>CM073775.1:24153469-24745969 GCA_037158775.1 Hetaerina titia | reverse complement strand
GGGTGAAATTGGTGCTCTATACAGCAAGGTTAAGTTATTATCGGGAAGTAAGAAGGCAAGAGCTGTGCTAACAGTTAAAGATAAATGGGGTAAGATAATAGTTGAACCAGGAAAAATCCAAGAGAGATGGAAGGAATATATAGAAACACTGTATGGTAAAGAACTTAGGCCGACAAGGTTAGACATAGAAAAGGAACATGACGTAGAAGAAGATAGCTTAGGTCCAGGCATACTCGACGATGAAATAGAAAGGGCATTAAAGGAGATGAAAGCAAATAAGGCTGTGGGGCTGGACAATATTCCTGTAGAAATGTTGAAATGGTTAGGGAAAGGTGGGAAGAAGGCCATATATGGACTGATTCGTAGTATCTATGAGGAAGGAATCTGGCCGGAAGATTTTGTGAGATCGGTGTTAGTTCCTATTCCAAAAAAGGCAAAGGCTTCGTCATGTGAGGATTACAGAACAATAAGTTTGATATCCCACGCAGCTAAAGTTATTCTCAGGATCATCAACAAAAGGATAGAGAGTAAGGCAAATGATTACTTAGGGGATGATCAGTTTGGGTTCAGGAAAGGAAGAGGTACGCGTGATGCCATTGCAGTAATGAGATCACTAGTCGAGAGGAATATAGAATACAATCAGGACGTTTTTGCCTGTTTTGTAGATTTCGAAAAAGCGTTTGATAGAGTGAATTGGGAAAAATTAATGCGTGTATTGCAGAAAATGGGAATGGATTGGAGGGACAGGAGACTGATCCGCAACCTGTACATGTCTCAGACTGCTCAGGTGCGAGTGGGGAACGGAGAGTCCGGATGGGCAGTGTTAGGAAGAGGTGTAAGGCAGGGTTGCCCATTGTCACCGGTACTGTTCAACGTATATGTAGAGGAAATGATTAAAGAGGCATGGGAAGAACTGGAGGTAGGAATGAAAGTCGGAGGGGAATTCGTAAAATCGGTTAGGTTTGCTGATGACCAAGCATTAGTTGCTCAGTCAGCCAAGGGGTTGCAAGCATTGTTGAGTGAATTGGAGGTTCAGTGCGATAAATATGGGATGAGAATAAATATTAATAAAACAAAGGTTATGCGATTTTCCAGAAAGAAAAAGGCTAAGCTAAATATTAAAATAGGCGGGGAAAAAATAGAGCAGGTAGAACAGTTTACATATCTCGGAAGTGTTTTGGACCAACACGGTCAAAGTGGTAGGGATGTAAGGAGAAGAATTGCGCTAGGCAAGGAGGCTTTCTCAAGGAGGAGGGAGTTGATGACGGGGACGTTGAGTAGGGATGTTAAGACAAGACTCGTAAAAACTCTGATATGGAGCGTAGCTATGTACGGCGCGGAAACGTGGTCGCTGAAGCAGGAGGATAGACGTAGATTGGAGGCTTTTGAAATGTGGGTGTGGAGAAGAATGGAAAAGGTGAAATGGACCGAAAGGAAAACAAATGAGGAAGTACTAGAAATGGTGGGGGAGGAGAGGGGTTTGTTGAGAGAAATCTTATGGAGGCAGGAAAAATGGATGAAGGGCGTATTGAGCGGTAGTGGAATGTTGAAGAGGGTAATAGAGGGAAGAATGTTGGGCAAGCGAGGTAAGGGTAGGAACAGGATAGGGATGTTGGACGAGATGAAGGGAGGAAAGAAGTACACCGAGATGAAGAGGGACCTGATATAGATTAGTTTGCTAGGTGGGGAGTCACAAAATGTTTATTTGATAGTTGGGTCCATCCAAAAACCTACCTTAACCGGTAGATTACCTAAAAAAAAATATATATATATATATATATATATATATATATATACGTGCCACGTATATATATATCTGCACATATATACGCCACGTATATGTGTGCAAATGATTTCTTCGAAGTAACACGGAAGTGTTGAATAAAAAACTTAGACAGTAACACACAGAACGAGAACACATAAAAAGAACATTCACCATAATATCTTGATAATTTCGACGGACTCTAAATCCGTCTTCTTCGGAAGATAGGATATGACTGTCAGTCATATCTTGTCTTCCGAAAAGACGGAGTTAGAGTCCGTCGAAATTATCAAGATATTATTGTGAGTGTTCTTTTTATGTGTTCTCGTGCTGTGTGTTACTGTCTAAGTTTTATATATATATATATATATATATATATATATATATATATATATATATATATATATATATATATATATATATATATATATGTGTGTGTGCATATATACATTCCTTGTGTCTGTGTCTTAGCATCTCCAGTTACAGGACAAGCTTAAGGAAGAGGAACTCTTCTTCCTATGCCGGACTACCCTACGTGAATTTCACAACCCCGCTCATAATGAAAAAATATGTGGTATCGTTTGCATAGGTAAGGGAGTGCTTCCCTCTGCCAAAGCATCATTCTAGTCAAACACCGTGGTGGTAAACTTATGTTACGAATCTAGAGGAAAAACCGGAAATTCCGGAGAAATCAATTTCTACAAGTGCCACCCATAAAACAGTCCTGATGAATAATACCGCTTTGGTGAAAATGAGAGTGTCCAGATGCGTGTTTCTCATTCGAACCCGGGACTTACGTTCATTGCCCGTATTCTCGATCGGATTTTCGACCATTATGTCCATTTCTAATTATACTACTTCGATCTAACAGTATAAATAACCTTTTCACTTCTGTTATCGAAACACGGATGGGCTGGTTTTTAGGCGGGTTACCTCCACCCATCTATATATCTAAGTGTTTATGTTGTTCACGCGATGTTTACTTCATTACGGATTCATAATATATCCAGTCCCCTCCAATATATCCAGTTTCCCCTCCAGAATCTGGAGAGGAAACTCGGCTCTGGGAAATTTAAGGGTTACGCGGCTTTCGAAAAACCCGGGCTTTCTTCTTGATCACTCGCAACCGTTTTGTTCCCAAGTCCCAGTCGAGGAGGAGACGATTATCTTCTTCGGCCGGAAGAGGCCTCGCGCCATCTGCCTACCCCGAAAATTCGCTTAGTCAGTCCACCTCCACTCTCGTTATAAGCCGCTGTCCATTTGAATTCGTCCCACATCTTTCAAAGATCCGGTCCTACGACCTGCTCCTCTACGGCAAGCCATCGGAATAGCCTGAGGCCATCCGAAAGATACAGAAGAGGGTCAAAGAAAAGTCATATTTAGGAATCATTTTTCGATGACCGTGAAACCTAGAGGGATTCCCGTTACAGAGTCAAGGAGTGATCGGTAGTACTATACTTTAGTTGGGCTACATTCGGAATACGCGACGTATATTCAGGGAATTCGTGGAAGGGAAAGTTATTTTAGGAAACGGAGAATGTTTCGGGAAAATATTTCAGGAATGTTTAAAATTTCTAAGATAACAAAAGTGAGCGTGACGGATATGTTGGAGGTATTAATTTGTAAAACTCTTGATACACGAAGAGAGCGGGCAAGATTTCCAAAAGAAAAGGCACAGGGCACCTCAAGTTTTTTTGCAACACATAGGGAATTATTTTGGCCGCAAATTAAAATGGTAGAATCGACTATGGAGGAAAAACAAAAGAGGAATGGACACCGTCACCGGCAAATTCAAGGGTTCACTCTATACATATCTTTTCTCGCACTATACGTAAACATAAACAAAATAAAACGTGACCACACTACTCACTAGATATAGAAAGCAAAATTTAAAACTTCACCGCGACACACGTATATTTCATGGCATAGCAAAACTGGATATTGTACGTGTGCATGTTATATACTTATATATATATATATATATATATATATATATATATATATATATATATATATATATAACTCTGTAGTTCTGTTCCTACGTTCGTGGGTTTTCCAAGAAAGTGATTATATATATATATATATATATATATATATATATATATATATATATACGCGATTGATGGACAAATATTCACTTGTACATTCATGCATTCCTGAGTATACATATACAAGTGAACATTTGTACATTAAAACCCTGTGCCCAACACCACCCGCCACACGCCCTTGCGGAGGTTTGAGGGATTTTGCGTTGACGTAGATGAGTCAAGAGAAACCTTCCACTCATTTGCATTGAATATCATGTATATAAGAAACAACCCTTTAAGATACACGAACGAATGAATACGTATGAAAGGGAAGAGGATCATTGCGAAACTATCATTTTAGAAAGCCATTATTTTTTATCTCGGACATCTTAATAAAAACGTTTGAACACTTGGTCGCGGCTCACAAGAAGTGTTCTGTTGATCATTCCTCCTCATTATTTGATTCCAGTCAAAGACCAGGCACCTACAAGGCATTTCAATGGTTTAGGCACCACGCCTCCTATCTAAAGTATTCCCTTCTTCGGAGTCAAAAGCATTCGGCAACACATTTATGCGTCCTTTCGTTTCACGGAAAGGAAATTGAATTCTTTATCTCCTTCTTCAGACGCTTTGACCCGCTTTAATGTTATATCTGGTAATCTCTCACAAGACCCGAATATTTTTTTATATCTCTGTCGTCGGAGGAATCATGATCCCGACGGTGTGTTACGGTCCGCGAGGCACATCATTTTCCCTTTTTCGCCGGGGGAATTATTCGCCTTCGCGTCCCTCGACAAAAGACGCTCGGGGCGCGAATTTTTTATCGGGGTCGTCGCTTCTCGGAATAGTACCGTGAGAGAGAGTTGTGGATATTTTTATGGTTTAGATTGATAATTTGAGAACGCGAAAGACTCGTGGAGGGAGAGCGAAAGAAACTTTTAACCGATGATCCGCATGAACTTCTTCAGCGAATATCTCCAAATATGCTGTCTTTTCGAGAAAAATCAGCATAAATCTCAGAAAAACAAGTGCGTTCCAAGAGTAATGCTTTTCTTTTTCTAAATTAATTGATTGAACATATTTGCACAAACACTAAAAGTTCTTCAAAGTAGTCTCCTTGGGCCTTCGCACATTTCTTCCAGCGACTCTGCCATGACCGGTACGCACCTTGAAGGGCGTCTTTGGAGACCTCTCGCAAGGTCTTCGTTACGGCTGATTAGATCTCTTCTATGGACGAAAAACGGGTTCCTTTCAGGGCTGCCTTAATCCGAGGAAACAAAAAGAAGTCTGCTTGGGCGACGTCAGGACTATAGGGGGTGTGGGGCAGGGTTGGCATCTGGTCTTTGGCAAAGAACGTGCGGACTCGTAGCGCGTTGTGGCAAGGCATGTTGTCGTGATGGAGTTGCCAGGTAGCGGAGATGTCTTTCCTCGTCCTGATGACCCTTTTTCGGAGTCTTTTCAGCACATTCACGTAGTAGACAGCGTTAACTGTCTGCCCTTGAGCAACAAACTCCTTATGGACCACTCCTTTACTGTTGGAAAGTTTCTTGGTCGTATTGAAAACCCCAGGTTTCATCACCAGTGATGACTTTGTCCAAATAATCAGGTTCATTTTCAATACTTTGCAAAAGCTCACTTGAAATATCCGCTCGGTTGGTCTTTCGTGAGACGGTCGGCGCGCATTGGTTTAGAATAATTGAAGTTCCTGCCACTTCCACAGCTTGAAGAGCACTAAGATCGGTTGTACGGCAAAGCTTAGCATCTCCTTCATCTATGTCATGTGTTTTGATTCCACTTCAATCAATATAAGCGGCGCGGGAAATTCAATTGTATTACTTTTGGAACGCACATTGTAATTTTTTCGTTGATTATTGATAATTATCATAAAAATATTTTGACGCATTCTGTAACCAAAGTTACCAAAATTATAGATTTTATGATGTAAATATATTTTTCCGGTATCCATTGAGAAAGGGAAATGTTTGCATCACTGTTTTAACTGACATAAATCATCAGAAGACGAAGATGATGCCGTACCAGAGAACTAGGAAGGAAGAGTCTAACATTTAAATTGGGAGACGTGAACCAGATGAGGTAAAACTGTTCATTAGGTGGGGTGTTTGAAGAAGATGTCAACTTATTAAACTTGTTAGAACTTAAAAAACATTCAAGTATAACGATGGCACAAATGGAATAATTCTAGCCCTTTATTTTATTGTTAGAGGAGATGATGATCAAGCCAATAAGTTGAGGGAAATTGGCTCCTGTTCATAGATTAATAATTTTTAACTCGTCGCACGGTTGATGGCGAAATTTATAGGAAACGACGCGTGCGATAATTTGATTTTGAGAGAATAAAACTATTGGGAATAATCAGATTTATAAATGCTGCTGACCCACTGCTCCTTGCTACACTCAGTCGTCGCGCCTTGTAGGGAAACATACAAGACGAGATTAATTTTTAGCATATTATAATAGTTTATCAATGCTGGGAATAAATATTAAGTTGTGGTTGAGCTCAAAATTCCCCGGTGTTCTTTTTAAATATACTACATTCATAGATATTTGTAACGTACAGTGCAGGGAATGTGCATAATTCAACTTAAGAAAGAAGCGTTTTGATTGCTGAAAATCACATCGGTTGGTATTAAAGGAGAACATGTTAAACATTTGTTTTCTCCCTCTGCGTTGAGACTTCGGAACTTGAACGAAACCGGTAGAAGAACTTATGATTCAATGTCACAAATGTTGCGGGGAAGGACGTTGGCCAGATGAGAGAGGAATAAACTTAGAACTTAATACGAGGGTTGCCATTCATATTTTCAGCCTAATAATAAAAAGACAGGAATTTATTATTGAAAATGGCTTTATTGTTTTTCCAAGTATTGTCCATGATAATTAATACTTTTTTGTATGAGTTCTGATCAACCGAATTTGTATTTGGTGAGCATTTCTTTGCACCAAATGACACGAGCATCTTTTTGAGTTTTTGTCAAATTAACCGGGATCCAACGCGAACAAACATTTTTCACAGCTAAATATTCATGAAATATTTTATTGATTCTCGTCATACTAATCCCCAAGGATGCCTCATTCTCACGATAAGTCACATGACGATCTTCCTATAGTAGTTCTTGCACAGCATCAATTTTTTCGGGCATAACAACTGATTTTGGACGACCGTCACGACTTTCGTCACTAAGAGAACGGCAGCCATGATAGAATTCGTTATACCAGCGTTTCGCAATGAAAAAGGATTGGGTTTCATCGCCAAACGTGGAAGTAAGTTGATCGATACACTCCTGTCTTGCTAATCCACGTCGAAAGTCGTACAAAATCATCGCAAGAAAGTGTTCATGAGTCAACTCCATTTTTTTCGTTGTGACAAAATTTTCGAGTCACTGTAACCGACACAAGTTATGATCAAAAGACAAAATGTACTGAAGAACGTTAGCGTTGAAAGGGTCAAACTTTCAGATGGAAACGTCTGATGGTGCTTAGGCACCATCATTACCAAAGACAGCATTTAGTGTTGTCAAGGCTAAATATAAAAAAAATAGCAATAGCAACCCTCGTTGCTACTTAAAAAATATTGTCCGACTGTACTTAAAATATATTTTCCGAAGCTGATATCAATGAGCAATGGTTTCCGTGATATTCCGACGTGTTGGCGGAGAATGCCTTGACAACGTAAATCACGACTCAGGACGGAACGTTGAACTGCGATGGTTGGTTGAATGGTCGAGAATTTCATTCGTCGAGAGGATAGTCGTTTTCCTTGACGTCTCCCGGGCGACGAGCTTTCGTGTTTGCGCACGCTTCACGGACTTCGTTTTTTACCCCACACCGTCCCCTCCCCCCCCCTCAATGCCCTCCATCTCCCTCGCCCGAAAACCCCGAATAAATTACCCAGCGTCGCAAAAGACAATCCCCCTCTGCTCTTAACTCGTCACCCGCCTCTCTCCTTCCCTCCGGGCAAGTTCATTCCTGCCATTCTTACGACGTGAAGGAAGGTCCACGCGATGAGACAATCCGACGGCCGTAAAACCGTCCCATTTGTCGTACTGTGGGTCTCCAGGTTGAAGAAGATAAAAGTCTTGAGACGGAATTGCAATTACAAGCCTGAATGATAATAGAAATCGTATTTTTTCCACTGTTCTTTTCACCTCAAACTCCTTTCGCGTGATTTTCCCTTTGCCTAATATTACAGAAGTGAAGTTAATTTCCCATAACAGTCTTTCACACGTGGCACGCGAAAACTAATTCTCGTGCACTGTACATGTCTGGTGTGGATGCACCGCCCGCCATACATATTCACGTCATCGATAGTATATAGCAGTTCTTAAGGGATGTGCCCGACAGTCTAGGTCAATTGCTCCATTTGAGATACGATGGTTAATTTCTTCAGGGATTTGGAGGAGAGGAAGGGTGCAGAGGATAACCAGGCGTCGGATTAAATCTATTCTTATAGCGAAAGGCGCCGTGAGGTCGCAAAATTTTACCCCCCATCCGACGGACGAGGGGTTACCCTCACTCACAATCTCTCGTGAGTGAAACATATGCGGGTATATATGGACAAGCTAGGATTTATTAGAAAAATATTGGAGAAATGTGATGAAAAGGTTAAAGAGAAAAGTTATCTTCCGATGGTTAGACCTCATTGAGAATGAGCTGCTATTGTAACTGGATCTCCATACAGTTGGTTTGATTGCATAATTAGATCGTGTGTGGTATGAAATAACTAGCTTTGTAAAACTTTTCTATGATAAAATGCGTAGAAAATCAAAGTTATTGGAGAATCTAGGTTGGGAATCACTGATGGGGGGAAAATTAAATTACAGATTAAATCTTCTGCATAAATTTGAAGGATGTCTCTTTAGCAATGATGTTGAAAATGTATTATTGCCCCATCGTACTACTGTAGGATAGATCACGTCGATAGAATAAGAGAGAGTAAGTGTAGGACAGATAGATTTAAGCTGTCATTTATCCCAGGAACGATACGGGATCATGATAAGGTTGTTCAACCGGACTAGGGGGAAAATATCCACCAGATTTTACCGTTTGCAATAACAGGAGTACCTATCAAGAATACATAGAGGGAGAATAGAATATAATATTTTCGATCGAGTTCGAATTTCCTTAAACGTAATTCTGCAGCTGTGTCAAAATTTCTAGGTCATTTACTCGCTAGGATTAAAAAAAATGCCGAATCTTCGTAAAAAAAATCTCGTAATATTTGTTTTGGAGCGTGCGAGTCTGTCGGAAAATGAAATGTGATTTTTGCGTTCGAGGATTTCGCTCGCTCCAAACAGGGAAGAGCTCCAGCTTGGAGAAACATCGCAATAACGTCTAAGGAAAACAAACGGTCGATGAAATGTAAGCATGCTCTTGATACCGGGGTGGGAGCATGGTAGGGCGAAAGAATTCAGGAACGTATGCAAACATTTGCCTCGACGCGAAAGGACCAAACCGTTTGTAATACAGCCTCCCTGAGTGAACGCACTGATATTGTTTACGAGACGAGCTTTGTATCTCCGCTAAGACGCTAATTTCAAGGTGAAAAAGCGAGGGAAAAGTAGGTATACGCCTCAGACTAAGTTCGTGCTTGAATCACAATAAGAGTGAATCAATCTCTCTTACTCCTGTGAGATTATTTTTTTTATTTTTCCCTTTAACACTTGAATAAATTATTATTTTCCGACAGTTAGGTTTCCTTCGGATGAAAAGTTCCCATATTTATAGGGTAATCGATCTCCGGTTCGTAACACTAAGTGATCCAATTACACATTACACAATACTGAGAATTATATTCCATCATTTAAAAGTTATGATTTTTTCCAATTTTGGCATTCTTTTATGTTTCAAAGGAATGAAATATTGTGTATCACATGCTGTAGACAGATTAGAGCCGAAAGAATACTGAAGTGTAGGTTGGACTACGGTGTTGTAATACCAAGGTTAATATCGAAGATTTTAAACAGTGTGATGCATTTTAATTTGGTAGTCTACCGTTTAAGATGGGTTTTGGATTGACACACATTGAACCTACATATACGAGTATAACCCTCACCTAACGAAACACAATCTGCCACCCCACACTACAATACACCCCTCTCGTAACTTTGCATAAAATCCTTCCACCCTTTATAATATGACAGTCTTAAACATTCAATTGCCAGTGGAAATGTCCCTCTTCTCCATCATGTCTAGTATTTCTTCCTGCTTTCCTTTCCGTCCATTTTAGCAACCTAGATACATTCTTACGAACTCATTACCTCGATACATCTTCAGCGCGTAGATATATTGTAGCCACCTTGATAAATGATGAACACTTCGATACACTGTAAACAATAGATGCTTTGTCGCCATTTTTATATGTCGTCACCACCTTGATGCATCGTTCCTATCCTTATAAACAGCTCCTAACTCGATAGATCGCCTCACCTGCTCAATTTTTCTTTCATACCAATGTTCGACGTCCGAAAATGATCGTCCCGCATCCCCAATTTCCTATGCAACCCAGAGATCGGTTCGGCCGGCCGAGACGATCCCTTTCGGATTCGAGACCCGGAGAAACGAGAGTAGGGAATACCGGGGAGGGCAGCTGCCGTCTCCGTCAAGGGAGGAAGAGTCCCGCGTCAGCGAAGTTAGGGGTTGGGGGGGGGCATTTCCACGCCCCTCGTGAGCTCTCCTCGCACGAGCGCGATCGAGACCGCACACCCAGGGGGGGGGGGGGAGGAGAGACGAGACTTTCACGGCCGCCGATTATCCCTCCTACCTCCCTCCCCCCTCGATCCCCTCCTCCTCGTAACTTTCCGCTTCAGCGACGGCGAAGAAAATTCCCCTACTCCCATTTCCTCCCCTCCCTTCCAGTCTCTTCTTCCGCCCGAACCTCCCTCCCTCTCCCCGCCCCTAAAGCTGTGCACCCTCCCCGTCCATCTCCTAAATACGCCCGATCCCCCTCCCCCATGTTTTCCATCGAAGTGGAATCGGAACAATGTAGGCCCTTTTCCTGGTTCACGCTCTCAAGATTTCCAATCCCGGCTGCGACGATAGAGAACAGACGACCCCGAAACTTGGAAAATTTAGTCGAAGCAAAATTTTCAATATTCCCTCGATCGAAACGGATCTTGTTCGATTATCAATCCGATTCGTGAAATACGCAAATCCCCGATCGCCGTAGTCACAGACCCGTGACGGTTTCACAGTTTAGGGAAAATTATGTCGTTTTCGATTAGAAGCGACGCGACACGTAGTTTTACTTCGACCCCTACATTAGTCTTTTACGTGACACCTCAAAGTAGGGGTTACGATCGCGAACTGCAGACTTCAGTCGTGAACTAAAATACGCAAACTAATCCCAGTTTTCTTGTACACGTTGGACGCCGACACATACGCACTACACTCTTGATTATTGTGCAACAAATATGAACGAAGATGGACGATGATTTCCGACGCCGAAACAATTGTTCCGGTTGTGGAAACAATAGTTAACTCAGACGGTGAACGTTAGTAATGGTTGACGTTACAGATGGGCGCCAATTCTTCACTATGACCTTACCTACTATGGTATGTATAAGGGGCTGGTTCCCATTCCGGGTTCAAGTTACTGAGAATTAACAATTTATCAATCGGTCGATATCTTTACAGCGGTGCCCAGACGTGATATCGCCATTTATATAATATACTACGTAGTACCCCACGCATATAAACCTTATTCTATACTCTAACATATGCGAAATACGCATATATTTGATTCGCTACCTCGGAAGTGTTTTGGACTGATACGGTCAGAGTATCATGGATATTAGAGGAATTATTTCCTTAGGCGAAGAAGCTTGGAGGTGAGAATAAATTACAGGGACTTTGAGTAAAGATGCTAAGACAAGACTCATTAAAACTAAATGGACCATGGTTTTGTACAGATCGGAAACTTGGTTGTTGAAACAAAGATGGTCGGATTAGATTTGAGGAGTTTGAGGTGTCGTTTTGGAAAAAGATGGAAAAGGTCAAATGAAACGAATGCAAATGGAGAAGTTATAGTAATGGTGAGCCAGGAGAGAGAATTATTGGGAGAAATCCGAAGGGGATAGGTAAAGTGGATGAAACGCAACTTGATTGACGATGAAATATTGAAAACTGTTGTAGAGTGGAGTATGGTAGGCAATTGAGATAGGAGCAGGAAATGTATAGGTATGCTGGACGAAATGAACAGAGAAAGGACATAGGAAATTGAAGAAGGATATAATGTAAATTGGGATTGCAGGTTGAGCTTCGTTAGTTTAGGTAAATAATTGAATTGTAAGACCCCGTAGACGCCTTCCACGCCGTCATGGAAGAGTCGCTGGAAAAAATTTTTAGAGGCCTAAGAACAGTACTTTGAAGAATTTTAAGTGTTTGCGCAAATCTATTTAATACATTACTTAAAAAATAATTGCACAACTTTTGGAACGCACCCTGTATGTCCTCTAAATCCTAACTTTAATGGTAAATTAGTATCTAATAATAATAATAATGGAGGGGTAATAGGGAAGGTTTTTTATAATTAAACTACCCTCATGGATTCCCATTAATTAAAGTAGTGGACATAATACGACGATATGAGCCAAATTTTTGATTATTGAATGATAAGATGATAAGGTTTCTTAACTCTCGCTAACCACAGAGAAAAATCAATCTATTAATAGCTGGTGAACTGCTACTCACATTCACACCCTTCGTGATGGATTGTAGCAAAATTGTACATAGATGAATTGTGACTTAACAAATGAAGTTTTAGGACATCGGGAAACCGTGATGAATCCTGAGTTAAAATAATTTATCTCAATTAGTCAATTACTCGATTACAAACAGCGTCGCGGGTTCCAAAAATGAACAAAAAAATTTTTTTAAACCTTTTATTTACAAGGATTGTTGGAAATCAACGTTGAAATTAAAGCTGGCAACACTAATTTAGAGACCTCTATGCGGTCTTCAGGACATTATTTTAAACTCCTGGAACGAAAGACGCTCAAAATTATGTCGGGTGTAAAATTAATATTAATTTTGAATTTTAAAGAATTCTAAAATACACCCCAAGGGGGGACCCACTACGATCCCTCCTCCAATTCGCCCGAGGATAGGTGAGCGTAAATCTGACCTCGTCATAAGTCATACATGGGTTATGAAATTCAGTTCTAAACAAGGTAATAATTGGGCGGGGGTCACTTCCCTTTCCTGTTTCATCTGTGGTTTTCCAGCAAGATCTGGCGCCCGAAGAATCGCTCACAGCTTGAGAATAATTGCGTATGGCCAGAGGCGTTACCGAGAATTGAACCCGGGATTTTCCGATTCAGTGCACCCGAATGCTGTGCCAACGCATCTCCATCTCGTCCACGATATCGATCAAATTAATTCAGACATTCTCCTACTCATACTATTCTGGAGAAAGAGAACAGGGAAATATTGGCGCTGATGAAAAAATGCCTCTTCAATCCATCGTAGGTTTCATTTCCCTCCTTCGTCAATTGTTCTCTCGGCAGTCCCTGCCAGTATCCCTATCGGCGGCGGTGTGAGTGAAGAATTATCGTAGGTGAGGGTGTTTGTGCTATGGAGTGAGAGGGAAGAGCGCGAATATTCATCGTCGTTTCACCCCGACCTAGCCTAGAGATTTCGGCGGAGACACCCGTGGTTCCACCCCGCGCCGCCCTCCCCCTTCCCCGGAGGCGGCGCGGGTCCCTTCCCCGCCTGCGGCACATGTCGGGGCCCCCGCGTCCCACCTGCCGGTCGCGCCCGCTGTCGCTCGCCGGCGGATGGCCGGAAGGAGCCCACATGTGAGTCGACACCGGCACCACCTACCCCACCCCCCGCATCCTCCCTCGCTCATGCTAATATGGGTTCACCGTCTTGGCGGGAGTCCCCGGCGCACTTACCCAACCCAAGAAATCCCTCCCCGGGAGGAGAAGGAAGTCACCGCCATCCGTCAGATAATGCGAGCATCCATGGGTTGTGTGGGAGGCCGTTTTAAGCTTTATTTTTTAATTTAATTTAAATTTGATTCTGTACATGTCATTCTTAAGCTTTACAAAAAAATACGGCCACTTTGGACCGGTTACAACCGTACCATATGTTCATTACCTGGGACACCTGGCTTCAGATGAATTCTGCTATATATTGAGCCAAGGGATCGTGAGCGCATGTTCATTTTGTCAAAAGTAAGACTCTTCTGATTACTGGAAAAAAATATTATCAGTTTTTCCATATCTATGCAAATAAAATTAATCCTGCTTGAAATCTGGAATACTCATACAATATTGTAGAAATACGTAATCACTGATAAACATGCGTTTACATTTTAATGATTATTTGTAAATTCATCACGCATTGGCTATTCAAGATATTTCTTAATACAATGAGGTGATTACAGAGTATATCCTTTTCTGTGTACTTATATCTGCTGCACTTTGACATGGAGCGTAGCTATGTACGGCGAGGAAACGCGGTCACTGAAGCAGGAGGATAGACGTAGATTGGAGGCTTTTGAAATGTGGGTGTGGTGAAGGATGGAGAAGGTATAATGGACCGAAAAAAAAACAAATGAGGAATACCGGGAATGGTGGGTGAGGAGAGGGATTTGTTGGAAGAAATACTATGGAGGCAGGAAAAATGGATGAAAGGCGTATTGAGCGGTAGTGGAATGTTGAAGAAGGTAATAGAGGGGAGGATGTTGGGCAAGCGAGGAAACGGCAGGAACAGGATAGGGATGTTGGACGGGATGAAGGGAGGAAGGAAGTACACAGAAATGAAGAGGGACCTGATGTAGAGTAGTTTGCTGGATTGTGTTTAGTTTGGGGTCACAATATATTCATTTGATAGTTGTGTCCATCCATAAATCCTCCATTAACCGGTAGATAGCCTAAAAAAAATATCTGCTGCTGCATTGTTTCAAAACTTTTAAAATCCATGTCTCTCTATCAAAAATCTATTCCATAAATAACATTTCGTGCATCCATGGACATGTACCATGTACAATTCAATTTGCAAAAATTTGCAAAACAAGTCAATTGAGTAATTATTAAGATGCTGGCTAACGCTTGAGTTTGTCGTCCAATATACTTTTAACATGGTTTTAAATTTTACATAACGAGATGAAGAAACTCTATAGTCCAAGATAACCTTATCTCTCCATAGAGATTGAGAGTTTGGGGGATGTCATCCATATTGATTTTTATCTGGACATAGCTATGCAAACGGATTTAAAAATAAAACTATTCAAACGGTTACCATAGGAATTCTACCGTTTAATGAAGGCTGTGTGCTGGGTAAAGACTAAAATGCAATGAAAAGCTATTTGCATTTTATAGGAAAATACGACATGTCGTACGACTCTAGCCTCATACGACGAAAGTATGACATCCAAGTTACATTGAACCCTTTTTATAATCCGCATACTTCCTTCCTCGCTTCATTCCGTCCAACATCCCTCGCTTGCCCAGCATTCTTCCCTCTCTGTTAAAGTCTTTAACATACCATAAACAATCAAAATTCTATGTATCCATCTATCCTGTCTCCATTGCATTTCTCTCAACATTCATCTTTCCTTCTCCACTGTGCCTAGTTCTTCTCTGCAAAACCGCTCCATCTGCTCAAGTTAATGATCTCCTTATTCTATGTTTAACTTAGCTTTCCTCTTTATAAAAACCAAATAAAATTTGTTTTATTTACGTTTATTCTCATGTCATACCTCTTGCACTGACTTTTCAATGCACTCAGCAATGCTTGCAGCCCTATGTCTGACTGAAAAACTAAAGCTTCATCATCAGCAAACCAATCTGATTATAATGCACACATAGCGGGTGACTCCGTTAAAGTTACTGTTACAGTTTCTTGAAAAATCTATCGGATTTAAAAAATTTCCCAACGATATACACTCTCATGTGCAATTCTTCCCATGTGACTTTAGCCATTTCCTCCCCATTTGAGATTCTTACACAAGAATAGGTACAGAAATCGTGGTTTTAATTAGTATCGACTTGTTTTTCCGACTTCGGAGACCATCGTCATGGACTGCCTGCTTGAAATTTGCCCCCTGTGGCCAGAGCCAGGCTATTGCTCTCTCCATAGAGCGGATCCAGTCTCTCCTTCATCATGGGACCACCGACCGGTAACATGGTCATTTCAACCTCTACCGGACTTCTGGCAATGGGGCCAATTACTTTTTTTCTATCCTTTCCTTTTCAAAGGTTCCGTCAAGCATGCCTGCACGGGAGTTATTTCTTTCGATTTCGGGGTCCAGGAACTCGTGAACTACCCCGAAGGTAAGTAACGGTAATCGGCAAGGGCATCATGTTGATCTCGTCCCACCTTGCGTGTCCCTCTTATTGCTGCCCCCACCCCCCCCCCCCCATCTCAGATGCGTTCCCGACGAATTGAGGCCCTCTGAGGAGAGTGGCAATTTTCCGATAGGTCGAAGACGAGAATAAGTTCCACTCAATTGGAGAGGCATGAACAAGAAACAGAGAGATTGGTGAACAAGAATATCGGTGGATTTCACTGGGGAACGATGACTGGGAAATATCTTCGATGTTTTGTCTTTTTTATTTATAAGATTGTCTGGAAGCAGTTTATCAATAGGCACAGAATGAAAACCGCTACATTTCTTAGTCTCGAATAACAAGACACAACCAGGTACGCAGCTCTAAAATAAATACTTATTCAATTCCGTAATCTTCCATTTTCTCTTCGTTCCGCCCATCATAGCAACCCTATTAATACGAGTGCAATTTCCTTTCTTGCTTAAATTTCTCCCCTCCATCACAGTCTTCAACATCCAATCGCTAGTAAAAATCTCATGAATCCATCTCTCCTGCCTCCTTTTTTGGACTTCTCCCATCAATCACCTTTCCACCTCCGCCTTGCCCAGCCCTTGTTTAGACGCTGGTTTTCCTTGCTGTAAATTTCACCATTTCAATTCTTCTCCACATCCACATCTCAAAAGCCTCCAATCTACGCCTACTATCTCCTAATTTAATTAACAAGATTTCGTGCCACACAAAACCACGATCCCCATCAAAGTTTTCATTGATCTTTCCTTAACATTCTATACCATTGGCCCTGTCCTTAACTCCCTACTCCTTTTGACAAATTCTCTGCCCAACGTCATTTTTCTTCTTGCATCCTTCCTACTTAGGCCATCTTCGTACAATAATTTTAGCACAGGACACAAAAGTTAGAAATTTTTTATTTATAACAATTTAGAGTGGGGTGCGCCATCAAATTAAGGGGTTGGTTTAATCGGGGAAGGGTTTTATTAGAAGGAAATAATCCATCCAAACTAATGATGGTGATAGAGGGGAAAGAGAGTTTCAAGAGATAACGGCAGTGGGGAAGAAGTAAATCCAAAAACGATTGGTTTCTGAAAGGTATCGAGTTCGAAAGAAGTGGATATTTTTTCCCTTTGGCTCCTGCAACGAGGAGAGGAGAAAGGGGAAGGAGAGTTCTCCCCACTTCGAAGAGAGCAGATATATGCTATCGTTTGACCTACTTTTAGACTATTAGGTAATATTCATGAGTCATGAATGGTACATTTTAAAGTCAGGAAGCCTTTGAAAGCAAATTCGACCCACGATATGGGCAATTTGCCAATCGTTACCAATGAAGATTTGCTGCGTAAAAATTATATTCGCACTGCAATTCATGGAAATTGGACGCATTTGAGAATATATTTTAAATGATAACCATTTGTATATCACGTTAAAATACGAAACTGAAAGAAATTCGTGATATTACACTCTTTCAGTTGATGGGAACTGTTGCTTCTACCGTAAAGTATCAAATGCCAAGTTGCTTTAATTTTCTCATCCCACATCGTCAGGCGTTAGGCTTTGCAACAGATTTAAATCGAAGGTAGAAGCTTTTATTTTGTGGAAGGACGTCATATTTAGAAAGAAATGAGCACATTGTGACTTCCACACTTTTAATATAAAACGACCGGTTTCGGCTGTTATGCCATCATCAAGTCCTGATGATGGCATAACAGCCGAAACCGGTCGTTTTATATTAAAAGTGTGGCAGTCACAAAGTGCTTATTTCTTTCTAAATTTGCAACAGATCTTAGAACAATCAACACTTTCTTAAAGTAAGGTATATTATGATTATTGAATAAAGCAAGATCACTCTTCCTGAGTGTTGCTTCTTCATTAGGGAATGATAATCTCTGGTGCTACCCCGTTATAAGGCCTTTCTATCGCATTTTCTTTGTAAACTTGCCTTTTTACCATAGCATAGGAACTAGGGTTGAAATCACTCACTAAGCGAAGGTTAAAGTACAGACGCTATATCTGGCATAGATTGGAAGGATGTCTCTTTAGCGATGATGTTGAAAACGTATTACTAGCCCATTGTGTCATGTTAGCCCATGAGATCATGTGCATTAGATTAGTAAGATCGAGTGTAGAATTGACAAACATAAGATTTAATTTTTCCCACAAATGATAAGGTATTACGGCAAACGTAAACGACCCTGCTAGGGAAAATATTTTAACTAATGTAATATTTTGTAATTGTTTTATTTAATAATTAGTTTATTTTTCTCCCCTTTTCTAGCAGGTCCCTTAGAATTTGCAAAGAATTACCTTAGCTTAGATACCATAATGCATGCAGGTTTTGTTAAAACTATTTCCATTAATTGACGAATTGATTTTTATATTAAGATTTAAGGGTAGGAACAGGATAGGGATGTTGGACGGGATGAAGGGAGGAAAGAAGTACACCGAGATGAAGAGGGGGACCTGATATAGATTAGTTTGCTAGGTGGGGAGTCATAAAATGTTTACTTGATAGTTGTTTCCATCCAAAAACCTGCCTTAACCGGTGTATTACCTAATAATAATAATTACGATTTAGAAACCATTCACTTTGATACCTCATCCCTGTCACGTGCGCAAAAGGCATAATCAAGCCTTGTCACATACCCTAGTGGTGACAGGAAAAATGAGCGTAGATTTACATACCCGTCTACTTGAGCTGATTTGAGGAAGGAAGGTTATAAATACGAAGTCGAAAGCAAACGAGGGAGAACTTTCTCTTTCTAGAAAGAGATTCAAGGAGAGGGGGAACGCCTTGGTGCCTTCTTAGCGCTCCTAAGAATGTACTTAAGGGAAACCTTTCCGAAAAATATTTAACCCGCGCGTGTCACTCAGAGAAAAAAAAACAACCTCCGTTCGGGGGGTGGTGGTGGAGGGGAGAAAAGAGGGTGAGTAAAAAGGGTTATTCCCTTAATGGAAGTAGGTCAAGTGTCAAAGGAGGGGAATAAAAACGAAAGGGATAAAAAAATATTTCCCACCCTCCCCTCCCCCCCAACTCATCCTCCTCTCTCTCCGTCTCGTCCGCGAAAACGTTGGGTTCTCTGAAAATTGCTCCGGCCATGTGCACCCGCAGGGTGTGGAATGGAAGGGGTGTGGAAATGTGTGCACGCCCACATTTCTGGGGATTTGGAAAATTGAAAAATGTTCCCCGCTGCTTGGGGATTGGTGCGCGTTGAAGGGTGGGTGAGGGGGGGGGCGGGGGTTGGGGAGGGAATGTGGTGGTTATGGGCGCCGACAAGTTGTAGGGGTGAACGAAAAGGGATGGAAGGGCGAGGTTGGCGAGACTCCAGTCTTGATTGGAGTGAATCCGAGGGATCATCATCAGTCAAGAAGCGTCCTCCCTCGGATGAAACGCCCTTCCTCATCCTCCTCCTTCACCTCTGACCTCCTCCTCCTCCCAGTGGCATTGATCAAATGATTCTGGCTCCACCCCCCTCATCCTCTCAGAGATCCCTGTGGACACGGAAGTCAATTGCGCAAATCGACGAGTCCTCACATTTTCGAACCGTCTTCTTGAAAATTCAACGTCGGTGATGAATAAAAAGAACGGAGTAAGTCGACGTATACTTTAACGAGGAGAGCGAAGGAAGAAGAAGGCGCTTACCTCGATTCGCACCTGCTCCACTCGCACTCAAGTCGGAGGAACAAGGTTACGAGCTCAATTAATGTCAATGATCACATTTTAACGGGAAATATTTAATGTAAATTATTAAATAATAATAATATTCATTATTTTTCTCTATAAGCTTGAATAAATAATCCATAAAATTAATAGAGACTCAAAGTGTTTAAGTAATTTTAGGTAGGATTGAAAGCGTACTTGTACTTGTGGCCACTATCCAATAATTGTCAGTTATGCATCATCACACGTTAAGGGATTCACAAATTCCATGAGTTAACGCTACACTCACAGTTTTATGCAAACTTAATAAGTTCGAAGGGATTAAAGATATAACATAGTTTTAACAGTAGATTCTCTCGCAACAGATTCTCTAGAGTTTACTTAACAAAAGGACAAGATTATACAATCTTTAAATTATTATTTTTATAGATTATGAATTAAAGCAAAAATTTCATAATACTTGTAAACTATATACCTTAGGTTTTATAAAGGAAATATCTTTTAAATGACGTCTGGTTTGGTTTAGGCAAGAATAATCGGGTTTTACAGAATGAAATGAACTTAGTCACTATGCTATAATCTCAAGAAATTCAAACAAGATAAGACTTATTACTATTAGAGGGTCTGGCTACTAATCGTTAGTTCAGGGTTCGATTCCTCGTGATGCCGATTAACCTGATTTACTCTCAACTGTAATTTTTTGGATACCAGATCATTCTTGGAAACCAAAGGTGGCACAAGAAAAGGGGCTTGAAAGAAGCTAGAAAGTTTATTGCCCTGCTGTTGCGTTAATTTCATATGCGGTTTGAGGGATTAGTCCGAGGTGAGTTCTGCCCTGAACCTATTAAACCAAACTAGAGGTTGATTAGTGTGGTTTTCGGCACATATAATTTTAAAAAATGAACCTTAAAAAAATTATATTCTTTTTCAAAAATGAAACAAACTTTACAGAATTACTTTTTAAATATTGCAAATGGTGAAATTGGGTTAAGTGTGGCACAAAATGACCTTTGATGTTTACAAACCCTTAGCATCTGATACTGCCTCTTCTAGTATTGATAGAGGCGTCTAGTACACGAACAAATATGTCTCAATAGCGGTAGGATGGGGAAGAAGTCTCAGAAAGAATTAAGATATACCCTTGTTGTAGCATTCTCAAACTCCTTTGGCTATTGGACAACGTGTGGTTAAACTTTTACGTGGGCCCCAGATAAATTTCAAGAGCAAGCGGTAAAAATATCACACTGCAAATTGTTCACATTAAACAAGCCTTAATGTGTTAATTATAACCAAACGCATTTGTTTCATAAGAAAAAAATAGTAGCGAATAATAGCACTAGCGACATTAGGAAGCCATTCGTTAAGATATATATGCATATATATATATATATATATATATATATATATATATATATATATATATGCATATATATATATATATATTTCTTCCTATTCTATAGGTGTAAGACTTCAACAATAAGAGCAGAAGAGGTATGAGCACAAAGTTACAGAAGAAGTGAATCCCTACAGCAAATTGTGATAGAAAAAACATTCAGGAATATATTCGTAAAGAGTTATACATGGAGTATACTATAATTTTGATATGGATGTGGAACTTGGAAGATTGGAATAGCAAAATACGGTTGAAGGCGATAGAAATGTGGTGCAACAGAAGAATTCTGAAACAAGAAGCAAATAATTGTAGTAACAAAAGGAAAAGTACTTAGAAGAGAGTGTGTGAAGAGAAAATCCTATGGATGATAGTAGGATAGGCCAACAGAGAAGGAGGATGAGAAAAATAGAGAAATCGATTAGACATCCTGAGCCAAGACAGCCTAATGACAAATCATAATTGAAAGAAACAGAAAGGAGAATAATAACAGAAGAGGACAAAGGATAAACTACGAGAATATGGTGATGGAAACTAACCGTGCAAGAAGCCATTAGGGAGTGAAGAGGGTGGGAGAATGAAACAGTATTCATGTATTTAGACCAAAATTAGACAAGACATTACCACTTCATATTAAGAAAATGTAATTTATATGATGATGTTATTCTATTTATTTAAAAAATCTTGGTAATACTCAATGAGGCGACTCCTAATTTTCGATCGGTTGGCGATATTTGCCTTATTGAGATACCTTCTTGAAATATACTCGTCTGAAAAAGAGGTTCGAAAATAGCAAAAAGGTAAAGGAAAAAATGCTGTTAAAACTTCTGATGGGACCAAATTATTTCGTGGAAGATGGTGACGGTGTTGATTTTAGGGCTAGCGATAAATCCACTGTCTCAACTGCCATGCGGCCA
This sequence comes from Hetaerina titia, assembly GCA_037158775.1. Lineage (NCBI taxonomy): Eukaryota > Metazoa > Arthropoda > Insecta > Odonata > Calopterygidae > Hetaerina > Hetaerina titia. Next base: position 24,723,904 of record CM073775.1, on the reverse strand, counting down.
AGAAGGAGAAATTGTCTCCCGCGATCGGAAAGCAATGAGACAACGGTGACGGGGCGGACGAAATTCCATGAGAAACAAATTGGAATTCCAAAGAGGCTAAAGTGCTTCCCTCCGTTCGAAGCGAGCTCCCCCTTCTCCTCCACCCTCGGAGATTCGACGAAAAGAGCTCCAGAAGCCCTTCTTCGGCAAGGGGAATCAAGAGAGAAAGAATTTGGGAATATAGCAGCGGGGGAAGAGATCTTTTCGCGGCGCAGTAGATGACTTTGAGCCTTTTAAGACTCCCAAAACTTTCAAAACCCTTAAAAATGGGGGTCAATTTGCTCGAGGAGGAGAGTTGAGTGGTGGTAAAGAAATTGAAGTTGGTAAGTTTCCACCCAGCACATTTATCACTGCAGTAAGATTAGTTTCTCAGTTTACAGCACCGCCCGGATCCTTAATGGAAATTTACTTTTATACTTCTGTGGAAATTCACAATAAATACTTATTTTCTGAAAAAGAAAGTAGATTTAAGGTTTTTCTTAATTTAATATAGTTTATAGCATATTCTAGAAGGATACAGTCGTCAAAATAGAAATTATTAGGTTGCAAATGGCTATTATATATTTTTTTTAGCTGAATTTATATATACAATCTTGTATATATATATACATATATCGTCTGATGATGACGGTCGTGCCGTCGAAACGTAAAATACCTACTGTGAGTGTCCTTTCTTTGTGGCTCTGTTTTGAATGTTCTGTATCTGTGTGTCCCCGGAGAGCGCCCATTTCAAAGATATATTTCACTTGTGATCTGCTCGATTCCGCCTTCCCCAGCTCTCCTTTTTTGTATATATACATACATATATATACATATATATAAAATAATGGATATCGATGATGTGCAAGTACTCACGAGAGTAATATAACATTTGGACGGTGCTATAGAACATAAAAATAAAATAGATAACACATTAAAGGACGCACATTTCAGAAAGTTTAAGCCTTGTGCTCTATTGTGCCGTCCCAATGCATATACACAATAACACTAATGAGTTCGTTAAAAAATAGGTGGCATGAAAAACTACGATAGATAAACGTGCCATTTACCAAATTTTCGAGAGACTAGCCGGGGTCGAATGGATGAAGATTCAGATCTCGTAGATGGCTCTACTGGGTAATGATGAGTCTTTAGGTACACTGATAAATGCGTTGTGTAACTATGCAAAGTTTTATTTTTTTTAAACCTAATGGAGAGTTTCCACCGTGTTACTCATCGCAACGTTTATTTTATTAATATTAAGCGAGTGTTTACATTTCAGAAACCGGTCCAGCCGTACCCAACCCAACCGCTTGTTGATGTTTAGTGTGATTCACCATCACCTGGCATTCGGTTCTGACTCAATGGAAAAATGAGACAAGCAAATAATCTCTGGAAGTCAGCGGTGGCAAATAATGAGCATCACCATTTTCCTATTAGTCTCTCTCTCTCTGGTTTGCCTTTTTTTCCAAATATAGCTGGGTCCACCCGTCCTACGCGCTTTGTCGTCCTCTTTCTCTTTCTCGCTCCCCCTCAATTCGTATGGTGTCTCGTCACTTCAACTTTTCTCCTGTTTTCAAATCCCCTTCCGGCCGAGCAGATGTGAGCCAAAGACTTTTGCTTATGCGGTGGTGGAATTAAATCTCCCGAGGAAAGACATTCGGGTAAGGAAAAGTAGACTCCCACCAGTCAGCCCCATCACGAAAAGAATAACGATGAAAAATAGTCATTTGGTGCGACAAAAATGGCATTTCTTTAGACTTTGCAAACTTACTACCTCTCTCTGTCAGAGCTAATTCATAATTGAGACACATAACGATGTGGGGAAACGTTTGAGTATATTTTCAGAGAACCACGCGCAGTAAGAGGGCCGTGAAACCTTTTTAACGAAACACTGAATGCTGTACACAAAATAAGTTTTATGAGTTAGGAATCAGGTTGGTAATGCGGTATATCGTATAAGTGGTTGATATTCTATCCTTTTTAATATACCTGAGAACTTCTGTAGTGCGTAAAATTAACTATTTTTTCCTATAATTATATATGTACATATATATGTATGGGAGAGTGTATAAATATATACATATTGATTAGGTTTTCAAAAAACAGAAACAAAGAAAGGACACTCACATATGTAGTTTCGACGGCAGGGCCTTCATCATCAGAATGCCGTTCTCGGAGGAAGAGCGGAGAGGATATGTTTGGGGAAGAGGAAGTAAGAGACTAAAGGGAAACGGAGAAGGGGGTAGGAGGGGATATGCAGGCAATTGGATGGATTCAGTGGGCTTGATTCAATACGGGAGGTTTAAATGACTGGAGCACCCAGATATACACCATCTCACTGGTTCTCACCTTTATGATACTTGCAAATTTGGGAAGGATTTCAATCAGCGAAACAGAGAAGCAACCATCACCTCTCCCCCCCCCAAACACATATATCCCCGAAGATATACCCGAGCCACATTGGCCAAATATACATTCTAACACAGTAAACCTGTCATATGGTGAACATTATTCATTTACATTGACATTGATATAAGGAAAATTGACAGGATAACACATAAAAGACGAACACAGGAGAGATGGGGAAGGTGGAATCAAACAGATCACAAGCTCAAAAATATTTCCTTGGTAGGGACTTGAATGGGTCTTTCGACTTGTCGGGCCGATGATATAATCACTTGAGATACCGAGGAAACGTAATTTACACTGAACTCTGCGGTGGGTTTATGCAATAAAGTGCTCCGATTCCCAAGATCCGTGTTTCAAGTCGCGGTCATGGAAATTATTACAGCTATCGAGGAAACGTAATTTACACTGACTTCTGCGGGGTAAATCTTTTTGTGTTTATGCAACAAAAGGCCCCGATTCTTTGGCCGGGAGATGACATTATATGTACACACATGCATACATGTACGTGTATATTTGTATGGGTTTGTATGTTTGTGTGCTTGTTTATGGACCACCAAGCGTATAATTTCAAGGATATTTTGTGGGTGTTTTCCTAAAACTTAAAAACACCTCCTCCTCCCTCATTCCCTACCCTTTCCATCTGATGCCCGCAACCACTGCCATTCACCTTTTTGATGAAGAAGGAGCTTTTTGAGGAGTTCTTCTTCAGTATTATATTGGCTTTAGGATTTTCTTCCTTGTGACAACTTGTTCAACAGCCAATAGCTCCATTTCCTCTACCTTTTTGATGGATTGCGGCATATTTGTGTAGATTTGTATTCGATGGTTTCTGGTCCAACTTTGTGGAAGTTCATGTTCATTAAATGAAAAACACAATGTATTTTTCCGGAAAATTGCATTGTGTTCTCCTCTTCATTTGTAGATTTAATGGCGAAGATGGCCTCAGCAGTCGATCACGTCCCCCTAAAAGTAATGGACTATTACTATTATTTGTGTACCGTTACGAAATAGAAGCGAAGGGCACGGTTGATGATGGCGGTGTGCAGCCGTGCTTGCTACCCCTTCGCGGTGAGCGGACGAGACGGGTACGGGGGTGCGGTGGGAATGAATCGTGATCGGTTCAGAGGGGGAAGAGGGGGCACCGTGGGAGGGGAAGGAAGGCACGGAGAGGAATTGCACCGATGTGTGCGCGGGATGTGTGCCAGTGACCTCTCCCTCCCTGTGCGTGCCCTCCCCATCTTGGAGTCGGGAGGGGAATGGGGGAGCCCTAAATGTCATGCCCCCTACCCGCCGACCCCACCCCCCGCCTCCTCTCACTTTCATGCTTTCCCCCCGGAGTGATCGGCGCGGTAAAGAATTACGGCAGCCATCCTTTTTACAGAAAACGAACTGGATTCGTCGGCGAAAGAACACCTATACTATACATCATGAGTATTTTTTGTATATGTGTAGCATATTATATATATATATATATATGCTTGTGTATTACATATACATGCTTGTTTATTGTATATACAAGTGGAAGGAATTACAAGTTGAATTTAAAAAGTGGATGATGCGTTAACGGGACGCAATTTTGAACGGTATATGAAATTAAGGAGTATGTGATTATGGACGGAGTGTGGCGATGGACGGTGCGTAGTATGTTCTCGAATGGTTTGAATCTAGCCTACGGGTAATGGTAAATGTAATAATGCAGTTGGTTATGCTTTAAGTGTCATTGTATACAAGAGCTTTGTCTGTTTTTTCTTCTTGTGATGCATGTATGTCCATATCATGACTGACAGCTGACCAGACTTGACCGTTGCCACCAGGACAATTGCCTAATTGCAACGATAAATTCTTAAATAAATAAATATTTGTATACATGCTTGTATATTGTATATATTGGTATTATATGAATACATAAATATTATCTATGTTTATATGTATACATATATATATATATATATATATATATATATATTTATATGATAATTTCGGGTATGAACTTTGGTTATCAGAGGGATGATGAGTAAAAATAATTGTCTCGTTTAAAAAAGGACTACTGAACATGCCTCGGTGTGTTTATCTCGAGGCTGTTCCAATGATCCATTTAGATAATTTCGTCGTCCCTTATCACTTTTGATGGCACAAAGAGTGCTTTTTCTGCCCTGGGCATATCTATGTGCATTGAATCTTACCGTCTTTGGGACCTCCTCGTGATATCTTACACGCTTCCGTGTTCTTGCGTTTTCCCACCATCTGCGACACATTGACTGAGCAGACAGGCGACGTTGTTATCGCAGATCGGCCAGCGAGACTCGAATTCATGAAACCCCAGAATGTAAAGATATTACTTAGAACTGTCCACGGATTTTGACTTGAGAAAGGTGGCTGCGCCACCGAAATAGTAAAAAAAAACAAAACTGTGTGTCTTTGATTTGTGTTTCTAATTTTTATATTCCATCGCCGGGCTTGCGATCAACTTTATATTTACTTTTGCGAACAATTTTTGAACTACGTATTTTTCTATAAAAATACACATAGTTCAAAAAAATGTTCGTAAAAGTAAATATAAAGTATTTTTAAACTTAGACAGCAACACACAATTTGAGAACACATAAAAGGAACACTCACACGTTATTTCTTGATAATTGATTTTGCAATCATCTATATGTATGTTTATATATATATATATATATATATATATATATATGTATATGTTGCTGTGTAAATATCTATAATGTATATGTGTATATATATATTGAGTTATCTATATAATTTGAGATCAGTGAAATTAAGAATGGAAAAATAATAATATTGTGTGAAACTTTACGGTGTCATTTGACATCATGACAATTATTTTAATGTTTGAACTGTGTATTAAATATTATCATCATTTTTATACTTGATAATGATGATGATGATGAAAATTCGTTCTGCTGAATAAAAACTGCGACTACATTTCCACTCTTAAAGATCCAGTGTCGCCAGCTTAATTCTTCGGCAGTCGACCTTAACCCATAAGATTTGTTTAGTCTATAATAAGACATTCATAATTTTCACTCCCGCGAAACACAGAAGAACGCGATTAAAACGTAGTACTGGTGAGCATGTAAACCGAAATCACAGTCATCGACTTGAAGAAAGATGGCCAACGTGCGTCGCACTTTCTCGAGTTACCCCCATCGAGTGGGTGGATGAGGTCATCGGAAACTCGCCAGGTCTCACAGTTGAAAGCCTTTAGACAGCAGCTTCCAACAGCATTCTTCTCCCTGAATTATTTGTTTTTCTTGTAGCTAAGGGGAAGACGAGGATCGATCGCTATCAGATTGTTTACGGTTAACCCCGTGAGAGGAGAAGTGATCGCTGATCGGGTCTCGATCCCCAGTTCTCAGGCGCCGTTCAAAAGGGAACGTGAACACAAAAACTAGGGGATGAGATCTCTATCTAGGAGTCAAAAGACTTTGAGTGGCAGGAGTGGGGGAAGAAAGCGTGGCTGAAATACCCGTGCTCTCTCTCCCCTGTGAATACGTGCTAACACGGTACTGATCGCTACAACCCCCTTTTCGCCGAGGAGAGCAGTGTGTTTTTGAAATCTCCACCCAAAATGCGTGTAACTGTCTACTTATTCATGTCTGAATCCACACTTAAAGATCAAACACATTTTAGGTTAAGATATAGCGTAAAATGTTAATTATTCAGGTTAATTCATCTTTATCGTTGTATTTTATTTTCACTGAATGTATGTGTGTAATATATATATATATATATATATATATATATATATATATATATATATGGGTCGCGGTGGTCTAGTGGGTAGAGCGTTGGACTACTGACCGGAGGGTCCCAGGTTCGATTCCCGGGCAAGGCACTTGGGCACCTGCAGCTCCACCCAAGCTAGTTGATTTTTCGGGTACCAGATCTTTCTGGGAAACCATAACCGGCACAGGGAAAGGAACTGGCCCCCCTACCCTGATGTGTGAATATTCACACGCCGTCGGGCTTGGTACATGGGTGAGCTCTACCATCACCTACTAAACCGACCTTCGGGTTGATTACTGTGTTTATGGTTATATATATATATATATATATATATATATATATATATATATATATATAATACTCGTATATAAATCTACGTGAAATTCTCATGAATGTGAATAATTATGTATACGAATTTAGCACCAGCGGACAAAGATAGGCACTTAGAAACACACAAAAAGGAAAAGAAACTCAATAGTTTAGTTCAAGCCACCTTTCTCAAGGAAGAGGAGTTCCTTCATACATACACACACATATACATAATTTATTTTCGAATTATATTTAGTTATTTTCTTGTTTAATTTTAACTAATATGTCTGAATGTGTGTAATTTTTGGGCCATAAATTACTTCATTTAAAGCCATGTTTGTCACAATACAGGCTTTTTATGCAACTCTAACCATTGCTATTAGTTTTAAATGGATATTATATTACATTTTCTACTGTTCCTGAAATGAATAAAACCAAAACTATATATTATTTTAAAACATGTACTTTCAGTTCGCGCACATTGTGTTCAAACCACCGAAGCTTGTGGTCTGAGGCCAAGGAGAGGGCGACCTTAAAAAGCGATGGTGAGTGCCATGATGCGTTACAATTTGCATCCTTTTATATTAACTGTATCAGTTATGTGTCCTGTATTTTCCTCCTAAATTTTCAATGGAACGAGTTTAGCTGTTTATGAAACGCGCCCCATTTTCCATTATTCTCATTGACTTCGATTTAAGTTGATTAAATTAATGTTTCCAGAAAATGTGGGAACTGCCCCGGTAGACCTTTCCTGAAGTAACCCGCTGATTTGTAAATAAATGCTAGAAGTTCATCATCCAAAAATTATAGGCATAGACCGAGATTAGAGTCGAATCGCTCGATTTCTTCAATTGATATGTTCACACGTGTGTGTATGCGCGCGTAGGAACAGGTACGGCAGCGGGTGCCTGCGCTATGTTATTATTGCTGAATTCCGCGCAGTTCATTTTAATCTGTCTAAGGCAAACGTTTTACATAATTAAATATTGAAACTTAATGTACAAGGTTACGAAGCCTTCGTGCAATGTGCATATGGTAATTATACTGAATTTTTTTTCTGTTAAAAACCCGTAGGTATGTTATGTCAGTAGGAAGTGACAGAAAACTTATCGCAATTTTTTTAAGCACTGGTGAGAACTACATGTAACATGTCGTGAAGTACGATATATATTCGCGGATTGGAATGGTGCGGTGGCTAACGTACAGGTTTCCTACTGAGAGGACCCGGGTTGAAATCCTGACAAAGACAATAATTATTTTTCAGGGGTATCCCGATCCCTACTTGAAGTGCTTTGTGGAGAGTACTTTGAGTGAGTACATCTCTACTATTTAAACCATTTTGGTCCAAAGCACTTCCGAATTTGGTATATATCTTCCACCTGCTCCGGTTTTTGCCCTCCTATTTTAACGTTTAACTTAACTTTCCTCAATCTCAAAAATTTCCTAACTTTTCTTTTGTCCACATTGATTCTCATTCCATTCCTATCATACTATGTCAATGCCCAATGATTGTAGATACGTTGATTGAGTGACCAACTAAAATGTTTAATAATCCGCAAAGCCACCTGATTTGATAACTCCCCAACATGCTTTGACTCCTTCCTTCGACTCTCTTCATGTCTCCGGCGTAATATATGTTGACCAGGGCGAGACGGATAGTGATATTGGTCATACCTTTCATAATTCCCTGCTTAATATAGCAACCCAACTCTTCGTCCAGCACTCTCACCTGAACAGTTTAATAAATACTCATGATATGATAGGAAGTCCCCTCCAATCTACTACTATCTACCGTAATACATTCCACAAATATACCCAATTTAGTCTATCGAGCTCGTTATCATAATCTACGATAAAAATCAGTCATTCCTGACCAGTTCTTTAAATAAACCTAAAACCAGTTGGCGTTGAATTGATGTGATACTTCGGAAAAGATACCTAATATTATTGAAAACATTATTTTTATCCAGGTCCTTTTCATTTGGCTGCGTGATATCTCAACAGTCGATAATAGCAAAATGCTTTTAAAGTATACGATTCTCTCGCTCCCATTCATTTAATTCTTCATGTTTCCCACGCGAGTCTAGTCATTTTCCAACCCAAGTCCATGTGCTCTGTTCGACCTCCTTTCAATCTCATTCCGGCTTTGCAGTTTAGAGCGGTTATCTGACCACAATCTCGGATTCCGGAAAGTGTACGTGTAGTTTACGAGTGTAGTGAGGACGGAAACACCTTCACGTATGATGGAAGGCACTCTACTTTCTGTGAGATTTCTAAATTTCCAAAGGAGTTGTTTTAATGCTGGACACGAGGAGAGAACCACGTTCTTCATTTTTCGGCCACGTACCAAATCCCCTTTAATTATAACACCCCGTGGGTTAGGAGGGCTCCAAAATATTTTTTTCATTTTCATTCCCTTGAGCTAATAAACCGAAAGGAACGCGTAATGTGTTCGAAGCGGTACGTTCACCGCCCATATAAGGTCGCGGTTCGCCGAATGGTGAAGCGAATAGGCAGGCAGGTGCATTTTAGACGCGATCTGTTGTTGTAAATGGGGTATATTTATTAACGGAATGAGGGCAATATAAAAAAAGAGCACTCCTTCGTGATTTCATCAAATTACTCCCTTGCCAAAGTGTCAAATATCATGTTTGCTAGAAAGGTAAGGCTTTAGTTCGAAATATTTGCTGGGAACACGTTTGGTCTAACATTGCGTAAATTGAGTCGTAGGCCAGGAATATGGCAGGAATAGGAACTGAGTCGTAGGCCAGGAAAAGGCCAGGAATAGGAACTGTGTTACGATTTCTCTAATGATTTTGATCAAGGAAGAAGGGCATCTTGATGCTTTTGGAGTGAAAGCATACCTACATAAAGATTTAATAAATGTAATATGAGATGAAATTTGATGAAGCAATTATTACGGGTATTCTAATATATTGATTAGAGGAACCTTGAGTAAGGATGTTGAAAAAAGGTTAGTAAAAACTATATTGAAAGATTTGGTAGTTTTGCGCATATTTTGTAAGTAAGCCCGTGGAAAAGTAGAAAATCTTTTGATATGGATATCTCACAGTTCCACGAAGTGAAGCCTGAAACCGTAAAATAGATCAGTGCAAACTGCGATACTGAGCGTGGTTGAGTACATCTTGGAAACTGGATCTTTGAACCAAGATGATCATCGTAGATTGGAGGATTTTGAGATGAAGGTGTGGAGAAGGATGAAATGGGCAGGAAGTAAATCAAACGAAAAAGTGATAACGATGGTGAGAAGCTGGAGGGAAAATTGTTGGGAGAAATCTGGAGACCTAGTGAACTCATCCCAAATCATTAAGCTATAGTACCAAAGTATGATAAATTCATGAATTAACTCAACTTTATAATGCAACAATTTCAGAGAGTAAAAATCATTCGCCTTGACCGGGATTCGAACCCGGATCCCTCGATATCCGGCCGAGTGCTTTAACCAATTAAGCTACCGAGACGTCCTCTTACACTCTGAAATTTTGAGGGCTTTAAAGGAACAAGATGTTGTGACGAAATACCGTACATACAATGTCACAGGCATTCGTAGTCGTGCGCGAGGCGCCACAGTCCACGAGGTTAAAGCCAATTTCAAACACTTAGGCTGTTCATTTCAAGAAACTGCGGGAGATGCCACAACAGTAAATTTTAACGGAGTCATCCGCTATGTGTGCATTATAATGCAACAATTTCAGGGAGTAAAATCATTCGCCTTGACCGGGATTCGAACCCGGATCCCTCGATATCCGGCCGAGTGCTGTAACCAATTAAGCTGCCGAGACGTCCTCTTACACTCATCGGCGGTATCTCCCGCAGTTTCTTGAAATATAACTCAACTTTATTCGGAAAACGAGTCCTATACACCACAGAAACGCTGGCCGGCTAAACTAGGACGTGATGAATTTAATTTGCCAACCCACGTGATTAATTGGCGCCAGGTCTTCTAGGTTGGAATATGTTGAAACACGTAACACGCCCAATTTTCAGGGAGTTACTAGTTCAGAATAACTCAACTTAAAGTTAAAACTGCTTTCTGAGGACTTGTAAATAGGGAGACTGTTAAAATAGTTTTTAATATACTATGTATATATCTTGATCAGTAGTCGGCAGTTTTTATGCCAACATTTAGTGGATTTAGCTTCCAAAGACTACTGTCTCTAGAGCCCCTTCTATCACGACAGCAATCAACTCCAGCTAAAAGCTGGGTCCAGCTAACGCCATGACTCCATTATTATTTCTTCCGCCTGGGAAATGAAAAGTAAGGGTGATAATGGGAAATCCTGTCTAGAATTTTCCATTTTCATTATTCATTCGATAATAAATTTTTAATCATATATTTTTCGATTGAAAATCTGATGCATAAAATTCCCACTATTTCCGCATTTCACATCGCTACTTATTGAATGTAAGAAAACATTTATATTTAGGAAATTCTTATTCTTCCCATCCCCATGATTTTACATGTATTTCGATTCTCAGAAATATCTTGTTCGCGATGCTCCAAAAACGTCACCTTTCTCCAATTCGTTATCCGTGATGTTTTTAGAAGTAAAATTGTAAGAGGCGAGAGCGGCTTACATTTTGAAAGACCAGTGTGAATTGCATTTCAACCTTTTGAAAAAAATTAAGAATGAAATGCACTTCGCACTTGCATGCGCCCTTAATGTTATGTCTCTTCCTGATCGCTTGAGTTCATCTCTCATCTTTTATTTTCACGGAGAGAATGGATTCGCTCGGCCTTTTCCATCTTGGCTGCTACGCAGGGTTAATGGCCGTAAGATGAATTTACAGGGGTTTTGCTCTTTCAAAAATTTCTCTACGAAATCATTACGGCATTTGCTAACGCGCGCTCTTCTCTTGCATCCGTATATATATGCAAAGGCGGCATCATTAAACATAAAACACGCATAAGAATCAACGTGACAAATTTCTATTCGCATACTGCTTCAACGATGCAAACATGAATTTCTCGTTATGGTCGCCATTTCAGTTTTGTTTAATTTCTGTAAAGGAAAGTTGGTAAATAAGTGAATATCTCTGGATAGCTGGAAATAGTACTCACTGGATTTATATCAAATCGAAATTGAAAAATAAACCACATTGTTTTTCCATATTGAAAGGTTTTATTTACGACCTAGGTTTCGTTATGGTTTTTCATCTTCAGATATAAATACAGGTCAAACACAATATATGTTGTAGAACTTACATTTTTACCTGAAGATGTTGTACCATAACGAAACCTATGTCGTAAATAAAAACATTTTATGTGGAAAAGCCAAGTTGATTATTTTTCAATTTTAATATGAAAATTTTCCACAAAGTCACACCAAAAACTGTTTTATAGATTTATATCAGTTTAAAAAAGTGGGGAAGAGTAATCCAGCTCGATGATTTTCAGGTGTTGCAGGAGTACCGTTGATCCTTTCTTCTTAAAAATCAATGGTAACGTTTAGACCTACGGGTTTTTAAAGAATCACTCGTACAAAATCAATCCAGACCTAATATGACCGGATTAATCTTGGAAGTAGTTGATGAATTAGAGTATCAACTCCTTCAACCGCCTCTTTGATTCCTCAGTGACTTATGCCCAAACGACTTACTCGGCTCAACTTGGTGGAAAACGTTGGGCGAATTATGAGGACTTGGAAGTTTGATTGGGAATTTGACTGAAAAAGTACACCAATGAATTTTCTGCAGCGTTTTTTTGTCAGGGACGCCCAAAAAAACAATATGGTAATTTATGAAAGTGTATTTGAAGGTTTTATTGAAAAATAATAAATGGACTCCTACCAAATTACTCCCCGAGTAATGAGGAACTTTGTACTAGAGAGGGATGTCGCACGCCTATGAAATGTTCTCACTAACATCGGAGGGATTATAAACACCAACCGGGAAAGATTTGAATCATCTGCATACTAATAATTTATTAGTTTAAAATTCGAATGGTCGATTAGGAGTTTAATAGATATAGATATTAAGTGTAGTGTGAGTGTCTGCAGAAAGCATGAGGATAATATGTGAAGCATGTATGAAATTAATTGTTATGCAAAACCCCTTTCGTACGACACAGTGGAACTTTGATTATAAACATTTATAGGACGATATAGGTCCCAAGAAATTCATCCGGAAAAATTTTGTATTTGACGCTTGCTTACGTTTTCACATAAAGTGAAATAATCTCTAATGAAAACAAATTTAATCACCATTAACAACAATAAATAAAATTAAAGTACCATTATTGAAGCGCGAGCAAAATTAATGTCATTCGCTCCCTTCGCAAACTTCGCCATAGGCGATACAGAAAGTTGTTGAAAGTGAAAATTTGGTAGTAATACTTGATTAAAAGCATTCGCGTTTATGAAAAATTGAAGGATAAATTCGCCGGCGGTAACATTCAATAAACGATATGCTTATTTTCGATGCGTTTCAACGTAACTTAGAAAGGATTTGAAATCAGCCTACAAAAACATCATGTACAGCCATGAATGCGGTAGCATATTGCTCGGGGCATTGCCCAAACATATGGTTGCTGATTGCCTAATTCTGTTCAGTTTTTTATTATTTAAAAGTCTAGTGTTGTAGGTTTTATAGTATCACAGACTGAAAATCGCTGCATTATCATTCAATATTTCGTCCCTAATAAAAGTCTCTCCATTCATCTTTTCTACTTTCTTTGATTTCTCCCAACAATTTCCTCTCCTTCCCTCTCACCATGTCTATTACTTTCTCATTTTTTTTCCTTTTCGTCCATATTGACTTTTTCGTCCTTCTCCTCATACAAGTTTTATTAGCACCCATTCTACCCCTATCGTCCTGCTGCAATGACCATGTTTCCGTACCGTACACAATCATGCTCCATACTACAGTCTTCACCAGTCTTTTCTTTCAGCATTTCGTTCAGCAAATTCTTCTCCTTCTATCCCTACTAATTTGTTGCCCAAAGCAATTTCAACGTAGGTAAATTTTTCTTCCTGCTATAGTTTTTTCCTTCCGTATTTAATGTTAAGCTATGCTCCATTATTTCTAAAAAAACCTATTGCATTCTATGACTTTACAGCGCTCGAGATACTTTCGAGCTCTTTTTAAACAAGAAATTTGATGGAAAATGAACCATCCATGTTGATTCAGTATTAATTGGACGTTATGTTCATTGATTTAAGAATAAAACGATTTCCGGAACAAAATTTGATCGTCTGAAGGGTTTAAGGGAGAAAAAAAATTCAATGCTTAAAATTAAGCAACTCCTCTTGTTATTTTACTGAATTAAAAATCTGATAGGTCCGTAAAAAGTCGAAAGCATTGAGCGCATATGTGCTAAAATTGAGCACTTTCTCTTACTGATGCAAGTTTATTATTTCTGTTAAACATTTTCCTTGGCAAAGATTTTCTCGGAGAAATGAAGGAATTAATATGAAAATGCATTATCGATAGAAACAGGATTTCTTATGAAGAAAGATTCATGCGAGTTTATGTGCTTCCTTCGCGTATCAAATTACCTTAGAAAGGAAAAACAGAAATGATCAGAAGAAAATGGGAGATATGAATAGCTACGAAAGAAATTGGGTGCTATTATCTGTCATCTTTGCAAAGGCCGGCTTGGAGTAAAATTTACGTTGTGTCATTATCGCATTCGCCTCAAGGTAGGTGGGACTTTCGAATTCCATCCCGTACTCTCCTAAGTGTCTATCCACTTATGACAAACGATAAAAAAAACCGATGTCTCCTTCTATCCACACGCCGCCGAATGAAACGCTTAATTGGAGCCGATTTCGCGAAATTGAGGAAGGATTTTCTCTTAAAGCGCCCCGCGTTTCACTTTTAGGAGTTCATTTCGTCTCATGAAGTCTGTGGTGAAATCGATTTGATGCCTTTTTAATAGTTCCACAAGAAGTGTGAATGGGCATAGCACAGAATTTCTCCGAACGCATGAAAAATCGTACCAGTATGAAAAAATAATTGCTTGAAGTCCCTAAGGCGCAGCGAGAAAGATAAATGAGATTGTTCCTGGAGCTCTCTTTCTCTCTCTCCCTCTGGAATTCTCATTTTTAAATGTTAAAAAAAATCCAATTTGTTATTTCGCAAATTATGCGTGAAAGAAAAAAGTGTCATATTACTAGTTAATAAAGATAAATGGTTAGAAGTCCCTTCGTTTGAATTACATAGATATGTAACTCGTATTTTTTAGACGAATCGTAGAAAAAACATGTGCTATTTTCGCAGTGAATTGTAGAAACTGCACGAAGTACTCAAGATATCAAGAAATACAAGTATTTAGCTTTTATCGTATATCTATGGGATTATCTTATTTATTGATGCCAATTCATCAATATATGACATTTTTTAGATAATACCAGCTCTTTTTATCGGTTCCTAGCATCGGAAAGTACTTTTCTTGACCTGTGTACCAGCACCAGTAAGGATAACGGGTGTTCTGGAAGATTTAGGCTAAGAGTCCCTTGATTCACGCAGAAAAAAGGCAGGGCATACAAGTTGTTTAGAAAGATATAGAACAACTGTCATATTGGTAGATTGGAACACCGGAATAAAATAACTGAGATATAGACACCACCACTGGTGACAGATTGAACGACTCAATCCTCCCTGGTACGATACGCGGTCGAAACACATTCGTGCCTAAGCACCCGACAAAATTATGAGGGCTTGAATTTCATCAATCAAAGGCAAAAATTGTTGCATGATGTAATTATGAAAGTGTACTATTGTGCACATGTATTTTTTTGCATAGTGTAAATTATAATAAATGCATGACCTAACACTTCTGTATACATACCTGGTGCCTAAAAAAACCCCGCTACACGTACTTACGGCTACCTGCGGGGTATTACGTAGGTGTATGTTGCCTTTTTGCAAACGCCACCAAATTATCTCGTTTGATTTTTTTCCAAGGTATTTCTGCCATTACAGCGGTGATTTTACATTCTCTAATCGGTCCGTATGATTATATGGTCGTATCAACGCCCTATATAATGTCATTTTCTCCTTTGGAAAACATTACTCAGTAATTAACTGCTACATGATGAAAACCACTTCCGTGCTCTCCTCTTTATATGAGGTACATGATAAATGCTATGATATGATTGTACATACACAAGTCATTGAAACTTTTCACGTGAAACATATAATATTACATAAACATAAACTGCAAACATTTAATTAAAATAAAGGAATCAGAAACTCTTATGCATGACATGTCGATTTCATAAATCTCTTCAACTTCATTTAGTGCAAAACACGGTTTATTACGCTCTAATTGAAATTGAAACAAGTTACGGGATGCTAGCAAATGGAAATATGAAGACAGCAGCATTAAATCGTTTCATTTTGACCCGAAATAGTTACGAAATTAATGTTCTGGTATATGAATAACTGAAGAAACATAACTATCTTTTAAAAATTATTTGTAAAATGTATGGACTCTTACTGTTTGATTGAATGTACAGATTGATGATTCCATGTTGAATTTTATTATAAAAATGAGTTTAAAACCTTCAATTACATCATCGTAATTTAATTAGTTAGTAACATTAAAATTTAAGGCACCTGATGGTACGTAGTTATTATTTAGCTGTAATGGGGGCAGGGAAAAAAACTGCGAAACCAAAGTTATTATCTTACGTGCTGGCATTGTAAATGTCTCCATCTTCAAACTTTTCAAAATTGAAAATTAATCTTAGGAAACCGTAGTCTCCGTAATTCACAATCATAGACTTAAAAACTGAAAAATATGAATTTTAAAGACAAACTCTGAGAGAACTCTGTGTTACGGATAGATCTCTCGGCAAGGTTATACAGCCTGACACGTCGTGAAATTGCATCCCAATAATCCATTTGATGTTTTATAACTGCAGCAGAGAGTCTTAAACACAATTAATTATAAAAAAACATATCAACGTATATAACTCAGCCCTATATGCTTTTCGATCTGGACGTAATATCGTATGATGATAATGATCGTTTAGACGGACATGAAGTAGTACGAAAGTGAACCGTAGGTTTTGCGGCAGTCTTACGTTTTATGTCTCGATTCGTGTTATTCTCATGCAAGCTGTTTTTGCGCCTCGTCATAAAATTCAGCATTTTCATACCCAACCGCTACACGCGGCCTCATGCTCTCATCTTTAATTTTGATTCGCAAAGCTGAAAGTACCGAAAGGACCCGTTCCTATTCGTTCCCTTGATTGGATCTCGTTTCTACGATAATAATGGGTCGCGGCCATTGCCGCTTACAGTTTTTCTATCGCGTTTTATAACTGTTATCAATGAAAACATCGGAACGGACGCAATGGAAGTACGGAGCGGCATTATGTCTTTGTGATCACGCGCCGGAACGACAGCACAATAAAGGCAGTAAGTAATTATTTCACTGAATCGTAATTTGTCCAACACATTGTACGCGTGCAGTCCCAATCGTTAGTATGTACTTAATTTCATTGGGATTCAGTAATTTGCGAAGATGAGTGCTTTTGCATCATTGCGGCCATGCGAAGGAAAATGATCAAAACAAAATGAAAGCAGGCCGCGCATCGTGACATTAAAAAAAATTACGAGCTCAATCAACGTGAATAAAATAGTATCAAGTCGCTTAGGCGATGGATGGGAAAATGAGTCACCTTGACTCAGTGATTAAATTTTGCCTTACACTAATGATTTTTAATCACATGCATAGATTTCTGCTTTCGTAATACAAAACATTTTCCTGACGATAAATATCTCCGTACACTAGTAGCCATTAGATTATATGCCCATCATAATAGATTAAAAATACTTTGTAGATGTTCAACTTACTACATTACTTGCCATGGATTTACTACCTTTTAGTAGTTGTCCAGAATTCCTATCCTCCAATCTCCTTGATCAATACAGTCTATCTCTTCCAAGCCTCGATCGCTCATCACTAACGCTATATCTACTACTCTCCAAATTTTCCTTGGCCATCTAGGTTTACTTCTTTTTGCCGGTGACCAATTCCAAAAGGGTCTTTGGCCAATATACCCCGTCCATTCGGCGAACATGGGCATACAGTGGGATGTATCGTCTCTGGATCCTTTGAACAATACTTTCATCTCCATCACTTGTCTCTTATCATCGTATTTTTATTTCTATCTTGAATATACTGTCTCCTCTCCTTATCCCCATCCATCTCCAAAAATCCTATTCTACCTATCAGGCAAAAATTAAATGTGTGTAAAATTAAATCAGTGATTAAATTTATATTCAAAACTAACCGATCATGAATACGGAAATTTTTGTCATTATCAAGTTGTCAAAATCATTTTTAATGAAAGCAGTATAAAAATTCAATTAATTGCTAATTCCGCTGTCATAGATTAGCAAGGTGTCAGGGCTAGTTGGGTGACACCTGAAGTATGATAACATAATACAGATTAAAGGCATTCCGATGTACTAACACGATTGGTTCATCAAAACTTTACATTCTGCTGTTAAACCTGATATACACGTGTGTGTATTTATATATATACACACATACGTCTGTGTTTGTGTACCATACTAATGACTACGTGCCATGATTTAGTATCATTACTTCGACCCATATAATTTCACCCTGTCACCATATTGCCGCCATTGCGTAGACACCCACTCACGACAAGCAATACTGCGGAGGAATTAAGTGCAACGTCACCACGGCAAACTCCTTTGTTTTCTTCCTACACCCTCCTGAGTGGATGGCGAAAGAATCAATGAAACGGCAACGCTGGAGAGGAGAAATGGAGAGAAGGGAAGAAGATCCCTAAGAAAAAGCGTGCCTTACCGTCCGCCGGGCAACGCGGTCCTCGTATATTTTTTGTTTCTCCATTCCTCCCCACTCGTCTCCCCCCCCTTCCACCACCACCAAAGACGCTCGCCGGCGGAAAGTGAAATTGCGAGACGTCCCTCCTCCCTCCATCTTTATTCTTCCCCTTCCTTTGGCGATCGCTGCGTGGGAAAAGTTTTTGACATCGGAGCAGCTCGCCGATGCGCTCCTCTCTCTCTCTCTCACCGTGAGGGGAAAGGGCTGACGGGGGTGGTTGGGTTTCGGAGGCAGTGACGAGCTGCTATATGTATATATAAATATGGGAGTAAGGAAGTTGGGCATGTGCACATGCCTTCATATATTTATTGTATGCTCGGCATGCCGATTGAAAGCCGAAGAGTTTCGCGGGCTCCCCATGCATAATTCATTATTGTTCCCGGTGGGTTCCGGGAGGAGATTTCTTTCTTAAAGACGATGCCCGTGGGCGCTCAACCATTTCCACCGGTCTGTTGGGCGGGCCTCACGAGAGCCCGATCTTCGCCGACCCTCCTCCTTCCCATCCATCCCTCCCTATCCTCATAGATCCCCATTGGGAGTGATTATGGCGCAGAACGCTTCTTCTTTGTACAGAAATCAGTCCTGACAACTTCCTAGCTGTAATTCAGATAATATCTCCAAAACTCTTCATATAAAACTGAAATAAGCAATTAAATTAAGTTTGTAGTAATTGAGTGCAAAGAGGGACGCGAAAAATATCGATGCTTATACTATACTTTTGCTGTTTTATCCACTATACGTACGTGATTATGGACAGAGTGTGGCGATGGACGGTGCGTATTATGTTCTCGAATGGTGTAAACCTAGCCCACGGGTGATAGTAAATGTAATAATGTAGTTGGTTATTCTTTAAGTGTCATTGTATACAAGAGCTTTGTCTGTTTTTTCTTTATGTGATGCATGAGTGACAGCTGACCAAACCTGACCGTTGCCACCAGGACAATTGCCGAATTACAAAGACATAAATTATCAAATAAATAAATGTTATTTCAATAAATAGTATCTTTTATGCTACTATCAAACAGCTTTCCTTGGATAACAAGTGTTAAATGAGTAGGTACGCTTTAATATCCAATCAGGCTAAAAGATTTTTATGACGATTTTTCGTCTTGGTGACAATATACCCCTGTGTGCATTTTGGTGTCATGTGGTTTTTCTATGGCAGTAGAACAATATAATTCGGACTTTAATGATTTGTATTTTTATTACTTTATCCCTGCTTTGGAATAAGGATTGTCATGTAAATGAATTCTCTTGCCATTACCTTCGTATTATATTTCCATTACACGTTAATCCAAGTCAGTTCTGCACAATTCCTAGAAAATTAAAGAAGCTACTAGTGCCAAAGACATATCAAAGAGATAGTTATATCGAACTTGAAGGGAAGCGAAGTTAAGGAGCTTTGATTAACGCTTTCGAAATTATCAATGAAAATTGAATATTTGATGTCTTTCTATTTTTCTGAAAAAAAATTCACATTAACTATTTCAATTTAATTTTAATTGTTTGTTGGCAGGATAGCTTCATCGAGTTTCTACTCCCAATTCTAAAATGGTGTCGGTGCATTTCCTTCGATTATATCATTGTGAGTTCATTATCGATGCGTTTTTCTTCAAAACGACATTCCTGTGGAATTTAAGCTAGTCAACGAGTGCCAGTGAGAGTATATATTTCGATAACATATTTTTTTAATTTTATCCATATGCGATAATTTTATGGCTTATACTATACATGTATATATATACATATATTACATGGTATTATATATGGATATAAAAGCCATTTGATAAATCTCAATTCGTTTTATCAACATGTTTCACCATCGTACGTTTGTTTCACCTATAATCAGCTTGGAAAGAAAACTTTCATCCCGGGGAATTATTAATCAGCGGTCGATGCTGTTTTGCTAAAGAGTCCTTTTTCTGCCTAACTGACAACGACGGTAATCAAACTGAATATTACTTTTAAAAAATGCCGGTGGATTTTGCCGTGAATTCCACAATAAGGCGTGTGAAATTCCCACATTTAGGGTATGCGGACTGCGCATCCTTTCCCAGCGTCATCTTTAGACTTCCCGGGAAGTTCTAGCGGACGTGAAATCGCGCCGCTTGGATTCATTGGGCCTATTTACCCAAAGGCAACCTCGTTTGTGAATTGATCTACTGATCCTCCTTGTCTAAAGCACGGCCTATATAGCCTCAAGGTTTTAACTATGTGAATGTGCCTATACTAATATCGAAAGCAGATTTCATAAATACAATTCAATTGCGAATTAAATTAGCGAAACGTTCCCTATTCACATTTTAAGAAAAATATTTTCACGAATACAACGGTTTAATTTTCCCAGAGCAACAAAAAAGTATTTATTCCTTTAGTTCTGCCAACTCTCTCCCTAAACATGTCTCTACTTGTCTCTACCATCCATTCCCCCCTTTTCCATTTCTATCGCAACCCATTTTCTGAAATAATCTGAGTTTGGAGATCATGGAAGAAGAAAGAATGTGTATATACAAGACAGACTTGTAGAAAAGGAAACCTTCGTTCATTCAACTCATTTAAATTTTTTTACGAAAACTCAGAAAAATAATACTAACGACGCATTATACTCTCAGGCTACACCGCAATTATAAGCGAAGGGAACCAGACTGCCGAATTTCAAAACGATGCAGCTAGAGACCCTGAAATAAGATCAGAGGGGCCAAGTTCCTGGGAGTTAAGCTATCATATTGTGCCTTCTCATACGAGAGTAAAACGTTGAGATCATCAAAGTTGCAGCTTTAAGGATACCTCAGTTTAGTCAAATGAATATTTTAGAAATAAATATTCGAACGAAAATTTTTACGAGAGGTCATATCATTCATTTTGGACTGACCTCTCATCTTGAATACGCTTCGAGTTCTTTTGACACACTTTGCAGAAAGACAAAATCATGGAATTTCACTAAGTGTGTAAGTACAACTAATAATTTCTTGAATAATATTTAAGAATCAATAGAACACCTCACAATGAGACCCCGTTTGGCAGGCATCGTAGTCAAGAAGCTAAAATGTGTGATTGATATTATTAGAAACGTTCAAATCGTTCGAGTATTTAATACCAACACAGAAGGAATAAACCGAGCGAGGAGTTACATTTTAATAAGTTACCACAAGATATATGGAAAATTGGCTGCAGAGCCTATCGATTTTAAGAAATCGTTTATCCCTCGCAAAATTAGGATACCATGACGGTGGGAAGCGTGAAGGACGATGATTAGAACTTTCCCGATGCCATTACCTAATAACTACGACTTATATACATAAAACCCTGCAAGCAACCGACAGAGTTTGTGGCGAGTGGTTCTAGGCAGCTGCCATGAAAAATGTAGCATAGGCAATATCTACATTAATATCTCAAGATCTACCCAAAATATATATGGCAGGGGGTACAAGCACCAGATGGTAAAGGTAAGGGATGATGGGAGAGGAAGGGTGTTTAAGGGATAAGGGAAGAGGGGAACAGATCCGTTGGGTATCCTTGAAAAGCACCTGACAGTTGGCCATCAGAGGGATAACCCAAATCAATGCGCACGTATAAATATCAACTATATCCTTCTATGGCCGGTGGCCTAATTACAACCCCTGCCACATACTACCCCATCCGCTGGTATCTTGCGAGGCAGGTCGCACCATGAGCAGGTGTATATCCTTCTTACTCCGGGTAACCAGGAGAACAAAAGCCATTCTGATCGTAAGAGTCGCTCGCAAACGCGGCACCTCGGAGAGTGAAATGTGCGCGCTCGCAGTCTTTTTTTTCCCGACCGTCGAGCGAACGGCGGATGGGAAGGGGGCGGGGGTGGAGATGGGGGTGGGAGAGAGCCCATTAGGAAATCCGTCCGCATTAATCAGATGTCAGATTCGCGAGAGGAGGACTGGATTTTCCCCCTTTCCCATGGTCTTACCTCAAGGGGAACCGTCCGTCTTTCGATGCCGCTCGCCGTCCTCCGCCTTCCACTCAACGACCGCCACCCTCGAGTCTCGAGAATGCTTCCCCGGCGGCCTCCACTCTGATTATACGAGCGCTGTTAGCGCCGACCGTGTCTACTCCGACGACGATCAACCGTATCCCCCTTCGTATCGAGTCGTGTATAACTCAGTCTTATCTCTCAAGGTACAGCTCTCGAATATATTTTAGTAACGCATCGAAGTGAAGGGATCCAGTGCATAGTGGATTCTGCATGCAGATGGGAGGAAAGGTGTTGATGTGAGTTCAACGTTGGATGATAACAAGAAAGAACTATTTCGAAATATTTCTGGAAACATAGGGAAATAATAAATGATTAATCGTTCCGGTGTAGATGGACTGCTGTTGTTGGTCATTAGGGGACGCGAACGACATCTGAGGTTATTTGGGGAATAGATAGGCAATTTGGTAGGGGTGAAATGTTAAGGCAATAGAGGAAGGCTCGCCAGGATGAAAAGAGAAATTCGCCGAGATGTAACGTAATATCACGCCCCATAGGACAGACGGCTTGCGCATGTTGAGTGCTCTCCACAAAGTACCCTAAGTAAGAATGGAAATACAACTGAAAAATCCTGCCACCTCCGGGATTCCAACTCGGGTCCTCGAAGGGGGCACACAATAAATTAGCCGACGCATTACACCAATCACCACCTGTAATGTTTATGTTAATTTTAGGTCTATTTGACCGATTTCAGATTAACCTATGAAATCATTTCATGACAAATAAATAAAGGTGATCCACGTTGGCATGGATTTTAATTAATGAGACACACACACATATATTTATTTATTTGTGTGTGCGTAAATACACACGTCTTATTTTTATAAAAGTTTATGTACAAATCCCATGAACTAAGTAACTAACCCCCATCAGTAGCAATAAAAGTAGCACATAGGCTTTGATGTGCGATTGTTAATCAATAATTCGCTATCCAAAATATATCCAGTTAATTTCTAAATCATTGCTTGCATAGAAAGACTTTCTAATCACAGGTGCATGACAACCACCCACCCCTGGTGATCTCCCGGGTTCAAATCCGGATGGGAACTTTTTGCGTCAGTTCCACACAGCTTGTAAAGCAAACGATAAGAGTTTCCTTCGTGTTATGACTTCCCTTATCTAAATTCGCATTTTTTTAAAGTGCATGCTCACCGGCTTAACTGGCAATTACATCAGCTCTGCCACTCACGTTCGTCCTTACCATCCATCCACGTTGATTGAGGTAGTTAGTACCTCTGATTACCTGGTTGCACGTGAATTTTAGGTGCATTTTGACTCGTTCTCATCAATGCCTACGGTTCAAAGTCAAGGTCACCCTAGCGTGTGATAATTCAGTGATGGATAGGTGCTGGCCGAAAATATATCTGTATCTTCCCACGGGGTCGCTGACGCGAGCTCAATGCAAATTAGTTTATAAATAACACCTGAAAAGACACCGCGATAATCTTCGACAGGATGCAGGAAACTCACCGGTTCAACACACACGCTACAGCCACGGATGGCGAAGCGACATGACGTGCCGAAGCTTTTAGGCACGCATTTCGAGCACGAAAACCTCCCATAGTTTCGTATCAGGTGCGAATGCGTCCAATTAACTGCCCAGCAAAAGGTACCAATTCATCCCATTCCTCATTTTCAGCTGCCTCAAGGAAAATAACGTCATTATGACGCTCCCTTCCCGTACGCTACCCTTTCTTTCCCAGCTGCGATAATTCCTTTGTTCGAATGGGACCAGAATGAAGATTCACTGATCGTCTGAATGCATTTTCACATCTCTGGCACAAGTGTGACAGAGACCATCAGTCGCGATAATCGGATCCAAGAATCACCATTGGTGGACTAAGGTTTTTCTGTAAATTTCGCTTTTGAAACATTTTTGCGTTACTTGACTTGTCGTATACTTGAAGAACATGCGTAAGTTCGTTTGAAATTTAATTTAGGAGATTAATTGTGATGAAGAAATTAATTTTGGGAGATTGAAATTTTTGAATATTTTATGTATGTTTTAAATAAAATTACTGTTGTTATATGCATTGCAAAATATAGTTCGACTATGATTCCCCTACAGGATCAGAGCCAAAAATCAGATAATAAAATCACTATTTTTTTATAATGCTTCCTGATGCGTGTGGAGAAAAGTGTCGTAATAGTATTTAATGCATTTTAAACGTGTTAGATATTCAATGAAAGATTGCGGGTGAGATATTAAATATGAACATATAATAAGTGTAAAAATAATAAATGAAAAAATAATATACCATTTCAACTTACTTTGAGAAAAGAGAAATATCCTTATAATATTATAAAATTCCGTGTAATCTATCCTTATTTATAATATTAGTTTATTCAACAGAGGGATATAAGATATTGGGTTGCATATTTAAAGTCACGTTTTACAAATGAGCACTTAAGCAACCATCAAAACACAATTAAACACATTCTGGCTGGTTTTATAGGTGTGGATAGAGCTCATCGACTACTAAGCACCATACGGGGTGTGAAATTCACATATTAACATGATAATAAGGAGGAATATTTTCTTTCTCCTCAGCTCCTCCTCTCCTAGCTTAGTGCTCTATCTATTGGACGTTCTCGGAAAAAAGTAGACAGGCTAATTTTGTCTTGGAAATACTTCATAATGAGATTGCTTCCTAGGGGTATGAGAATTTTTCAAGACCAATTATTGGAGAATCTACATTGTTGGTACCAGTAGATCCTATCATTAACTTCAGTATGAATGTGCATTGATACTTATTGTCTAGTAACTAGGTGATGATGTGATGGAAACCAGTATCCTGAACAATGTAATCTAGTCCTAAAGTATGTTTTCATATTTACCTACAGTTACTGGTACCAAATGATAATCTTTAAGACCTCAAGAGATTTCACTTGAACAAAGAACTCGGACGTAAGCTGGTTTTCAGTCAGCAATTGCATATCTGTTAACAAGTGCGGAGTCTTGACTCTTACGGCGTCATTAATATCTTTGCGTTAACTCGAAAGAAAGACAGAAGACACCAAACATTTCAAATTGATGGATCTATTTCACGAGAATACTTGTCATTAATCGCTATTTAAAGCATTACTAAATATTAAAGATATCATATGGTGATGTTGAAATATCGCTTAAAATGAGTCCAAATCTTTTTACATTCATATTAACATTAATTTTAATTATTAAATTAAAAGTATTTTTTAAAAATGTATTCCTTGAAAGGTTACATGCTTTACGTATACGGTCGGAACGATTTTTTTAGGGGGATCGGATTGATGAGGGTGAAAGTAAGTCACGGAGTTTTTTGGGGAGGGTAATCCCAGGTAAATGAATTTGTTTTTCAAACATCTTCAAACGGCTTTTATAACCTTCAATTCACTTACTCCCAAGCAAGGGTGAAGTGGTCGGAGTATCACTAGACCCTCGGAGGGAACCAGTTTGCCATCGGGTGATAGAGAAAGGGAGGAGACAGGGGGAAAGTGGAAAAATGGAGGCAGGGACGAGGGGAAGAGGATCAGTGCGCTTTCCGGAGATTGAGTCTGATCGCGTCTCGTGCGTGACCTTTAACCTCTCTCCCGTTTCAATCCCACCCAAACGATCCCGTTTCCCTCCACCACAAACTCTCTTCACCTTCCCCTCCCAAACGTTCCCGCCTTCCCCCCACTGCTCCTGTCACCACATTAATCTTTCTCTTTCTATAGAGGCATGAATGGTGTACTCCAAAAGAAAAAAACCTCACGCCCAGCTAAAAGCAGAGAGGGATTGGTAGGGGTACACTCCCCTTTGAATTTTAATTTTTGCCAGTGCCTGGTAGAGATAGGACATAGTGACAGCTCAGTGTGGGTTGTGATTTCCTCCGCCTATCGTTGGGAGTCAACTTTGAATCCCGGGTGATGAATTTGGGTTAGGTCCAACTAAAAATACAAATAGAGTGATTTCCTGGTTCCTGCAACTGCGTGGGAAATCCAAACAGTTACACGGCAAGCATCAGGACATTGACTCCACTTCTGAAGAGAACGTTTGGATCACGTTCATCTACGGACGTAGCTCGGGACATGCCATGTAATCAACCACTGCCAAAAAATCACCTGCCTTTGAGTTGATAACACTTAGGTGGAGTATCAGAGTCTAAATTCTAAGGTATACCTAAAATACTTGCTATCGCTTGCTACTTGCAATGGATATCGCTATCCATGTTCTGCTACATCAGATTTCACAATAATTCGATGCTGGTTCTTATGTAATCTAGTATTCTTGCTCAAGTTAATAACCATTCCAAACTTATGCTCTAGATGGCTCGTTCCTTCATCATGAAAATTATTTCAATTCCTTTTCCGTCCATATACGTATAATTTTGGGCGGAAGGGACCACAAATGTGGAAGAGCAAGTCTTTCATCACGACAACGTTCCGGCACACACATCAATAATTTCTACCAAATATTTGGCCAAAAACAGCGCATTGGTGATCCAGCAGCCACTCTACACCCTCTCCAGTGGACTTTTTTCTATATCTTAGGTTGAAATTCTCATTGAAAGAACTAGAGTTTGAAACTACTGAAGACATTCAACAAATTGTACCGCCGACTTAAAGACTGTCTCGAAAGAAGCATTCCAAACGGCATTAGAAATTTGGAAAACATATTGAGAACGTTGTATTGGCTGCCAAGGGCTGTATTTTGAAGGCTACAAGCGTGATTAAAGGGTAACCAATAAAATCAAGTATTTATTCAAACGGTCTTAGTTTCCCCTTGAACATAACTTGTATTCCTCTGTAAGAACTTTTATTTCAAGGAATTTTAGGCTAACTGACCGGCAGTTACAATGCTGCAATTTCAAAGTGTAAAAACTATTCGTCTTAACGGGGATCCCGGTCAAGACGAATGATTTATACACTCTGAAGTTGTTGCATTCTAATGCAAATTTTGCAAAAGATTCCGCTAAAAAGTTACCGTCGCGGCATCTCTCGCAATTTCTTGTAATTTAGCCGCCCGGGTTTTTCAGGAAACTAGCGCGATCACCTGTTCACACAGAGGTCGCGAACTCGAGTCTTGCTTGTGGCTGTTTGAAACCTCATGAATTCGGCCCTTGGAACACCTGATGATATGCTAGGGGTGTCTTATCAGCGTTCCATATACGTCCGTAGATGTTCAGAAAAAACTTCCCATATCGTATGATCTTGTGCTTTCCCGGCGACTTGCAGTGGAAAAGGCTACTATGGTCTTCTACCGGGTCAGTTCCTCCATCGATTACGCCTACGTTTCGGAAAACGAGTCGTTTCTTATCCTGAGGGTTGATGACGAACTTGGTGATGAAGTTCATCAGCCCTGAAGATGAAAAACGACTCGTTTTCCGAAACGTTGTCGTCATCGATGGAGGAACTGACCCGGTGGAAGACCCGAGTAACCTTTTCCACAAGTTCCCATATCGTCATCGTGTAACCCATACTCGAGGTTTTGGTCGGAAGCGGATGGATTTGGCTCTTGGCACTTGAACTACCATTAATTTTACTTAGGTTACGGTAACCAGTTTAATGCTGTTGGTTTCGACCTTCAAGTTTTATATAGAGCATCTTAGGGAAATTCGTATCCTTTGCTAATTGATTTGTTATATTTTCTGCGGAGACCCAAAGAACAGACCTCTCCAAAGTCCTCCGGGATGAATTTCCTTCTGTTATAAAAGACACGGTCTGGTAGATAATAGGAAACATCGGACGTCTAAAAGCAGGAGAGTCACAAGTACGAATATACATGATTCTGCTTGGATTGTTATTTTCCAGACGTACTAGGTCTATCTCAGAGATTGTAGACAACAAAGGGGAAATAATAGACTAAAGAAATACCATCTGCCTTTCAAATTCACATACCTAACCAGATTTGGAGCTCACTATTTAAACTACTACCTGAATTGAAACGATTTTATCGATTAGTTTTGAAATAATCACTTTTTTTAAATAAGTCGGCTTTAGGATATGAAATAACCGGCTTAACTTGGTTAACCTAACAACTGTATCACTCCGTTAATTGCTAAAACTTACCCACCTATAGTTTAATGAAAAATAATTTCTTCAGAATGAGTGTTCAACATTTAAAATTTCAAATGAAATATATTAAATATAACGCAGGGATTGAGGCGAATCTGAGGGAAATGATTTGCAATCAAATCTATATAAAAAGCAATCAGCTCGTTCCACACAAAAAATGATTAAATCAAACATTCAATCAACGAATAAACTTGATAAATGTTTCCGCGGATATAGTAGAGTAAATGAGATTTCCTCAATGCTGTCACTATAAATTGCAATGAACGGCAGGTTGACTCTCTGATTGCTATGGTAAACCAATTGGTATGGTTGGATATTGAACCGTTGGGAGAGTTTAAATTGGTTAGCCTAAATCGATTTAACTGATTAATCGATTTTTCGGAATTTATCTCAAACATCGGTTACCATGTCAACTCGGTTATTTTGCCATCCGAGTTTTACGAGCTCGAGTTCATATGAATCAGTTTTTGTAATAAGATCAAGGCTATTCCAACCACACAAACCCAACATCAGTGTAAAGGATATGGTTATATAATTGAAATATAATCTCAAATGGGGCTGATGCACTGTTTAGTTACTGATAAAACTCTTCACTATTTTTAAACGCAACTACAGTAACTGATTTGATTAAATTAACGGGATATTACGCCACTTAGGTTTTACAAATTGCATATTTATGATTAATCTGCAAGTATATTTTAAACCGAGTCAAACTTTGTCTCGAATAAGGTAGAATTATTTGAAAAATATGTATTTACACGTGAATGTAGAACTTTTAGGACACATGAATCGTAATTTCTGGTTTTTTAGTGCAACTCAATCATTTCCCTCAATTTCAAGCTCAGTTCATCGGCAATATTTCGCACGGTATCTTAACCCCTTTCCTCCACCCCTATAAAATTACCAATAATGATCACACGGATTCGGAATGACATTCTTTGCTCCACTCTAACATTCACCCTAGAAACCTACTTCTTCCTGTTCACAACCCCATGATTTTCTCTCTCAAAACTCGCAACGTGCCGAGGGTAGAGATGCGCAAAATCTATATTTGATTATTTTTTCCTCCATCATTCACAGAAGAATTTCTCTCCGGGGATTTCCGCGCGTTTAATTTTTAAATCCCGCTCCTCGAATAAAAGCAGGCACGGCGCACTTTCTCATGTGATCCTCTTTTCCCCGGCGCGTTAAGTCGAGGGGTCAGGGGTTAATTGCGGAGACTCGCGTCGACGATTGCGTCGTCCACAAGGGGCCCGCCCACTCGGGCTTACCCCGCTCGGTTGCGGAGCCTCCTTCGGGTTTATCCCGCCGCTACACCTCCTCCCCATCCTCCCACCATCTTGAGCGGTGAGCAGCGGGAAAGTAAAGACCCGAGACCCCGTGACACACAATCCTTCCTTCGCCCACTCATTCGCCTGAGGGTTGGGCGGTTTCGAGATGGGAGGTGGGACCGTTACAGGGCGGTTTCCCCTAAGTGACTTCGTTCCCTCCCCTCCCCGTGTTAACTCACCTCCCTCTCCCACCATGCACTTGACCCGAGGGGAGTGTGAGGAAGAAGCGGGCAGGGCGAACGAAATCATGCGTCGCGGATTTTCCTCCGGAAAGACGTCGGTTATAATGCCTCGACTGTCGAAGTAGGCTTTGAGCAATTGTCTCGGTTGCCGTGAATCTTTCCTCACGACACGGAATAGATGATGGATAATTTATTGCTCAATTTGGAGTCGTTTGACAACCTTCGGTCTAGGAGAATATTAAAGTGATCACGGAGAAATTTTTTCATCACTTGCAATTTTTTTCAATAATAAATTTATTATCGTATAGTAATCGATGGTAGTCAAGTAAAATCACAAGTTTGGAAATTTTCAAAAAATGGAAAGTTAAGTTAAAAATTAAAGTAGTTGGTATAAACTGATGAAAAAGATGGAACAGTTTTGTACAAAAATATTCAAAATAGTAAGAGTAAAATAAAATGAATCGTGCTAGCTTAATAAGCTTTCAAAGGTAGGAGATTTGATGACAAGGACGTTGAGTAAGGAGAAGGATCCTAAGAAAAGGCTCGTCGCAACCTTGATATGGATCGTGATTTGTACAGATAGAAAAATAGGTAGTACATGAAAATAATAGGCGTAGACGGCTTTGGAAAAGTATGAGAGGGATGGAAAATGTGATAGGGATGTGAAGGAAAACAAACGAGAGGAGTTTTAGGCAAAGTGAAAGGGAGGAAGAGAGGTGTAGGAGCAATCCGAAGGGGTAATAAAGATGGGTGTAGAACATTTAGACTGGTGATGAATTTGAAGACTGTGATAAGGAGAGAATGTTAGGAAAACGTGGTATGTAAAAGGGATAATAGGCTTTGTTCGGAACTGTCCTACCGGATTGAGCAAGGCTGTGTGATTTGTTCTTGCATATCCAAATATATCCAACTTATCAAACAATTTCTTACACATTTCCACGGAGTCAAAGCCTCTTCTCCTGTTGTAAATTTTTTTAAGATCTACTGACAAGAATATGCTCATCTAGCGGATTATTCAAACACGCAAGGTTTTCAAAAAATAGCATATCATCCTCACGCACCTTGCCACTGCGAAACAGGTTAAATCTTTTTTCGTTTTGCATTGGGTACAAACAAGAGGTTTGTTCTTCTTCCGTTTTCTGTAGCCAAATATTATTAAGTTATAAGAAAGAATTGCTTTCTAAACTCGAATGCAAATACGCTTCGTGATTTGGTTTTATGATATTAGAAAATTTAATTTGTAACTAAAACTTAAGCGTGAAAATTGTAGTTGTGAATAGGTGAACGTACTTGTGAAATACGACGATTTATAAATTAATAGTGTGATTCATTACAGTGAAACTAGTCCAACATGTAATGAACAAGAGTTTTCTATAGGTGATGGTTGAAGTTAAATTTTGCATCTTTTGCATTCACTTGGTTAGCGCTTTCTTTTCCAAATTTAAATATAAAATAAATGGTATCCACACGATAAAATGGTTACCATAGGAGACAGTTTGAGTAGCAAGTTAGGTAAGCATTAAGCTGTCAAATGAAGTGGGGTGAGATGAAAACTCTACAGTAACATTTCGATACTAGAGTTGAAGCCGCGTTAATCTGTAATAATCATATTGATCATGCATTTCCCGATACTCTTTTATGGGGTAAAGGAGATTACTCTCTCCTTAACGTTCTGATCATATACGTATAATTTTTGCAAGATGGGAACGCCTGCACAAAAAAAATTTTGATATCGTATTCCTCGTTTGACCGTGAAAAAATGCCCATTTAAGCGAATAAGGTTTAAATTTTGAATACATTCAAGCCTTATTTGGTTTGCTCAGTATTTTTTAAGATATCAATTGGATTGCTGAGAGAGGTGCTTTGTTCAAAACCGAAAGCTTTCGTATAATAGTGTCTACAGAGTATATCGTTTTCCCTCACGTAAATATCAACTAGTTACAAACGTTTTTGAGTGTGTGTGTGCGTATGTATATACAGGTATATATATATATATATAATATATATATATATATATATATATATATATATATATATATATATATATATATATATATATATATATATATATATATATATATATATACACACACACACACACTGTATTATCATCATTAAAGCTGGTTATGGTATTGTATAGTAAGTATACATGTATGCATACATGTATTTATTTTATTCACACATAGAAATATATATAATTGAAGAGCATCCGCCCGGCAAGTGAAGGTCCGTTGTTCAAATCCCGGTCAAGGAAATATTTTTACGTTTGTGATCTGCTCAAATGCTTCATAACCTCTCCTGTGTTCGTCTTTTATGTGTTTTCCTATCCCATTTCCTTATATCTTAGTATTTCTATGTGTGAATGAACATTTGTTCGCCGTATGGCAGGATTTCGTGTTGATTGTGTTTATATATATATATATATATATTATATATATATATATATATATATACACACACACAACACTTATGCAATGCCATAACCAGCTTAAAGATGATAATACGCTTATTTGCTTTCCAGCCTTACTTATAAAAGTATAGTTAGGTGCCAAATGACCTTGTACTCCCGAACCCATATAAACCCATGTGTATTACTCTCCTACTCTCTCCCTCGCTCTCTCCTCTTAGCATTAACTTCCACTTCTTGTAAATTACTCTGTTTCAGTTATCATTCAGCCATTCCTTATTTATTTATAATATTTTTACTATTCACAGTTTTATAACTACTAGGTAAATATTAAATTGTGTAAGTAAAACAGTTTCTGGCGTAACTTGGTGAAAATCTCATATTGACGTTTTTTTAAATGAACCACTTTGATTTTCCACGTAAACTGTTTATTCTCACAGTGAGAATAAAAGTTCATGTGGAAAAGCAAAGTGGTTTAATTTTTTAAAATTTTTAAATGAAACCACTTTGATTTTCCACGTAAACTGTTTATTCTCACAGTGAGAATAAAAAGTTCATGTGGAAAAGCAAAGTGGTTTAATTTTTTAAAAACGTTAAATTGTTATTTCTTTAATTGTACTATTGCCATCGAATTTCGGTAAAATTCATCTACTTATATAGTCTTCAATATTAAACAGGAATTGTATGTCTTTTCATTTTTAAGGGCATCCGGAAAATAGTGTTTTTCAATTACAATGTATCCAATTCATGTATCTAATCTTAACAATCCAACAACCTTTAATGTGGATTTACAAAAGTATTTCTAAGGTTCATTATTATTCCGATCTTATTTTTAATTGGCTGAATTTAGATCTATTTTGTGAAACAGGAAGACTACTGACCGCTACGTTAGACGTAAAGAATATCTGAAACACATCCGGACACATCTACGTATACAAAGAATCGTAAATTTCTTCCCATTTGCCGATGGCTGAATATCCTAAAGTATATGCAACCCGCACACCATGCAGGACGTCTCTGGTGGCTGTCATTGCCGGCAGCCGAGAATGGTGGTCCCGAGAGCTTGTCACTGCTGGAGTTGAATGTATACACACGCACACACTCTTCCCATGGACTGCAAGTTTGAAGTGGTAGAATTGCTTATGCTCTCTGTTGACCCATGCAGTTGTGCTATTAGCCACCGGTAAGGCCTTCCAGACCAAATAGTGCAAAGGGTAGGACCCATACGAAAGTTTGTCCGCGCAGCGTCTGTATTTGAATGAGACAGTTAAAAAAGGCGTCTTACCCCAGGGGGTTGGCCTTTTAAAGTGATGGTATCATGTTAAAAACACTTTTGAGGAAGGCAACGGACAGGCACCTCTATTAATTTTGTCAAGAAATAATGATGGGCATGGATGTGAGAATAAGTCCTGGCAACTGAAGGGCTCAGGCCGATTTGTGATATATCGTACCTGACAACGGGAAACACAGGGATTCGGCAGTCGCAATTTCATAAAATCCTTGCAAAACAAAATCTATATACGCAGAAAATAAGAACATTAGATGATTTAACGAGTTCAGACGAGAATCAGGACTTAGAATGCGAGAACGATATTGAGGAAAGGGAAATAATAAAATATTGATAGCGTGGTGTTGTGCGAAGCGTAATGTAGCACGAAGTGTAACTTCAGATTCAAAAGGAAAAAACAGGGAAATATGTGGAAGAAATGGAATGAAAAATATTAACCAAAAAGATATGAAAGGAGAACCAGCAGGCTGTAGAGAAAATTAAGAGTACAGTGAGACGATGATGCACAGATGAGATGGTTATTTAACAGACGAGAAAGGAAAAGTGAAGAATGAAAACACAAGAGTTATGTAGAAGGAACTACAAAGAGTTGAACAATAAACTAAGGTAGGAACCTAATAGGGTGGAAAAATATCTGACGAAAGACGCTATGCAGAGATGCGTAAAATTTTCAAAGGAGGAGGTAAATTGGTATGCTACAAAGGATGGTAAAAGCACAGTCAGGAAATAAGAAGGAAAAATCTCTGATAAAATTCAAAGATGTGTCAGGATAATTATTATTGAACCAGAAATATTTAAGAGACACGAGAGGAGGGCAACTAATTACTTATGGAATTTGTATGATTAGTTTGGGTTCAGAATGTGTTACCATAGTACTACTAAGGTCAATAATGCGGAGTATAGAATACAAAGATGTAAAGAACAGCTCCATTAATCATATTGCGAATGCATTCATACTGGTCAGCAAGTATATATATATTTTTTTTTCCATCATCAATGATACATGAATAACTAGAGGTAGAATTTGAGCTTCCTACCATTTTGAGATTAGCTATCACAGACTGCAAGAATCGCCATTAGCTTGGGTAGGCAGGGACATAATTAGAATTAAGTACGGGATGAGATTGTAACGAATTCCTAACTCATAGATGTTAATTACGGATTACAGGTGGCTAGAGACGGATGTGAAACCTGCCTTACCTTTTCCTCACTTCCCACAGATTACTGAGAAGCCCATGGGAAAAACCTACTCTCGAAAATCCCAAAAAACGCAAGATGAGTATAAAAAAAGGACATTTGTCCTCACCTGTCCTTTCTCCGGATCCGTTCCGGCTAAGGGGATTAGAGAGAGGAGCGGAAACACAGTTATCAGGAGTACTGATGAGAGAACTCCGGGGAGAGAATTAAACCCATTTGTGACGATTCCGAGGTGCGTCGACAGTTCTGCATATGGATTGGTTGGCGCTCGCCCTGGAGTGAGAAAGGGAAGAGCGAATCCCGCGTCGAGTTAATCGCGTTATGCGAGAGAGCTTCACCCTGCGCAGCGTGCTCGTTCTCTTTTTGAATTATACCCTGCTAGGCGATCAAGGGAAACCCGTGGCGTCACAGACAGACAGGAAAGCCCTGAGCGTGGATTGCTACTGCGTATTCAGCATCACTTACCTTGTTCTTGGTCGGGTAATTGAACCAGGAATTATTTTCGACGATTATATCTTCAGCTTCAGTAAAATCCCAAATCATCAGCCACTACACCAAGTACGCGTTTTTTAATGATTTATTCTCATCCTTTTTTCATAGAGAATACTTAATATTACAAAGATATGTTCAAATACTTAAAAAAAGAATGATAAAAGCTATATATATCATATTAATGATCCGTTAACTTCGCAAATAAACAGCGGTAACCAAGGTAAACAAAAGAATATCTAAATGTAAGCCCTTTGCTAAGTTAATTACTCGTTCTTTCCATGCGAGAGAATTATTTGAACCGAACGAAGTATGTGATTTATATATGATTACACTATTTTACAATTCAAAAGACGTTTTTGAAGTACACGAATTTCCCATCTATTTTCACTCGCAGACATTCAAAAATTGAAACTATGTCAAAACCAGGGATAGTAATAGTTAGTTAGCTAACTTGGGTTAGTATTCCTTTTGTTATCATCGCGATCATCGCCAGTTATTATTATTTCTCCGTCCCATTAAATCCAAAATTCCTATTTCTCGACATTTTTTCACCAAATCTTTTTCAGTGACCCAGTTAGTAATGAGTCCTATCTTTATTGTATGTGATTACCTAAAGGAAGAAATCAGCAAGTAGTTTAGTGTGACAAGATTGAAGAACGCCAAATGCACCAAAATAGAGCATCTGATTTAAAAGTGAGTAAATATATATGTAATTGTTTTTCGGATATAGACTTTTGATTATAGAAAACTTAACTTGGACGAATAAGAACGTTTTAAGTTATATTTGACGAAAGATTGAAATTCATCTGATATAAAAATTGAGCAAAGGGCTTGGAAAAATTCATTTTTTTTAATTGTGTACGTTTTTCTTCCATCACGAATTTCATCCTCCATTTTCTCAAAATACTCAATCACTTTTGATCATTTTTTCAGATTTTTGTGTTCCCATGACGTTACCGTCGCAATCATTCACTCAAAGGTTGATTTGACGAAAGAGGATTAATGTCACTGCGTACTAATAAGCCCGGTACAGCGTGTGAAATTCATACATTCACAGGGTCATATCAGAGGCCAGTTCCCTATTCCCTGTTTTTCCTCCGCCCTGCCTCGCTCGCGTAACGTTCTCTACATTATAGTATTCTAAAACATTCCATCTTCGATCAAAATGTACTGCATTATTCATCTGTCCATCTGTCCTTATTGCCAACTGTGTTCTCTCCCACCATACCCGGCACTTTCTCCTTTGTTTTCCTTTCTATCCACTACATCTGAACTGCAATAGTAACTTTCAACTCGAAGTGTAATAAGTCGCCTCGGTAGCTTAAAAGGGCTAAAACACTCGGCCAGATATCTAGGGATCTGGGTTCAAATTCCGGTCAATGCGAATGATTTATTTAAACTTCTGAATTGCTGCATTGTAATGAGCATTAGCGGATGACTCCGTTAAAATGAATTGTCTACCACGACATCTTCCGAGATTTCTTTGAACTTCCTTCTTTTTTTTTGTTCTTTCCGTCAATTTCACCTGTTTAATCACTCTGATCGGTATATTCACCCCTAACCGATGAATTTGCTGAATTGATTGTGCACAAATGCATACAAAACACTAAAGTCGCTACCTCTCCGGATAGGCAGATTGAAAATAGTATTATTTTAATATATTTTAAGGGACGTAATCCTTTTACATTGATTTCCTCCTTACTTCCCTTACATTTCATATTTCTTTTGCCTTATCAATATTCATACAATGTTTTTTGTATGCTTCCGAGTCTTATAATATGCTTCGGTACGGGAGTTTTTTTACACATATTTCTCACTCAATTCCATCTTCTGGAAACATTCTCTCTTTTAAATTTCTGATTGTCGTTTTCACTCTCACACATTCGAAAAATTTCATTTCTAACACATTTCATTAATTAAATATGTTTAAAACAGAGTTGTAGTCTCAGTTAATGCTCATCTGCATACGATCCGCGTTTTTTTCATAGCCTGATTTTCTCCAGTCCTATTTCTTCAGTACTTTACCACAATCACTCCGAAAGTACTACGTAGTTACTACATTTATTAGACATTTATCTATGCTTCTAGCTAACTCAAGTGTCACATCCGCAATTCATTGCAATTGATCAATAATAGGTTGCGACACTTGAAGCACTGCGATAGTTTGAAGTTGTTGAAGTTACTGTAAAATCTCTGATAATGCCTCCTGACATGTTTATATTCGATTTTCAATGAGTGCAGGAGTGAAATCTTTTTGGGTTTAGATGCGCGCTCGTTGGAGTTCGGCGCCTGCTCTTGGCTCATCATCTCAGGGTCGTTCGACGTATCCTTAAGCTTGGGTTTCGTCTCCCTTCCGCATTTACCCTCTGGCATTACTACCCTACCCTTAAGAATTATTGTGTTACCACAACTTCCGTTTGATATGTGAACCAATCTGTCCGCTACGCAATTTGTGTTGACGGATTAAAGTGGGTAATGGATAATATGATTTTTCCTTTCCACTGACACCGTCTCTACTCAGAATAAATCTTAAAGGATAGTTTCACTAGACTCATTGCACTTTATTTCATCGAACTAAGAAATGTTTATGATGAATAAAGTCAACAATCAGTCAATCAGGGTATTCAATCTATGTATTAAGTTGGGTTTTTTGCGGTCCCTAGCGAGCATTTACGTATTTTTGTTACGCGGGAACTTATTATTTCTTTTTTTTGCTTTGTAACTTTTTCTGCTCGTCCTGTCTAGAAAAAAAACTATTCCCTTCCTTCATCTACTCGATATACTCAACATTCCCCCCTTCTTTTCTGGCCTTGTCAACGTCCCATTCAGCCTTTCAATATTTCCTTCGTCCAATTTCTCTGACTTTTTCGTGTTTCCTCCCAGTAATATACTCTCTCCGACCACCCTATTCAAGAGTTCTGTATTTATCATCCTCTCTGATCAAATTCTTTATGGTGAGCAAAATTGAAATTTAAAAATATACCAATTTTTTTCTTGTTTAACACATGATCTTGGCCACCATAGGAGGAATAAACTACAGTAGATGGAGAAATTCATGTTTCTGGATAATATATTTGAGTCAAATGAGAACAGTGGTGGGGACAGTAGGAGAAGTATTTGGTAAACAAAAAAAGGATTTTGCAAAAATAGGTTGATTAATGGCGGGAAGGAGTAGAACAACTTACGTTGCCATTTTGTCTTCCCTGCGAAAACATTATTTTTAATAACTTGTTCGTGTTGGTAAATAATCAATTATATTTTTTGCGAGAGTCGATATTCTCATTCTATTTTTATTTTTACCTAACACCATGAAGTCTTCAAGTAAACATGGTATCATCGTTCTCATTTTTGTTTTATCCTGAAACGAAGCCGAAACGGCAATGGTATTAACAAAATGGGTTTGGATGTGATGGAATTATAGTATATCATTTCTTATCCAAGACGAGATGTCCGTTGTCACCATCTGAAAAGTTTTTTATCAATGTCCATGAAGTTTGCAGATGAATTCATTTGCTTTTGGGAGAGCGGAAAGGGTGCGTAGGTAGCGTTTGATTAGAAGTGGGAGGTGCCCTGCCGGTTCGGCTTAATTGAGGGAAGAGGGATGTGGTGGGGAAAATCCGCCGAATTCCTCTCCTCCATTGAAATCCCCGTCTCCGAACGCGCGTATCATTTTAAATCAACGCGTGACACTGAGGATGGGGATTATTTCATTAAGCAGCGCTGGCAGAAGGCACGAACCCTGTTCGCAAACCCTTGTGGCGCGTTGCATATTCATGCAATCTACCAAGGGTGCTTGCGAAGGCGTTTGATTCCAAAGGACTCCGGTTTACCTGCACCTGGATGAACCCTTCGCCTGCTCAAAACAGCATTCATCCATACTTCAGAGAGATTTCATGGCGTGGTTCTTTTAGGTATAGTAAACCGAATTTGATAAGGCTGAGAGAGCCTCAAGAGATGCCGTTGGACATTTATCTGTAGGGGTTTGAACTGAATTCCGATTAAAAAATAATAATGGAATCCGTATGCATAATCGATTCCCAAAACATGGCGTCACTTTTGCTTTTGGCAGATTTGAGATGAAAATCGACTTCACCGCTAATAACCTGAAAGTTTTCAATTTTCCGCACTGTGTATTTGTTTTATTTCCGCACTTTGTAAAAGTTAATTTAAAACATCAAATTACGATGGTATAAAACGAAGATTCCCAAGAAATTTTATTATTTGCATTGACTGATTTGTTCCTCCCGGAACAGTTATACACATGTTTGTATATATAAGTTAATGACTGATTTTTGTGGGTTCCCCGTGCAGCGAAAAGTTCGAGATGGGAAAACTTAATTAAGGAAAGTTATTTTTGTAAAACGGAGCCCAGATCTTTTTTACTAACTTAGAAAATACCAACAGCTATTGGAAGACACTATAGCGGCTGTTCATACACGTTGGAAGAATTTTGAAGGAAAATGGGTATACTATAGTAGGGGGAGATATTAAGGAGGTTAGCGAAAGGAACATTTCCAAGAAGTATGTTGATGAACGGAACACTGAGTAAATATGTGAAGAAGACATTAGTAAAGACTACATAACACAGTTTCAGGAGTGGTGGAAATCCTTCATTATAAAAGAAGAAGACACTTTACTTTAGTATTTTTATGTATAGCCCAGGTCGTAATAAAAATACTCTATGTTGAAAAACAAAATGTCTTCTATCATCATTAGTAAAGACATAACATATAGACCGCAGTGTTTTATGGATCTGGTCTTTGAGTCAAGAGGACGAGAGTATATTGAAGGAGACTATTGAGAGATGAGTGAGGGAGAGAGTGGAGGAAAACAGTGGAAACAGAGGAAGATAAAGAGAATGGTGGGCAAAATGTTGAAGTTCATACGGCAGATCCGAGGAAGGAGGAGAAAATGAGTAAAAGAGCAGTATTTATAGATTTATTGAGACGCAGGCAATTCCATGATAGAAGGGAGGATGTTGAGTAAGTGGAATAGATGAAGGAAGAAAGTACGATATTGAGACAACGTGAAAGTAGGCAGGAGTTAACTTTGAAATCGAGGAAATAATTTAAGGCATACAAAAAATAAACTACTTGTGATTCTTGGGAGATAATTAACGTTTGGGATCATAACACCTAACTTAATTGATAGAAAATCTTTTAAATATTAATAAGAATAAAAAAACTAGTACAGCTTGATTTTCAATGGTCAGATGTTTATTTTCATGGCCCAAAGATGTTTCTGAAAACCTCCTTATAATTTCCTCAAATTTAAAAACAACACCGTCTCAGATATATGCGACTGCTTAAGATGTTTCGTGATTTGAAAATATTCAGCTGACTGCTCGATGGTTCTCTGTGTGCTTACAATAGAACTATTTCACAGCTACGCTTCGAAACGTACTAATACGTGATATCACGAGATTCAAGACATGCAGTCACCATTGGAAATGGTTGCGAAAGCATCTTAAACGCAGCACAAGAGCATTAAATAAGATCTCGAGTGTCTGGATACCTTTTAACTGCTCTTTCGCAAATTTTTCCAAAACAGCAACTTTTCAGCCTAATATTTTAATCAATAATTCTGTACACATCTGAGATGTAAATCAGCACCTGGATGAAAAACCGTCTGTCCACAGTTGGGAATATTTTGCGTTAAACATTTTTTTCTACGGACACTTTTTTATCTCTAGGTGGTTGGATTATGGAATAGAATTGAGTTGGGAAAAAAACGAAACACATGTAGGGTTACAAATAAAGAATGAAACAGGAAATATATTAAGCCTCAATGGAGGTAGAGTATTTTTCAATGGCCGACTTTAATAGCATTTCATCAAGAGATTCAGTCAACAAATTGGATACGAAATATCTTACGGTTGGTAAAGTTGTGTTTGTTTAGAGCATCGTTTTATTATCTGCAAACAAATTATAGCAATTTGAAGATATAAGTTCAATATCACGAGCAGCCCAGCTGTTGAATCCGCAATTAGATAAAGGTTCGATGCTGGGTATACTTAATCAAATGAAATACCGTCCATTTTCTTTTTCCGGGGTGTCATATAACCGTTTCATTCTTATTTGTTTAATTTCGAAAATTGATGGCTGCTGTATGAAACAACTTATTGGCCTACTTACCGGTTAACACTAAGGGGTTAAATTCTCAGTAAGACTCCACCACATTCATCCAACAACCCACAATAAAAAGGTACTCCGTGAAATGCCATCAACACATTGTAAAACACTAAGGGGAGAGAAAAGTGGAAAGTGGAAATCTCAAGGTGTTGTTTTCCATTTTGTGAAACGGGCGTACCCGTGTTACGATATAATTGCTGTTATATTGCCATTCGGGACCTCCAATATATTTTCCTCCACGACTCTGGAGGTGATAATTACAGGTTCTGGCTTTCTGCGCATAAAACGAGAACGACTCTTCCGCAAAGAAAGATATACACTTAAAAAGCGCACATTGCAATGTGACTCATAGAAACGTTGCCGTATGTATACGTACGTGTGTCTATAAGTTTAAGTATGCCTCGTAGGACAGACTCTGTTACTCAATGTGAATGCACGCTAGAACCTTTAGGATATGGATCATAGCTCATTCTTTAACAGATTCATGAGAATAAACCGTAGATAAATTTTAAAATATGACTAAAGTTCTTTTGCCGATGATCGTTCCTCAAAAGCAAAACGGAATCTGCACCTTAAAATGTCCAAGGAATATCCGGGTAAAGTGAATAGGTGAGATTCTTTAAAGTTATTATTTAAATTTATTCTTTAAACTTCATATTATTGTCTTGTCTTAATTTCATTGTGTAAAATAAAACACCGTATTTTACGGCATATAAGAAGCACTTTTTCTCCAAATTTATGGTCAAAATATCTATCGCCACGTTTTTTACGTAAATGCTCGAATGCCATGGGTTAACGCTTAATACTGAGTGTATATTTATCCCAGATGGCGAGTGCTACATATTTAAGCTCCATTATATTTAAATCATTACATTTACTTATACATACGTGTACTATGTATATATATATATATATATATGTATGTAGGTGTCTATGTTTGTATGACACATTTTTCCAAAAAACTTAAGTGAAAGTCTCACGGGTGTGAATAATAATAATTTATATCAAGATGGCACTAGTGAACAAAAACAGAAAATCAAAAAAATAGAAATTCACACGTTTTCGAATTATCGGTGGTCAAGCCACCTTTTTCCAGGGAGATAAGGAAGGAGTGCCGAAATTTTGGAAACGTGTGAGATGCTTATTATTCAATTGAAGAATGTTGTAGTTTGGATTGTTATTATTAAGGTAATTGCTTCATGTGATGTGTATATTGTTTCGATCGATTCTTAGAAGAAGACAGAGGTGCGAGAAAGCGAAATATTGAATGAACTTGATCATATACGTGTATTATCGCAACTGATGAAAGCAAATCATCTGCTGTACCCTTCTTACTGAGTGGTGGTGTGAAGTGCTTTCACGAGAACCATTAAACTTTTTGCTATGTGCGCCCTACTGAGTTAAAGTTCATCTTAAATGCTCGTGCGTCCTATATGACGTCTAATCGGTAATTATCTGTAATGATTTTGAAAAACATATGAGAAATTAATCGATCCGATAACTTTTTATGATACCCTTATCAAGGTTTAACCAACTGCCTCAAAACTTTCGGCGCACGTGTCATATCTTCGTTCTCAGATCATGAGATTTTTCATAGAGATATTTGTCAAACAAGTGTAGGTGGCACTTACATCAATTCTCCGTCGAAGCCATGATATAGTATTTTAATGTTGGTCGATGGGTGCCGAGTGGCTTTTCATTGATAATCACACAAATGTCACTGTCTAAAGAGCTTATGATTAGCAAAGCTATGCCAGGGTCCATAGGGTTAAAGGTTTTCGTACCCCAATTCTAGGGTCGGGACGAATAATACTTTCACAGAAAGAGCAATAGATTAGACGGAAGTTTGGAAGAACAATAGTACACTTTCTTCCTTTTTCCTAATTTCTTATCGTCAAATACTTTCGTGAACCATACTATTATCCATTCACATAGTAGTTCAGTAAGTAGAGCGATTGACTACTGACCGGAGAATGCAGTTTCAATTCCTTTGAATTCTATGTCAGCTTCACCGATTTGGTGTGATTTTTCGACTACCAGAACGCCAAAGGGAAAGAAACTGCATGATTCTACCCTGATGTGTGAATTTAAAACTCCAATGGACTTTATATTAGGTAACTTCTACCCTTACCTATCAAACAAATCAAAGGATGTTTAATTGTGTTGTTTTGTACGAATTTGGCGTACATAAAAATTACCCACCACAACGATCAGATGACAAAAGTACCTCTGTTATGTATGTTCTCCTATAAGAGGGAGATATTTTCATATGAGACACACTTCTGATGCATAAGCTAAGATATTTGCTTATGCATCATGAAAGCCACTTTCTTATTTCGAGAGGCACGTTCTTAAGTTGGCCGAGCAAGTTGAAAACGTACACCTTTGAAAGAAGATCTGCATTTCAAAGGGTTGAAGAATTATGCTAATTTTTCTTAATCGGTGAGATACACTTACATACCAAACAGAAGCCTTAGCATACACAGAGTACTAGAAAACCCATTCCAGCGGAAGGGTCTTAGCTCCTTCTCCTCCATAAGTTGAATAGAAGACCTAAGAAAATATTGAAAAATATATTTTCAAAATTTCAATTTTCACATTTTTTAACCAATTTTGACGATGTGGCATGCATGTATTAAAGAATATGTTTTATTATTATTACGCGTATTATTATCGAAGTATTAGAAGATGAAAATTGAGGCAATGTGAAATATTAAGGTCGAAGAGTGTATACCATTTCTGAAAGTTTTAAAGCTCCTCCTTCCTTGAGTGGTTCCTTACTTCTCTTCTTTGAGAAAGGTGGCTTTTACCACCGGAAATTCGAAAACAAGTGAGTTTCTTTTTCTTTTTGTGCGTTTCTTTGTTTTGGTCTTTGTTCGCTAGTGCTAACTTC
The DNA here is from genome assembly GCA_037158775.1 of Hetaerina titia. Classification (NCBI taxonomy): domain Eukaryota; kingdom Metazoa; phylum Arthropoda; class Insecta; order Odonata; family Calopterygidae; genus Hetaerina; species Hetaerina titia. The sequence goes on along the minus strand of CM073775.1, from coordinate 24,679,604 downwards.
ACATACATTATGATTCACATCCGTGAGACTTTCACATAGGTTATGTATAGATATATATATAAAAAGTCATATCTTATCTTCCGAAGAAGACGGAGCTCAAGTCCGTCGAAATTATCAAGATATTATTGTTAGTGTTCTTTTTATGTGTTCTCGTGCTGTGTGTTACTGTCTAAGTTTTTTATTCAACACTTCCGTGTTACTTTGAAGAAATCATATATATATATATATATATATATATATATATATATATATATATATACATTCAAACACGAAATACCGCCATATGGCGAATAAACATTCATTCACATTGAAATAGAGATAAGGAAAATGGTAAAGGAACACACATAAAGGTAAGTTAAGTGTTCCTTTACCATTTTCCTTATCTCTATTTCAATGTGAATGAATATATATATATATATATATATAATATGTGCGTTGTTTAAAACTTGTCGTAGCTTAATTTCGCTCCAATGAACAGTATTGCAATGCATGGGCAGACGTTTCTCTCTATAAGGAACTGAGCCCGCTCCTTACCCACGTCTCTGGTTTTGCGTTCCCACGAGGGAAGCAGGCAATGAAGTCCTCGCCATTCCTTCCCTAAACAAGTGAGGGGCACGATCCTCCACCTCCCCATTTCACCCCTCCCACCCCCTCAAATGAAAGGGTGGCGCCTCTCTTCGACCACCCGAGAGAGGCGCCGCGGCCCACGCGTAGGGACGGGCAGAGATTGCGGCGCGCGCCTTCGTTTTCCTTTCCATTTATTTTTTTTGCGGTGGAAGCGCTTTTATTTCTCTCTCGTGCGGGCAACACCCCTATAAGATAGAAATCCATCTCTTCCCTTCTTTCTTTCTCGTGTGTCCAGGCGCCGACTTTCCACCACTAGGGCGGGATCCTCTGGCTCACTCGGGCATGGAGAGAGGGGGTAATGTTACAAAGGATCGGCTGAGGGGGTAACTCTCTCCCTCGTGATTGTGACAAGATTAAGGCGGGAACTCCGATATCTAACCTTCCCAACCTCCTACTCAACCGAAATGAAAAGTACGGCGCGACTCCAAGCGAATTATAACAACAGGTCGTTTGGGGCGTTGTATGTCTATCATCAGCATCCAATCACGATAGACTTTCTCCGTGACTGTTACACTGCTTCACGATGGGTTTACTCCCCTTAGAAAGGTATTTTTCTGATTGGCTGGGGCTAATTATCCTTCTACTACTCCACTTTAAACCACCAAATAAACTTACGTGTAAGAACAAATAAATGCATTGTGATAAATATGGTGGAAATTCACTTCCCTTCGTCACAATGGTTTGGTGCTCTGGTAGTTTTTTTATAAATAGTTTAGAGTATATTTTTACGTACCTACAGCTAGAAACTCACACTGACTGTTGACTTCATTATGGTATCAACGTGCTTGCAACTCAGGGCCCAATTCTCGTAGGCAGATACACAAAAAAATGCTAGAGTTGGGAGAAATGTTTTTGGCGCAGAGCTGTACGGTAGGGAGAGGAAGGTGAAGTAGAAGCTGGAAATCGAAAGAATTGAGGAAAGAATAGATGAAAATATGTTATCGATTTGTGTTTTTTTTATGGGAACCGGGCAAATTGCTTAAATGAAAACTTAGGCCTGCACGAAACTAATGAGCAAATGATGCCATACCTGATATGAGATCTTGTGGCACAGAACTGCGCAGGACACGGAAGGAAAAGTAGAGGCTATCAATTGAATGTTTAGAGGAGGAAATATATATATATAAATAAACTAAAAAAATATGTGAGGCATGTGAACTGGACAATTTTGAAAATTAAAAGATAGAACTATGCTGGGTCGTCATAAAAATGCTCCCAAGGCTGATACAAGAGCTCGTGGCGCAGAATTGCGCGGTGTGGAGGAAGAACAAATGGAAGCAACATATTGAAAGACAAGGTGGAGAGAGTACGAGAAACACTTCCACCTTTGAGGAAAAGGAACCAAATTCTTTTGGAGATGAGTTTTGACCTTCACGAAGTTATTAAAAATGCTTTTGTCCTTCATTTGAGCAGCACCAATACCCAATAAATGGTGAATCATCCAAGTAATTGAGGCAATTTGTATCAAAGCAGCCGGACAGTATTTCCTAAATATCCTTAGGAATTCCCTAATCGGTTCTGTAGGTTTGTAAACTCAGTTATTGCAGTCGAAAATACCATTGCCGTCACCTGAAAAATGCTACGAACTTTTGGGGTAGATTAATGACGCTGGTCCTATCATGTTAATGTTTTATGAGGAGAAGATTGAATACTTTACGGAAGGCGTGAACAGTGGTTGGAAAAGGAAGGGAGGATGTACACATTTCGAAATTCTCCCTAAATAATACCTTGGCAGTTGTTAGAGGTAGTGAATTTTTATTGATATAAAAAATTCACGTAAAAAGGGGATAGAGAACAAATATATAGGTAAAAGACATGGTAATATATTCCTCTCCAATCATATTCTAACAAAATTACTATCGGTGGTAACATTTTTCGAACTTAAAAATCATAACGTTTGCTATGCAATTGGCCCCCGAGTTCCATTTCATAGAGTTTTAACCAAGAATATGGAAAATTTCCAGCCAAATCATGGTTTTTCTCATCTTGATTGCTCTACAAAACTGCTGACTAGCCACTATCACTAACACATAAACCCACGTGAAATAATAGAGAGGCAGAGGTTGATTTTTATCTATTTTTTAAGTTCCTCTCTCGAATTTTGAGAGGAACGAGACTTAAAAAAAAAGAGGTCAACATTCTCTTTTTCCCTTTGCGAAAGGATTTTGGAGCACACAGCTGAGAGTTCAGAGATGTGATCTTCGATTTGGGACGAAATTTCAGTTCGGATACGGAAGGAAAATGCTCTCTTCCCATCAAAATTCTTTTATGCCTGTGCGTTTTGCACAAAAAAGTAAAAAAGAGGCACACGACTTGATAAATCGATTTTAAGTATAAAACTAAGAGCTTTTGCTCAGCATATTATTACAACACCAGCTGTAATAAATCGCATATTTAGCGATTCATACGATGTTACTCGAGATGCATTTCTCTAATTCTTACTTGAAAGACACTGTGGCAACGGCAGTTAAAGGCTTGTCCTTGGTCGCTATTCAACATTCGATCTTGGTGACGCGATACTAAACCTCGGGAACAGGAGTCACGTGGTCCCACTTCCCGAATCTGATTTAAAATTAATAATGGGTTTAGCTATCCCTCTAGGTATACATTATGCCTCGACTCGGAATGGGCTCGCTTCCCCTTTCACTTCGTCCTTGCCTTTTCCTCCTTGTGTTCCATTCCGCTTAGTTGCGGTTCTGAATTTCGCTCCAAGGCAGGAAAATATGGAAATATTTTATCGATACTCGACTATTTTCAAGATCGCCATCTCAAACGGGAACCTTGACGAACGAATTTTAATTTAATGGTTATAAGCCTGCCTATAGCGAAATGTGTTGAGACTCGTCCTAGAATTCTGTCCTCTAAAAGAGCAAATATTAAAATAAGAAATCTGTATGATTCAGTAGTAAGTATTAATTACGGAGACTTGGAGGTGACAGGGCTAAGTGAATAGTTTGGTAGAGGTAGACTTTTCAGGTAATAAGGGATAAAAAAGATGGAGAGGAAATTCTGTCGTAGAAAATTAGCCTACTCCATCAACGAAAGGCGCCGTGGGGCGACATATTTTTACCTACCATCCGAAGGTCGGAACACTCCACTTGAGTTTCTCTTCTCACAAGACATTCTAGTAGGGATAGAAATACCCCTGATATATTATGTTACCCCCAGGATAAGAACCTGATCATACTTGCGGGGATTACACAAGCGCTACCACATTACTCCGTTCCCTCTATCTTTCAGTCTTGTGCTGAGTGAATCTATTTATACATTTTATAAGTTCACAGAATCATCGTCACAAGTGGTTGGTAGTATTATCGTTTAAGTTAGGATTTGCATTGACATACATTGTTTGTATAAAAAATGTGGAGAAAATATTTGGAAAAATAGATTTATTTCAGATATTGCAACCATGCCTCAAAATTCTTCAAAGAACACCCTTTGGGCGTCAACACAATCTTGCCAGCAGCTTTTCCAAAACTCGAAGCCTTGCTGATAGGCTGATTCGGGAAGGTCCTTAAAAATAAGCGGGGAAGCTTCTTTGACGGAACTTATGGTGGACTTAGACGGTCCCATGGTGGTGTCCTTTGAGGTAGGATTTCACTTTTGGGAGTATGAAATAGTCTGCTGTGCCAAGTCGGGAATGTAAAAGGGTCAGGGAATCGTCGTGATGCCATGTGCAGTAGGTCTTCGCAAGCAGTAAGACACACTCAACTCTACTCTTTAGTTCATCTGTTCAAAGACCTTCGGGAGGACGAGTTTAGCACAGATCTTTCACATCGCCAAATTTTCAGTGCTAATAGTGAGTGACTACTGTCATATTCAGCACATCACGCTCACGTCAGGAAAAAAATGTTACCGATACATTCTACACAAACCTTGTGTACTGAAAACGGTTACATTTCTTAGACTCGTCTGACAGCCCACACGACATATAAATGTTCTTCAGTTATGAATGTTAAATAACTCCTAGAAATCCTTCTTCAATTCAGCATACCTTGTTGCCTCCCTTCATTCCACCCAATATGCTTATCCTTTTCCTAAAATACAATTCCTCTTTTTCACTCTATTACATTCTTCGACGACCATTGCCAACCATAAAACTGTGCTGCCGAAATACTCTGCACCTAATTGCTTCCTTTGAATTTCTCCCAAAAACTCTCTCTTCTCTCACGCCATGCCTAATCCTGTATCTCCTCCCTTCCGTCCATTTTAAACTAACCGTCCCTCTTCACACTCACATTTTAAATCATCGCGAATGGATAATTTAACTCTTATTATTATTGATATTCCACCGTATAAGGTAGCTTTTGGTTAAACAGAGAGTATGTCATGATGCAACGATACGTTTTAACCTGATATGTGACACTACTCAAAACCGTCTTTAAATCTGCATACTTCCTTACTCCCTTCATTCCGTCCAAAACGCATATCCTTTCTCTCCTCCTCACTCGCTTAAGTTCTCCCCTCTATCGTGAGCTTAAACCTTACATCGCCAAATGAAATACAAAATTGAGGAAATATAATTAGGTTTAATACTATTTGTCATCTGCCTACTCTTAGAGAAACTACCGGAGAATATTTCACATTTGTACATAGTTTTTCATTCGAGGGAGGGGATTTGGTAAGTGGGCGTGAAATAGAAGTTAAGTTGCCAAGTTGACAGTGGAATAATAAAGAACGCCGTCCGTCACTCTCCTTCCGAGTTTTCCAGAAGCGATCGGGAGACTCCCACTCCCCCTGGTGGCAGAGTCGGGAGATTTCACTCTCCCTTTCTGAACCTCCCCCACTATCACCGCCGCCAACTAGAGGAGTGCATTTCCCTTCTGAGGCATTACTTATTTCCACCCGCCCTCTCTCTCTCTCTCTCTCTCTCTCCCTCCCCTCCCTGGAATGGCTCCTTAATGATTAAGGGCCCGAAGGGCGTTGGACTACGAAGGACGGAGACTGGAGGGCGCGCTCGGGTGTAGTCGTTCTTTTGTTTCTGCGCAACGCCTCTGGCTGGAAAGTGAGGCGAAATGGAAAGGTTGAGGAGTGTCCCAATAGGAGCCAATCCCTCGAGACTTCTCTTCGAAGAGACAATAAAAACAATTCTCATGGAATCAGCTAAAAGCTAGACCACGAAGTACACACGTCACTGCGCAGAGAAATTCGTCATTTTTGTAAAAAGTTGGATTGTAAAATTTTCCAAAATGGCTAGAGATAAGTTGACTTTAGTCCCATAAGATAATGTACCGACTCAATGATTTGGGATTAAGAACATATTTACCGCTTGAAAAAGATCGATAGTGTAAGGTCAACAATTTCATTCCTTACCATCCTTTTTAAATATATCTGGTAAATCACCAGCCCATCGTAAAAATAGTGAAAGGGGAAAATATTCGATGTTCTTGTATCCTATGGCGAACGGGAACTTGAAATAGGATAGTATAACGTCGTTCTTAGGTGCGTGACGAAGATTTTCACTTGTACGCATTTATCGGTGTGGCGGAAAAGCCCTACAGACATTTGGAAATTATAGCGATACATATGCCATATTTTATAGAGTAGAGTTTTGCAGGATGCTGAATAGTTAATATAAAAATAAGCACCAAAAATTACAATGAAATGCGAATGATTTCCATATTAACTTATGGCAAGAGTACCTGAGTTACACGACCAAATATGTCAAATTTGCATTTCAAATACATTCGGTATTTCAAACATCACTATTTATTTTTCCCACAATTTAGTAACTTTGATGTTAAATGTAATTAAAAAGGTATGTTTCGTTAATTCATGCACATATAATTTAATAGCAGGACTTATTTGAGAATGTTATGAATTACCAATTGAGCATGAATTCAAATTTTATAATTGAGTTTATATTTTAGTAAATTATTAACATTTAGTAAAATATTACAGTAGAAAGTTGAAGTGGGAAGTAGTAAAGTAGTCAAAGACTGCCAAAAAATGAAAATTTTCATTTTTTTAAATCTCCGTACTCGTGTTGGCCCCGACATGAAATTTCTTACATGAACGCATATTTGGGCCTCTTGAAATCCTCCTCTCCGGAACTTTGTTCGATTTTGTCCCATATTTAACTCAGTTTGCAAGATATTATGACACAATTAATTTCAAATTCCTCTTCCTGGAGGCATTATGTTTAAATTGATAATTTATGAAGATCCATTGGAATATGTCAAATTTTGCCGATTAATCCATTTCGTAGCACGATCTAAGGAACAGAGGTAAATTAGAACTGCGCAGTTATGCGTTGAAGGAACACGCTTTAGAAATGGAATGGCCACCCGAAGCGGAGGAGGGTTTCAGCGATTCTGGTTTCCTAGGCAAAGTAGGAGAGAGAGACGACCTGTCCACTCATTCATCTCTCTATCGTTCCCTCTCTCTCTATGTTTGGAGCGAGGCGAATCGGAGGTATGAGTGGGTGCCCGAGGGGAGGTTAGGTGCGCGTGTGACGCACCGCTGCTGCGACTGCCCCACTCGCGGGAAGAATTGTGGCGGCCGCGGAGTGGAAAGAGAATATTCATCTGCGAGGGTGGTCTGAAAAGTTTCCGACCTAACAAAGACACAACACTTTTTTCTGAAATTTTATTTTTCAACATAGTCTCCTTGGAACTTTACACACTTCTCCCAGCGATGTTCCCATCTCTTTAACCCTTCCAAATTATAGATGTTGTCCATTTTCATAAAAACACTCACATCAACTCACTCAAACGACTGTTACATTACAACTGTGTGTCCAAAATTGCTGAAACTTTGGTGAGTAACTGTCAACAGTTGAACAACGAAATTCACTAGCTTTTATTTACGAATGCTGCCATATTCACGTTGAGATCGGAAACTATATCGCGCTATAGCTAAGAAGGGCATCGGGAGGATTTGTTTTGTAATTATTTTCCTGAACTAAGGTGATTTAAGTGAAGAGTATAACACATTTACACATACAAATGGCGTAATAGAAGTTTTGAGATTTTCTGAAATAGAGTTCAAGATTATTAATGTATTTATTTATTCATTCATCTATCAATTCCTTTCCCCATTTGCTTGTCCATTATGTAGTTATGGGGTGTATTAATAGGTTGAAAGTCAAGGAGTCGTTTAAGAATACCATTATAGGATGATGGGTTAATGGACTGATGGAGGAACGTTCCCTGCTTGAAATATTAGTCGCGATAGAGTGAGAGAGTTAACCCTGCTGTGCGTGCCGTGCGGGGAAAGGAAAAAGAGACGGAAATTCAGCCTTATCTATGGAAGACATTGAATTTTTATTTATATTGGAATATTTATTATGAAATTTCATTACGTGCGATTGGTGGGCCATTGGCGCAGAGAGAAGTCTCTCGCAAGCCCTGAGTGGGTGTGAGTGCTTGAGACTAACCAGGATCAATGCTATATAGTATATGCAAGCTAGAGAGTACTTGATTTATTTGCATTTATTTTGTTTCGTGTGATTGGTGGGCCGCTGGTTCGGAGGTAATTCTCTCGCAAGCCCTGTCTGGTGAGTGCTTGATAAGGTCGAGGGTCAATGCTATCTAGTACACCTTGCCAGAGCATTTCTGGTTTTCATATTTTGGTTTAATCGTTTTCTGTTCTAATTCTCCTATATCATTTTATTTTGTTTTTATTTAATTTTAATTATTTAATTATTTTTATTTTTTCAGTTATTTATTTATTTTTATTTATTAATTTATTTCTTTATTTCTATTTATTTATTCTTTTATGTTTATTTATTCTGTTATTTATTTATTTTTATTTATTAATTTATTTCTTTGTTTTTATTTATTTATTCTTTTGTTTTTATTTATTCTGTTATTTATTTATTTTTATTTATTAATTTATTTCTTTATTTTTATTTATTTATTCATTTAATTATTATTAATTATTCATGAATATTTATTTATTTATTTATTTACCCCCTCTAATTTCCATCGCCATATCCTTTGCCCATTTGTAAGAGTACGGCTGGGGTTGATTCTTTCCATAATATTCATACGGCCGTAGTCACAGTTCGCTTTATGCATGAATGAGTAAACTTAATCTATTCAAACTCAAAGCAAAAGAGATGTGCTTGCGAAAGGAATATTGGTTGATAATCAACACTCTAGGTCGCAGTTTGCGAAGGTCTAACCTCGTTGTGTGCAGACTGCCGTCCCTTCCCAATTGGTAGCCATTAAAACATGAACACGAGGTGAAAGGGAAGGTTTGACTGGCGAAACAGGCGAGTCGATGAGGTATTCACTCCACTTCGATCGGACACAAATGTCTCCGAGTGGTGGATTGCCTCGCTTCCCCAGCCTCCTTATTGCGCACGGGTCGCCCGAGGGAGATCCGCGCGGTGGAAGGATTCGTGAAAGGCTTTTGTGGACCCGCTGAGCTAACGACGCGAGTGATTAGCGGAAGGGTTCGCTTTCACCTCGAACGAAATAATTCGCGAGAGGAGACAATTTGGGCAAACCAGTGTTCCACGAATCATTCACACGACGGCGTTTCTGTGTATAATTTTTAAGCGCACACACTTCCTTTCTCATGCGGGGTGTGGATGCCGCAAATCCATTTGCCGAAGGGTCTTTGGGAAGGGAACGTATAGCCCAATAGTAATTAGGGGAAAAGTTTAGTCCTGTACTCCGGTATTTCGGTCCACAGGGATGACCATCATCAGCGGGAAAAAGTGGGCTCGGGGTTGATGCAACCTCGATCCGATTTCTGTCCGCTTGTGATGTATTTTAAAATCTTCAGGTTCTGCTTTTCAGTTTTCTGATCACTTTTAGGCTCAATTTTACAGGTAACAACTAGATTTAGGATTTTGGCTGGTTTTATTTTTATGTTTTTAGACATTTACTATGGATGTTTTCAGGTTGTTGACCAGCAATGTGTTTTCAGATTTTTAAAAACTACTCTTAGCTGTTGAAGTTTCAGGTTTTCATATAGTTTTACTACCGCCATCTTCAAGATTTTATTTTGTTACAATGCAAGAATTTCAGAGCGTAAAAATCGTTCGCCTTGATTGGGGTTCGAACCCGGATCCCTCGATGTCTGGCCGAGTGCTTTTGGCAATTAAGCTACCGAGGCGTCCTATTAAACTCTCTCTTCTTGAAATTTTATTTTGTTGTCCATCTTCAGTTTCTCATTTTCAGGTTTTTGACTAACTTCAGGCTCATGTTTTCACGGTTTTTAATGGTAGTTTCAGATTTTTAGTTTTAGACTTGTAGCTTCAGGTTGCTGACTGGATTCAGTTTCAGATGTTCAAGTAGTCGACTAACTTCACATTCAGAATAAGCGGAGAGTGGTTTTCGATTGATTTATTCGATTTCTCAATATTTCCATGCTGTAGTTCTCCAAAATGTCGATTTAAGAGTTCCTTTCTCCGAATCTTATCATTATTAACTCTGTTGCCCATGTGATTGTCCTGTCGTCCACATTGCCAAACGTGGAATGGGTTTGGTTCAGAGTTATATACAATGGCTTTCTGAGGGTCTGGGTTTGAATTCCGATGGAACAAAAGTTTTATGGAGGCATCATTGGAGGAAGCCCCTGCCTGGTTGTCATGGGATGGGGAGGACTTCAAAGTGAAGCACACCGTCCGTCGAATTGAAAAATACATGTCGTTTGCTGTTGGCTCCTTACGTTAGTACAAAATGCTAGTGCTTTCAAAAATGTACATGTATTCACTGCATAAAAGGATTTGTTTTACCGGATGAAATTATTTCGCAACATTACTTTGCGTGTGGTGCAAAAAGAGCTCAGTTGTTGACGCACCCTAAAGTCATCAGTGTGCATTAACTCGCCTTCAAATCCCATTTCCTCTTCTTATTTGTGGTTAGATAAAATAAAAGAGGCGAAATCACCAAAGACTCCTTTCGTTGCGTTTTTTTGCTCCCTTTTAATCTCCCATAGTTAGGCCCTTCCCTTATCTCTTCGCCTCAACCACTGCTGTTAACGCTAATGAGAGCTGTGAATGCGCCGGAAGGAAAACTTCGACCGCCTACAATTTTCATTCACCCTTTCGCGCGACTTTCGACGGAGGGCGACGATATAAATGCGCGAGAGTTGAGGTCCTCAGTACAAAACACTCCTCAGAATATTATTTTGCTGATTATCTTTTATTTCCAAAGCTTATTCAGGCACAGCGTTCTCGACTGAGTATGATAGGGTGAAGTGGAATGGAGGAGACGAGAGGTGGCGTTTGTAGAATATTCATAAGCCCTTTGACCGTCCCCGGCTATACATGCAAACACACTGACGCACTCGAACAGTTATTTTTTTTGAGCGAAACAAAATTCGGTCAAACCGACCTGACTGCGAAGGGATTTATTATTCATCTCGCATGGATTCATTTTCAAGTCTCAGAGAGCCCGATCGTACGTAATTCGACTAAACTCAGCAAAAAAGAAGTGTGTTTCTGTGTGGGGAATAGGATAGGTGTGGCGACTGTTTTCCTTCACACAGAAATGAATCCCAGTAGTAGCAGAATTAATATGCGATGTCCCGTTTCTTAATTGGAGTTTCAATTTGGAGAACACCTAAATTGCAGGACTCTGTCCTTTACATGGAAGGTTACATTGTAGAGATAGACTGCAAGACTGACAGGTTTAAAATGTCATTTTTTCCAAGAACGATAAGGGACCAGAATGCTTGTAGCCGAAATTCCCCAGGACTTAGTTCATTACAATAAGTATTAACGTACAGGTTAGGGACTGCGCGAGGATGTGTATACATGTGCGTATGTATGTATGTATATATATAAAACCATAAACACAGTAATCAACCCGAAGGTCGGTTTAGTAGGTGATGGTAGAGCTCACCCATGTACCAAGCCCGACGGCGTGTGAATATTCACACATCAGGGTAGGGGGGCCAGTTCCTTTCCCTGTGCCGGTTATGGTTTCCCAGGAAGATATGGTACCCGAAAAATCAACTAGCTTGGGTGGAGCTGCAGGTGCCCAAAGTGTCTTGCCCGGGAATCGAACCCGGGACCCTCCGGTCAGCAGTCCAACGCTCTACCCGCTAGACCACCGCGACCCGCATGTATATATATGTTTGTGTATATATAATTGTATATATATATATATATGGAAATATATATATATATATTTTTTTTTTCTTACAGGTTCCCCCCACCTTTCCTCACCTAACCCCTAACCCCCTCAACCCTTACCCTTCCCTCATGGTGCTACACCCCCTGCCACACACCTTTTTGGTGGCTCGCAGGGTATTTATGTAGATGTAGATTGTGTGGCCTTAAAATCGACTTTCATCGGGAACAATTTGATTCCGACACCGGGTTTCCCTCCCAGCGATCTTCTACCCCCGTGAAAATCTTAAATGTAGACACAATTACCCTAAATATGATTGATTGTTCATTGATTACAATTCACTGCTCCTTCTAATGGGAGCACAATCGGAGGGGAAAGAGTGTTTCTGTCTTTCAGATATCGGCTAAATGCGTAGTATAATTTTTTTACCTTAAAATTCGGCTTCATTGCATGATACAAGACACCATACAGGGGACTACCCCTTTTTTTCGACCAAACGCTTAGCAGATCATAATGTCATCATAAAGTCCACTAATGAAAAAGTAGTTTTTCTGACTTATTTTTTCTTAGTTTAGTAATATATTCTACACAGTTGCATAGGATTCTGGTACACCTAGTTATATCTAGTTACCATAAATATAATTACATTGCAAGAACAGTTAATTTTGTACATTCTTAAGCATGGTTTAATTTCGCTGATATGGTTACCGTTACAACCGCTAATCATTATTTCGTGGAAACACGTGGCTAGAACATCGTGTGATCTCTCGCGATTTTCAGGAATCCGGTTATACTTATGTAACCCACTAAGCTATTTTTCAATTTACGTCCACTTGCGGGTCTTGGTCAGGGCGCACGCCCAGAGTGCTAAAATTAATCTCATATTTCAAATTATTTTGGCATTGCGATCGATTTAATAAAACTCTTGTATGAAGTTCATGTGGAAAATCACGCCACTGTATTTCCACGGTGTTTCATTTTGATACGATCCGAATTTTGACATTCAACATTATCATTGAATTGAACCCGGAAACTTAGGTCGTATTTCAAGCAAATACTGTGTCATCATAAATTTATAGTTTTTCATCATGTCAAGAATCGATTCCGTGATATTATGTCTGAAACTACCCCTCATATCACATATTGAGTATACTTTTCTCTTAATATGAAGGTTGGTGATGAAAGCGGCAGAGGAAGGAAGATTGAAGGCGTTGGAAATGTGTTGCTAAAAAACGAATGCTGAAAATGAAATGTAAAGATTAATTTAGGATGGAAAAAACTAGAACCGTTCATGTGAATTGGGCAATATAGTATTTTAGGGGGAAAGGGGCATTTCAATGGGGGCATTAGGAGATCAATTGCTTTAGCAAAGGATAAGTAATTGCAAGGAGATTTTAATTTGACGACGGGTACACTAAGCAAAGATGAGAAGAAAAGATTATTTAAGGCTTTAATAAAGATCAAAGTGTTCATTTGGGTGTGAGCAGCGGTCTTTGAGGCAATAAGAGAACGAGCGCGGATTGGAGGCTTTTGAGATATGGGTTTGGCGAATGGAGAAAATGAGTTGGACAGAGAGAGGAAGGCAAACGTGGGCAAAGTGGGGTGGGCGACGAGAAGAAGTTATTGCTGGGAGAAATCCGAAGAAGGCATAAAAGATGGATGGATGAAATATTTACAGGTTGAGTGGGATAGAAGGCCGTGAAATATAAGAGAGAACGTTTGATGTAAGCGGGGACGTAGAGGGAGGAAGAAAGTGGGATTCTTTATAAGGTTGACGGTAGGCAGAAATAATGAAGAAGTAAAGATAGTAATGTAGGACAAGGAAAAAGATACTCTTACTAAACTTAGAAGACAACAGACGTTTTAGACCGTCCAAAACTTAAATACGTTGAATACTATACATTGAGTGATTGAGACAAAGGGACAAATGAAGGAGCACTTCGAAGAAGAAAAGAATCAAGAAAACACTTATAGGAAGAAGGAAACTATCTGGACATCACCCCTGAGAGGACAGTTAAATGAAGCCACTAATTGAAGGTAACATTGAAAGGGTAATGACTTAAGGGGCAGACCAAGTATGACCTAATTGAAGAGGGAACTCGAATATTTTGGTGCAATGAGCTATGGCGAAACGAGGTGATTAGGAGATGACATGGTGATATGATTTGGGAAACTGCCGCAAACCATTCCTTGAATTAATAACCCGTGTTGATTTTGTACCGATGCTAAATGGATAAAGAAATAGATGTTATTTGGGATAACGTCTCTATAGACACTTCCAATTGGATTCATCCCTGTAATTTTTCCACCCAGTGATTTGGGTAATTCGGTGGGTAGGATTGCGAATCGTGGGAATCCGTGGAAAGAATCCGAAAAAGAGTCATCCGGACGAAAAATACATTTCTGCTACCTGGCCACTCCATCACGACAACATGCCTTGCCACAACGCGCTACGAGTCCGCGATTTTCTGACCAAACACCAGGTCACGACGCTGCCCCACTGCTCCTATACTCCTGACGTCGCCCCAGCGGACTTCTTTTTGTTCCCTCGGATTAAGGCAGCCGTGAAAGGAACCCGTTTTGCATCCATAGAAGAGATCCAAACAGTACTTTGAAGAATTTTAAGTGTTTGTGCAACTTTGTTCGATAAATTACTTTAAAAAAATAGCATACTTTCAGAACGCACCCAGCATGTTCTGGTGAACATGGAACGGTTCAGTATTTTCCCTCTCCTGGACAGCACACCATTTCTCTGCTCCCTTGTACAGTTTTGCTGTGTCCTCTCCTCTTTGCCGTCCCATTCCCTCTCCTTCCATATCTCACATTTTCCCCTTAGTTCACCACCCACCTCCTCCACGCCATACTGTCCCCTCCCGCCTTCTCGTTAATTCCGCCTCTCCTTTTGCGACTGAGAGCGAACGAGAGCGCGGAGTGGGCCTTTGATCACCTGAACAACCGCGGACCACGCGACTCCACTCGTTTTGACACGGTAGTGCTTCTGACAGGAACGGATCCCTTCTCCTTGCCTTTAGAAAAATCCCTCCGACCAAAAGCATCCACCGTGGGGGAGAGGGGAAGGAGAAGAGTGGGTGATAGCGGAGAGAAGGCCATATTTACGTAGGCAAGTTACATATGCTCACGCACGAGAAGCAAGGGGGGCAAATGCCTAATTAAAAGCCGTTCGCAGTCCGAGCAAACATGCCGAGGGAGCAGATGGGATGGGTTTCGTTCAGACGTCCAGGCAAACTGACCTCTTCCGCCTAAATAACTCTCTCATTCTCCTATTCCCTTACCTCCTCCCACCAACACTGACCATCCCATCCCTTGATCGCCGCGCAACGTCCACATTTCAGCGTAGATTCGTACGCATTTTGGGGACTTTTGTGCTTCGAGCGTGTAACTATGTAGTCGTCGGTTTTTCCTTACAAGTTTTTCTCGTCTATTTTTCCGTCATCTGCCTTGAAACTAGTCACCAGAATGAGAGTAAATGTCAAAGATGTATTTTAGCAGCCCAATGAATTAACCTTGTAGTTAAATTTTATTTAAATAATGATTTGTTGTTAATTATTCATTATTATTAATCTTTGAAGTTTTCGGGTACCATTGTCGAGCGTTGTGAGATTGATGAATAGGATTTTTGATAATTGTTGAGGTAGTCACAAATAACAAGTCAATATTCTTGCTTCCAAGAGCTCCTGTAGGTGTTTCAGCGACCATTAAATATTCAAGGCTTATAGAACTAAGGTCGTTCAGAAATAGTATTATAACTATTTATAAGGAATTAATTCAAAAGTTTTGGTAAAAACAGGCTCTATGTGCACAAAACTGCCATTTCTAGACTAGATTATAGACATAGTAAGCTTTTGAAAATTACGATATATGCCTATTCCTTTTCCAATGAAGATTCTATAGAGCGTATAATAAGAAAAGTGTTAGGTGGGACATAGAAATTATGGAGGCATTAGTTATTCAATCTATCAAAAAACCTACCTTGACTTTTGATTACACTCAATAATATCCAGCTCTGAAACGCCAACGCCTTCATCATCTACTTATAACTCTTAATTGAATCGGACCACCTCTTAGATGTGAATAAATACTTCCATTTACTTATGTACGTATCGATACTGAAGAATTGATGCCTAGTATTTGTCCTGAGTACACATTGAGATGTGTGTGGATAAATATCTAGTACTTTCCTAGTATAGGGATATTATTTTAGCACCTCACACTATTCTCGCGATCAATATAGGGTTGAAATCAAGCCGACATTTCGAGCGACCATTCGAGGCTTTATTCAGTAGCAATGAAGATGATTCAAAGGGTTCATCCAATTGTCGGAAACTATGCAGGATTTAACCCGTGGCGAAGATTCCATCCTAAGACTTATACGTCATCGCACATGTATATCTATACAGGCTTTAACTAGTGCCTAAAAATTCTAGTCAATATGTTGGTTAGAATTATAATTGAATGAAGAATATTAAGAATTGAATATCTGAAGAAGTATTACCTACGTTTTGAACAAGGATTCCCGTGGTTCCTCGGCGATCACAACTCGGAAAATTCGAACCCCCCCCCCAGAGGTTTGTCAACATCACGTGAGGGTGTCGGAGGAGAGACAGGTCCTCTCCCCTCCCCTCCCCTTCCCACACTTAGGACGAAGACAGGCTCAGTTCCTTGAGCACATTCGTCGTATGAACGCGAAGGGCCTCGCGGGGGCCACACCTTCGACCACAGGAGGAATGAACTCTTCAGCCATCGCTTCTCCCAACCCTCCCTCACACCCCCCACCACACATACACACACACACACACTCACATAGTTTTTGAATCTCAACCACGGAATATTTCTCAACCGCGCGCGCACACTCACTCACACACACACACACACAAACACGAGACAGAGGGAGAGGAGGGGAATAAAAAAAATATGTGGAAGTGGAGGATGTCCAACGCGACGTTAGCCACAATGATTCAAAACAAGAATAGCATGTGGAATAAAAATTCGGAGGGACCACTGGGAGAGAAATTGAGGAGAGGTTGGGATGGCCTTATGGTCCATGGTGGTATTATCATTTCGCGATTACGCCATTGTAGCCTAATTCTAAATCGAAATGATAATTGAATCGATTCATCCTATCGAATGGAGCATCTGGATTGGGTCTGGTGAAGCAGGTACATATAATTACGTATTCTTAGCAGTCATTTGCTTTAACTACCGATATATGCAATGTACGGGACCCGTATATTCGCCTGTGTTTATCCAGTCAACGCGAAATCGTACAAACACGTGGATACTGGTCATTTTGGTCCCATTTATTAAGTTTGAAAAATGTGTTTTTCCATGTGTTCCAAGTATACATCTTCCCATGCGTATTATGTAAAAATGTATTAAACATTGACTATATTACCCAGTTAAATGATAAAGAAACTTCCCCATCCAATAGTAAAAGCTATAGTAACTCGCTGATTTAAACTTTGTTTACATTCCCTTCAAACGCCGCAGATATTATGGGTATGATGGCCTCTGTCGAAAATACGTCAATTAATTTAATTGCATAGCATCACTGCATCCATTGAAAATTACACATTACGCGCAAATCTTAGTTACATCTATTATTTGACACACCCTTATGTCACTCTTTTCAGGTGTACTTTCATAGTTATATGAATGTTAAATGATGGACTTCTATTTGAAAAGTCAACTACTAAACACCTTTTTTAAGTTCAGCTAGTAATATTATCTTTGGAAAGGTGCATATACCAGCTACATTGTTTGCTTGGTGAAATTGTCTTCAAGTTTTCGAGTTCTAAGCTTCCTGTTCAATTTAAAGAAAATCGTATAATGTCACTCAGTTTCCTTTATCCATAAGCTTAGAAAGGTATTCCGTTCTTGGCAAATTCTCTCATTGTAACATACGTGTACATACTCTTATCTGTAGATTTTTATTGGTGAATTAGCAAATGAAGGTAATAAAATGAACATTGTAAAGCCTTCATTTACTAAATAATGAATTCATTTCAAATAGCGGAAGATTGTAACTATTGGTCACTCATTCCGGAGCCACTATCTCTGCAACGTCTCTTGCTTGGACTGTCATGTTCTACTTATTTACATGTTATTTCTTGAAAATATTGCATTTGTTACATAAATTGTCATTTCAAAATATTAAACTTATTACATATACATATATTTTCGAGTTTTTGCACAAATTTAGTTAATTTTATGACAAAGGGAATGTGTTTGGGCAATTAATACAACTCCAAGACTTTTATTAAACCCATTGAACGTTAAAAATTACGTCTTTGGTATGATAAAACATATGCCCGAGGGAGACGGGACTTAAATCCGAAACCGTTAGGCTTCAAAGATTGTTTTGTATTGTTATGCACTGATAATAGTTTATCTACACTGTCAGTTGTAATTATAAAAGCCATTCATATAATTTCAAGAAGTTTTCTTGGGTTTCCCACCGGGTCAGGTTGATGAAGTGTACCGACGTTTCGAAGGCTGACTCTGCCATCGTCTTCAGGATGGAATGATGGTCTTCACTTCACCCAGAAAACGATGGCAGGGTCAGCCTTCGAAACGTCGGTGATCTTCATCAACCTGACCCGGTGGGAAACCCGAGAAAACTTCTTGAATACCATACGCCGGGAAAACCTGAGATCCTTCATTCATATAATTTCCAGGTTAATGCTTTTCCGTTAACATGTTTTTATTAATTGCTAATTAGTGGCATATTTGGCTTGCTTTGATTGATCGTTAATTATAATTGTAACTTATTGTCATTTAAAGAGAGAGTTTTGGCCTTGAAGTGAAGACTATCATATAATCTTCCAACAAAAGACCTTACTCTTTTTGGAGCTCCCATTTCCCACCATAACCCGCTTGAAACTTCGAAGTGACATTACTCCATTTGCGTTTTCTGATTCTCCGTCGCTTAATCTTTCACCGCTTCCTGCTTTTTATATTTTAATCCGAATCTCGGTTGAATGCAGTCCTGCGTTCTTCTCTTTCTAATGCACCTTCGAGGGATCTCCCATCTGGTTTAACTTTAACTTGACCTAAATATTCGAGTCTTGTCATAAGACTTTTGACTTATCCTTCCTTTTAGTTCCTACCACACTGTTATTTACCAGAAAATTCCTCCATTCTTGTGTTATTGTTCTCTTATTTCTCCTTACCCCGAACTCTTATCTTTGAATCCTCGAATTTCTTTAATGTTTTTTTATAAAGTGAAACTTCGGTGGTTCTGTATGTAAAAAATTAAACGTTTTTAATTTATTCTTTATTTTTATTCGTCCAATAGGTAGTGGCCTTGAACTCTTTTCGAACTCGATTAATTATTACTAAGATATAATTACATTGGGAAAATTTAAGCTTCCATTGAATCATCTTCGTAAAATCTGCACAATTTTTTAAGCTCCAGGCAAGGCGAGAGTAAGTAAATACTCTGAAACCTGCGTAAAAATATAGTAAATGGAAAAATAATTGCATGCCAAGTCACTAGTAATATATCTTCTGGGAAATTCATATAGCAAACACGTTGAAGTGCATGATCATTCGTTATCATTTTATAATTAATTCTAATTCAATCTCATTACCAACTGCCGATTGGGCTCGAATATTTAAACTCAGTCACGGACGGGCATCGCTCTTCAGATCGCCAGCCCATAGTAACTAGCATCCCTTATTCCCCAACCGACTCTTCCGCCTTTTGAGATCACGTGTCACGCTCTCCTAATGTCCACACAGTATATTGCCCGATGAAAAATCCGAGCAGACTCTCAAGGTATGCGGATTATCTTGTGGCGTTAAATCACGCGAGAGATAACTCCTGGAATATCGTACAGGACAACGTTTAATGGAATATTTATTGTGCGACAAATATTAACTTTGCTCATACAAAAGGAAAGGGCATTCCTTATACCTGTGGATCAAAATGGTAGACGTCTTATCTTTTTTTGAGTTGGTCGGTATCCATATTGTGGACATTTATAGTATATGGTGAGAATCATTCAATGTCCGTGAGACAATGTGTTTGAGGCCAGGCGATGAGGGTAGATTGGAGGAGTCTTGAGACGTGGGTGTGGACGAGAATTGAGGAAATAAGTCCGATAGAGAGGAAGACCAACAACCTAGTTTGAAATGGATTGGGAGAATAGAGGAAACACTTAGGGAAGCCCGAATAAGGCTGAGAAGATGAACGGAGGGTATATTAAGAGGGATAGGGATGCTATTAAAACCAGGTGATAGAAGGGAGAACGCTGGGTAAGTGGAATAGATGAAGGAGGACAATATGCTTTTTAGAAAGGAAAAAGGAATGCAGTAGTGCCAAAGAAATGAACGAGTGAATGATGTCCGGTAAACATAAGGACTTATTCGTGATGCGTAGAGGATAGTGGTATATTGGGAGTGTTCAAAACCTACATTTAAATAGATATAATCCTTTAAATCACATTATAATGGTGTACTATTGTCGCCATTTGTCATCTTGTTAACCTTTCGTGCGGCAGCACTCATTTGTTATCAACAATCGCGCATCGGTGGAATTACTCGCTACTGATTGGTCGTTACATGAAATTCGCGGGAAATATCTGCCTTGAACGAGCAATTTATCGTGAGAGTTCTCATTCAATATCATCACGATTTCGCGTGTGAGCTTTTTTTTTGGTGATGCGAATTGTACAAAAGTTGGCCCGCCTGTGACAGTGGCTTCC
Source organism: Hetaerina titia (assembly GCA_037158775.1). Taxonomy (NCBI): domain Eukaryota; kingdom Metazoa; phylum Arthropoda; class Insecta; order Odonata; family Calopterygidae; genus Hetaerina; species Hetaerina titia. Next base: position 24,659,218 of record CM073775.1, on the reverse strand, counting down.
ATATTTCTTTCGTGTGGACGGAATGCTTTGGCTTCGAGCCCAGATTATTCGTCCGTATTCGAAAACTCGCGTGCCGCCACGCACAGGGCCGGGTCGACCGAGTCGACCCCTTCATCAGTATGCCCACCCGGGTGCAAAGGAGAACTTTCCCATTCGGTAGGGATCGCTTTGTTGGACGTAAAAGAGAAGAAATAAAGAAGGGTTTTTTTTTGAAGATTCTCGAAGGCGTCGTAAAAAAAACGACTCCTGGCACGGCAAAACGCTTTCGCATATATGGGTGCCCAGGAAAAGTGTTCATCCTAAAAAGTGCGACTTGAATACTAGGGTTTGACCTCTCTTTCAACCATGCCCTATCATTTACTCTAAATCGAGCGCATATTAATGGCCATGAGTTTTTCTAAACGGCGGTGAAAAAATATTTCTGGGTCACTGAAAATTTAAAATATATAGTATATGCTAATCTTAAAATGGTGGAAATTTGCCATAATCGCATTAAAGTGATGGCGTAATGAGAGCCACCTTATTTCGTATACAATTTTTAATAAAAAAATGTGGTCATTCATATTATGCAAAACTTATTATTCCCAATATTAGATTTTAACAGTGTTATACATTAATTGCAACATAAATCATTGACATCGTAACATGGGCACCGAGTTGCAACAACACCCTTTCGGTGGTCGTTGAATCACCGGAAATAAGTAGGTCACTAATGATTTTCCAAAGGGCTACAAAATGGTTTTACCAATAAATATGAATGGAATTTTAAATTGCATACCAAATGTTCCATTAATGTGTGATAGACGTTTACATGGTAAAGCACATGGGAAAGGTGAAATGGTCAGGTAGAAAAACAAACGAGGAAATGCTGTGGGAGAAGAGAGAATTGTTGGTAGAGATTCAAAGTAGGAAGGCAAAATGGATGCAGAGGGTTTCGATTAGGAATGGGATGTTGAAGTCTGGTATATGGAGGGGAGGTCGTTACTAAGCCAGAAAGGGGTAGGAATAGGGTAGGCATTTTGTACGGAATGATGGGAGGAAAGAAATATGCAGAATAAAAGAGGAACTTACCGGAGTGTACGATGTCAGATTGTATTTTCTTGTTGGGAGTGGCTAGTAAATTTATTTTTACACAATTTTGTTGTCTGTGTTCATTCATAACCTACCTTAACCGATAGAATATCAATCAATAAAAAAATAATGATTTAGTGGTTTTATACCTTAAGTTTCCTCTCTATTATTGAATACTGCTTTCATTTGAAATGGAAATTATAGTGTAGCTTATTTTCCTGGACGGAATTCTCAAGCAGCATAATCAAATAATATTAGCAGCATCAATATGAACTGAATAATTATAAATTCACTCAGTACCAATGATATAAACAGTAAAATTAACGTTTTAACTAGCAGTAACTATACTCGTGACATTTAAGTTAGCAATAACGGTTACATTAACAGTAACATTGATTTCAAAATCAACAAAAGCAGTAAAACAGCTACAATTGCGTACAATAACAATTAACAGTTACGTTAACGGCATCGTTAGCAGCAACCTTTGCATTAAGGTTAACTATGAGATTAACAGTAACATAAAGGGCAACATTGATAAAGCGTCCTATATTCGATTATTTCGAAGCGAGGGTTTTCCTTTCCGCAAATATCTGTGTGGCTGGGGTTTTTGGAGCAATCCCTTCCAATCCGTTCTACGCGAATGAACAAGCGAGAAGTGCGTTCGTCTTGGTTGATTGATCACGTTACCGACGGCGAGATCGGATCCCTTTAGATTAGAATGTAGGAAGTGCGAGGGAAGAAGGGGGATGGATCGAACAATTGAATTGGGAAATTTCCCAAACTGAACGCGAAAGTAGGTGCCCGCACGTGAGGCCTCGGAAGACTTTTAGTCTTCTATACAAACCTTAATGGGTAACAGTCAATCTAAGGTCATCTACCTATCAACGGTAGGTTATGGGCGGTCCCTAACGAGCACCTATTATCATCTGCTTATCGCTATCACTTCATTTCTTTTGTCACTACGTCATTTCCTTCTTCATTAATACGTACTCTTCATTCCCTCTGCCAGCTTTCATACTGTCTCTGAAGTGTATTAGGTATACATCTCGTTTGCGGTCCACAGGTTGTTTGCTGTGCACAATTAGTTTGTATTGCATATGTAATATTAACATGATGATAGTAGAGTAGTTATCCTCTCATCATTTTACTAGAAGATTAAAAGTTTAAAAAAATTAAATATTGTAAAAAATAAATACTTTTTACAAAAATTTACGTTTCTCTGAATAAACTGAGTGGTGAAAGTTTTACATCTTTTTGAAAGTTAAACCAAAATAGACTATTTTTATCTTACTTTTTTTAAGGATTGATACTGGATTTCGTAATCTGAAAATGTCGGAGATTCACCCGTTCTCTTGCTTCTCTACCTCGAACCGGTGTCACTTCCATCAAATAAACTTGGCGAATTTAAGGCCAGCATTAGACTCGGCTAATATACTATATATTCCCTCATTGATTCACTCCATAAGGGATTCGAAGTTTTCACATGGCAGAAGCAGGACTCTTTTCCGGATTAGACTTTAAATAAACTGGATGTTGGCAGGCAAGAAGTGCTTGCACAAATGCAAAGAAAATTGCTCAGACAAATTTGAATGTTTTATGTGTTGATAATCAATGTTATTACACATAAGTACGACCTATTACCTCGTATTACCCATTCCCAGATTACGTCTAACTAAAAGTTGGCCATAAACTTTCGTCCCGTCCACCTGCTGATTTTTATTCATGACAATACTTTTTTCAAACATTTCTTTTTCATACAATGCATAAAACAACCTTCCTCTCGTCTCTCCATAAAATTAATATCTAATATTTTGATATCATACTCGTATTAATCTTGCCTTTTTTTGTTGATGCGGGATGGAATATTGAAGACAAAGCATTTTAAAGTGTAAAAGTTACAAATGCAGGCACGTAAAAGTCACGGAAATTGGGGAAATAATCAATCTACATCAAGCATAAGGAGAGTTCTTAATTATACAATCTGTAGTTTCATCCTTTATAGGAATGAATGCTTGAACGTATCGTATATAATTGTCATACTAATGCTTTATTTTTCAGCTTAATTTAAAATTTACTACTTATTGTGAGGATAAAGGTGTACGTGGAAGAATTGGTAGATCAAAAATAAATACAATAAAATAATTTCACTCCACATATATTAAAAACCTTAAAAATTACTAACTGAGTACGGAGAACTTAAGTCATGTCAAAATTGGGTGTTTCGAAATACAATAGCATATTATTTCCGAAATTTTGTTGAATGATTAAAGAATTCAAAGACAATTTAACACCCACGACTCTATTAATGTCAAAGCCGGCGAAATCTTCGCGCACCAGAATGGCTAATATTATAATCCACCTCAATGATCCGAAAAAAACTAAAACTAATTTGATTGTCCTCTTAATGCACTAATACCTACGTGACAAGTGTAAAGTGAAAGTGTTATTTTTACACAGGCACGTTTGAAAGGTAACATTACGATCTTCTTCTTAAAATTTCGCGCTTCGAGCCCCTCGGGCAGTTTTATAAGTCGTGTCTGCGTGTAATCCATCCTTTCTCACCACCTCCGCAGACTCCCCTCTAGCTACGGCAGGTCGAAGGATCCGCGGAAGTTGGAGCTTGCCTTTCGTGCCGTTGGCCGTTGGGGACCGAGCGCAGGACGCTGCTGACTCGATACCTCAGCCGCAAACATTTTTCTGGGCGCGCGTTAATATTTCTCCGGGTGGGGTGCGAGTAGGTAGCCACTGGCTTCCGAGTCGACCGAACGAGAGAAAAAGTCCGCTGACCGCACTCCCAAGATGAGAGAGCACTACACCATCTTCTCCTCTGCGGTTTCGCCACGTTAAGAAAGGGAATGAGAGTGGGGGCGAGGCTAAAGATGAAAGGATTCCTTCTTTCTTCGTGGGCCTTCGTCCTTTACATCTCTGCATGGCGCAGAACACAGTAACGATGCCCATACCCTCAATTGTTTCAATAACGAGAAAATCTATTCTTACTCTCCATAATAAATAAATTAATTCGCTTTAATGCTTTTAAAATTAAACTGATAGGTAGGCGTAATTAATTCTTCCGCATAGTAAACTTGCCTTTAATTATTTGCCATGTAGCTCCTTTGCGTATCGCTTGGGTTAGATAAATGATTGAGTTATTCATAATAAAGTAAATACATACACAAGAATAAGAATCAACAGAATGAATTAGTTTCTGGTTCCTTCTCGGGCTGCTCCTTGGCTTATCGTCGATGTGAAAATTCGAAATTTAGGCATACGACTATCGTACATCAACTAAAATCCATTGAGACGATATTTGAATGAAGGTGGTGATTAACGCTCAACTTTTGCAAAGGATACTGCCGTAAACTCTCTACGGTTTTCCGACGAAATATCTTATGTCACTTGTTGGAGGCAGTTGCATTTATTTATATACATATACATCTATTTGTTCGTTTGGAAACAGGGAAAGTATAGATGAAGAAGAAGCCTGAGGGATATATAAAAGTATGTAGAGTAAGAATGGAGAATAAGGCTTTCTCTGGGAAGAGACAAATACTAACAGTATGTAGTATCAGCATTGTAGCAGCAGGGAACCTATTCCATAACATAGAGTATATTTCTCTACGATTTTGAGGCGTAGAAGACAGGGGCAGTAGAGAAAAAAAGATTGGAAGCACTGGAAATGTGATGCTGTTGATTAATACTGAATATAAAATAATAGAGTGAGTAAAGAATAAAGAAGAACTAAGAGATAAACCTGTGGAAGACACTTTTTCAGAAAAAAATACGGTAATTGATTGGACATACCCTGAGGAATGATAGCTCACTGGAAACAAATAATTGACGTAAAGGTAGAAAGGGAATGAATTACTATTACTAAGGAAGGCATTATGGATGATGTATGAAATTAAAATTGAAAAAAAAATTAAAACTAAGGTTGAGGTAATGAAGAGATTGAAAGAGGGTATATGAAAGGAGGAGAGCTGTAAAAAAACAACCCGCTTGTTGATTTAGGCCTGATGATGATAAATATTTTTATACCACCGTTTTGATGCTTGGTAAAACGATTTCTCCTCTGTCAAAGTTATTACATTTGGGACTTAAAACATATGGGATGTCTTTATCTATATGATATGTCACTCAATATTCCGAATGAAATTTTTATAACCTTTGACCTGGGTGCCATTGCTATGCAACAGCACCAACGGTGACTAAAAAGTGGTTTATCTTTATCAAGAACTTCCTCAAAGTAATACTTGACACCATATATTTTTTTTTAATTTCAAAATTTCTTTTATGTGTCTCTTGTATTAATGTTAGTGATTCCAGCATAAATATTTGCTACGCGATGACACATTCCACGCTGAATTTTTTGGTTATCCGCACGGATCTATTTCCGATTTTTTTTCTATTTCAATTGAGTTAAGAGAGCATATGTGAGCGAGAATTAAACCAATCCATTTGTGAAGCGGCAAGAAGTGGATTCATGTTTATTCGTATCGTAAACCGTTAGTATGTGTGACGAGAATATTCACGCACTGAGGCAAAATTCCATTCCTGGGTTCTCTCTACGAAACGAGAAATATGCTTACACTAGTAGGTAAAAAAGTGATTCACCGCTGTTTCAGCGCATGAAGTTTCACGTTGCTGATGATAATTTGCGATTGTATATTCCATACGTTCCGTTAACATTCCCGCTCTTCCACCGAATAAATAACGCCAAGAGTTAAGAACGTGAAAATATTTCGGATGCTATGCTTGCATTTTTTTTCGTCAATGGCTGAACAAAAATTCTTTATTTTCTTTGCTTAAGTCCGATTTTATCAACACTGTAATGACTACATTTTTTTATATTTGTGGATATTTACGATTTAGTGGCTGCTGTCCTTATAACCCCCCGTCACACGCTCTTTGTGGTAACTTGCAATACACTGTAAAATTAAACGGTATGAGCCTTAGAAATGAGATTTTCTACCTTTCACCTTCGTGCAAACAGCTAAAGGTATCATTAACTAAATTAGCAATAGTTTTTTTTCTATTTCAATATTTGTTTGAAATAGTGACAGATTCCTACACATTTCGACAAGGTTTGTAACATACAGAAAGAACTAATTCCAAAATGGAGACTATGGTGTTAAACTTTTCATAGGCTGCTGTATTCTTCTGGGATGCTGCTGGTCCACCCTTCCAAAACTTTATGAATCTAAATCTGATCTGTAGCGTGCCACGTTTTATGAGAACGCTTTGATGATCTGCTTCCTGTTTTGCAGCCAGTGGTATTGTTAGAGCACAGTAGTTGCCCCTTCTTTATTAACGCCTTCTTAGATTGGGCTAATATTCATTTGCTGTCGGATGAATTTATTCTATCCGAATCCCAGATAATGAACTCTTTTTTCATTATTTTGACCATTTTTCATCTAAGGACACATAGGAAAAGGTACGTTTCAGATAACTGTGGTCATTTATCTTGGCGGGATCAGCAAATACGTTGTGAAAATGTGTGGGAAAAAGTTGATAGTAAAACGTAGAAAAAATAGGAACCAAAAAATATACATTGAATATTTTGGTTACTATGCCAATCCAGCAGCTTCGAGTTTGAATAAAGTGTTGGATTAGTGATAGGAGAGGTAGAATTGAATATCTAATAAACAATAGCGGCTTCTCTCGAATTCACGTATAGTAATTGAACGTAAATACTCTATTCCATGCCCATTTTTTGTCAGCCGCAGTAAGTGCGACGTTTCAATCACCATCATTTTGCTCTATTGGTTCTCGAGATGCAAATACGATATGAGGATGCACATGTAATCTATACCGTTGTATATTTTTAGTATCGAACAGATTTATATGTAATTCTAATTGGACAGACTTGATTTATTAAAGATCGTATCAAAGCTGTACCGATGTTGACATTCGCATACATCCGATATTACGGACGGATTTAACTCATATAGATGACATCAACACGAATGTTTCTATACAACTACGTATTTACGACAAAGATGATGCGCCAATACCCAGGGTTGCCTACTTGACTCTTTTGATGATATGAAGTCGATATTATTCGATAAGGCCGATGCTACTTAATAGGTTTACTCAATGTTAACCCAGCATGTGTCGATATCTCGTAGTCATCTTGATATTTATTTTATTCCCACTCAAACTCGATTTTAGAAATTGAGTATCGTACAGCCCTTGTTCCTATTCATCCAGTCTTATGTGAAACTCATGTGTTCCCGCCCTGTGATATATCCCACAGCCTTGCGGTGGCTGGAGGGAGATTTGGAGAAGATCGATATTGGATGTTTCGTCTCCTGCCATACCTTCTTCGGCCATGGGAATGTGCGCCTCTTCGCAACTGACGTGCGATGGACCGTCATCTCGTCCTTGTTGATCAAGCCGGAGAAAGGTAAGCAAGTTGAAAATCGGCTTTCGTTTGCAAGATGAGAGCTGGAAACATTTTATACATATACGCAGATTTTTTTCTGTTTTTTAAACGTCAAACACGAGACTCAAAATGTTTGCCCGAGTGGAGGGAAGGTAAACAACGACTTCAATCCGTCCACATGCGAGCGAATTGTCTTGCTGCGCCCCTTTATGGCGCGGACGCCCAAAACAAGGGTGAACAAGGCTCCTAGAAATGCCCGTCTGGAATACGAATAAAGAGTATCCACATTACAAAGGTACGCTTTCGTAGCAAGCTGCGACGAAAACGGTCTGAAATCCCATCGTTATTAATATCGCTTAAATTGTAAAGGTTTCGACGTTTTCATCAAATCTGCATGATTTTTCAGATTCCAGATCTTTCTCTCCGTTAACGGACGTATTACAGGGTTCGTCCGGAAAATAAGTGTACTGAGCTCAGGAAAAAAAAATTTATTACACTTTTACATATCTTAAGCTAATATTCCTCAAAATAGGACCCTTGTGAGTCGATACACTTGTTCCAGCGGCGTTCCCATTCCTGGAACGCTCCCGCGAAGGCATCATCGGGAACCTCTCGAAGATACGTCGTCACGGCCTCTTTGACGGCGTCCAAAGTCCCGTATCGCGTTCCTTTCAAACTCCTCTTTATCTTCGGGAACAGAAAGAAGTCCGGTGGTGCCAAGTCCGGGCTGTAGGGCGGGTGCGGCAGCGTTGCCACACCGTGCTTGGCCAAGAAGTCCGACACGACAAGCGCGGTGTGAGACGGCGCATTGCCGTGATGCAGCCGCCAGATGTTTTTGATCGCTGGCCGGACGCGGGCGACTCGTTTTCGAAGCCTGTCGAGCACTTGGACGTAAAATGCAGCATTTACAGTTTGTCGTTCAGGTACAAATTCGTAGTGGACGACTCCCCTTTTGTCAAAAAAGTCAATGAGACAATGACACTTATTTTCCGGACGAACCCTGTATGGCTCAAAAAATGGTCTACGAGGAAAGAGAATAGATGTAGTATATTGTAGGGTTTTGAAACTTAACCTTTGAGAACAATGGAGAAGAAACAAGTATATTGGATGAAAAAAAAAACAAATAATAAAATTGTAGGAATTATAGAGAAAGAGGGACGGCTCTGGAAAGAAATACGAATGCTACAGGACAAGTGAATGCAAAATATATACTTAGAGATAGGATATTGAAGCCGATTATGGAAGGGAGAATGGTGGGAAATCTAGTTAAAGGGAGGAAAATGATAGGCATTTTGGATGGAATTAATGGCGGGAGAAAGTATACATAGATGCAGATTCAATGTGGTATGAGTTAGTTTTTTAATTATTATTTCTTAATTTTCTAGGGTTTTGGAGTACACTCGTGTTTAGTGTCATAGCCAATCATATACCTACGAGTACTTATAGACTACTACTAATGTTAGGTCTTCCTGGGAAACTTGAGGCGGCTTTGTGAAAGGTATTCCCCTCTTTTCATACCCAGATGATTGAATATCACATAATTTTAAAAAATTAGCATGATATAATCTATACCTTCACCTATTAAGCCAACCTTCGAGTTCATTATTGTGGTTGGTTTTAAATCCTCTCTCATGAAATAGAGACAGGTGAAAATGTTTAGCAAAATATAAGTGTTCTGGAGGGTGATCAGTTTCCCAAAACATTTTTTATTCTTCGTGTGAACAGGTTTAGGATTTACGTGAGATCATGAAATGAACGCCAAAGGAAATTCCGTTGGAGGCGAATATTTTCTCAGTGCAACGCGGTAGTTGAAGCATAAAAAATTAAAATTTCCGCGTGCGTTGAAAGCCACCGTCAAGCAAATTTTTTTATTCATTCGACTCGACTTCTGCGTACCGAACGGAGGGTCGTATAGGGAAAAAATACATACTGCATACAAGCCAGCCATTGGTCCACAGCTGGGCATCGTCGAATCATTCATTAATAATTACCAACTCGTCCGCTGATCCGTTCGGCGCGGCGACGGGAGAAGAGCACTAACGTATTTATGAGTGTGCTCGTTCGGTCGTAGCGCTGGAAAATTCTGTGTTATTTTTTTCCAAACCAACGAATTTTCCCGAAGTACCGGTTGGCGGTCGGATTTATCAAAAATTCTGAGGTCATGATGACCGCGTCTGGGTAACAGGAACTGTTCCTCGGCGATCTCGAAAATATTTTTCAGCTATTCCATTCATTGCCTCCAAATATTATTGAATTAGAAAAAACCTCGAAAGTTTGGTAGTTCAACGGAGTTGCTGGTTTGCAGAAGACCTCTTCTTAAGTGCATTGGGAGCACTTCGATAAACTGGAACTAACCCCTCCCCTCCCTCACGAGAGAGAATATAAAAGTTGGGTGACACACCACTTCTGTGCGTGCGGCTGTAAATTAACTGATCCAGGAGAAATTTTTCTCACCCATGCCGGTAGTGTGCGGTCTAATGTGCAAAAAGGATTAATTCACCTGACTCGTATTTCCGCCTCAGTTCAATCTCTTCACGCCTCCTCAACTTTCCAGCCGCGCAGTTGTGCGCCATGAGTTTCCATGATAGTTGCTAAAACAACAAAAATCACCATTCGTCATAGCTTGATACTGGGTTCGCCCGAATCTCAAACTCTGTTCTTAACTACTCCCATATGCATCATTTTGATGCTGAATTCGCTGAACCGACTATAACGCGAGAAAGAAGATTTTATACTAGGTTGAACTTACTAGATAAATTCAGAACCGTATGTCTCAGCGCCGAGGTCTCACAAATTATTCGCATTCCAATATACTTTGGTCACTTGGGTCATGAATATAAAATTCGCGATATGGATGTCAGAACTAATAGACTCATGGTCTCCTTCTTCCCACAGACAATACGGGATAGCAATTGTAGGGTTAGGGATAACAAAAATTCCACTTGCCACTCACAGTGTCTAGGGAATAATTAGTTTTACTCAAGTGCATGTTTTCTCACTAATCCCATGCGTTTTGTTGACAATCTCCTTCCCGCATGGGACAGCTATTTAATGACTTTAGTGCTCGGTACAATATTGCATAATCGTAATTGTTGTTTTCAAGCTTCCCCTTCCGTTGCTCGTCATTCTCGGTGTGGGAGGGAGGGCGCTTACATCGTCCGCTACATACAGCGGTGTTTCGCATACATTTCCTAGCTGTGACTTACGGGCGGAGATCATGAGTTACATGTCCATGTGATAGTACAATTTCTCCATCTTAGTTTTCAATTCTGCATGACCTCTCTTTTGTGGTGGAGGCTTGTGTTATGAATAGTTGTGGTTAATTTTTATTACCTTTTCTCGCATAGCAAAAATAACTAAATTATTAGGTGAACTAACCCTTGTTTTAAATTAAGTCTTCCAATAGAATGTATAAAACTTTGCACGTTACTTGACAGATTTTTACTGAATATGTTTACTTTTTCCCCTCCTCTCCCATATCCTACTTTATCACTCTACCTTATTACTCACCCTTCCACCTGGTTCTTGCACCCCCAGCCACACATTCCATTGCTGGGAGGTACATGAGCTCCGATAGATCGAAGTCGACTTGAGAGGCCATAGAGTTTATCAGCCACTGAATGTCAATTTAACAATCGATTGCCCATCTGCCCAACTATCGGAAATCTTTAACTTCCAATTGACTTTTGTAAATTATATCACATATGGCTATTTATCCTCCTGCAACCACGAGGTGGGTTTCCTGGTGCGTCGTCCTCTCCCAATGCCCCTCAGAAATTGAGTGAGAGGATGGGGTACAGGAAGGGTAACGCTCCTCGCCAACAAAACTGGGGAAAGGGGTGTGTTTCCCCTCTTCTACACCGTTAATATACCCGAATTCGCCCCCCCCCTCGTAATTTCACTCTCAAAAGATCCTTACGGATTTCGGGGTGTGCAGGGGCGATTGGAAACATATGCTTATTTTATTTGTATTGGTTTGTGGCACGTGTGTACGTATGTTTTGCATATATATATATATATATAAAACACAGTACATGCATAAAACATTAAACACAGTATTCAACTCGAAGGTCGGTTGGGCAGGTGACAGTAGAGTTCACCCAGTAATAAGGCCAACGACGTGTGAATATTCACACATCACGGTAGGGGGGCCAGTTCCTTTCTGGTACCCAAAAAATCATATAGCTTGGGTGCGGCTGCAGGTGTGTCATGGTTGGATCTGTAGGTATGCAGAGCCCAGAGTGCCTTGCCCGGGAATCGAACCCGGGCCCTTCGGTCTGTAGTCCAACGCTCTTCCCCTGGACTACCGCGACCCACATATGTTTATGTGTAATTATTTATTTATATATATATAAAACAGTATATATATATACTGTTATATATATAACAGTATATATATATATACTGTTATACATATATATACTTATACAAATATACTTTTATACACACGCATACATACTATTTTAAACGGATTTAATTATTACCTGCATGATTAACGATGACTTTCCGGTGATGACGTTCTAGGAATGAAATCTCAAAGTGATTCAAAGGTGATGGCTATCGTTTACCTCTTGTGAGTAAAACCTATGACATACGATTTTTTCCAATTACAGTACGTGGTGTCTAGGCCCAACCACTCCCTTTATTAATACTAATTTCTCATATTACACCTGCGGGAATCAATTTTCCTTACCCCAACACATTGCCGACGATCACACTTGTTCTTCGATCGACCCCCGTGGAGAGGGAAAAATAAATTGTTCAAAGTGTTGCGGCTGAGAAAAACACTAGTACATTCATTATAATTGGGCCTCTACGCTTCTGAAGTCTTGCGGAGAGACCCTCTGATCACAGTCATTGAAAACTTCCACGATAATAAGCGCAACTGAATATGCATTATGCGCTAATTGGCATTCCCCTCTGGTTGAGCTCGAGTGTCCCGCGGTGAGAGGCGCATATTGAGGGTAATCCGGTTTGCCTCCGACCTTCACACCCACATGTCGCATCCCACGAGGATTATTTTTTATTTTCAAGTCGAGGAGAGGAGGGGTAGCTAGAGTTTGGGGGGCTAAAAACCCAGAAAACTACCCTCTCCCCCCAACCAATACTTCCTCCTCAGTCGATTCAGTCAACAGATTGCGTTCATTTTGGGAACGGGGATCGAAAGATGCTTATTGTCGCACTGCCCCACGGAAGGGCGGCGTAGTAATCCATTAGCTTATCTGATCGCATGTGTATTCATGCAGACACACACATTTTCGTGGATGTGTGTGTTCATGTGTTAGGGTGCTTGTATATACGTGTGTGTGGACGCTCTCCGGCGACGCACAAACACACGGATACAAAATATTCAATACATAGAAACATAAAGGACCTAACAAAGATACAAGATATTTTTTCTGAGATTTTTTGAGGTCGGTAATTATTCAGAACACCCACGTAAGTGCTTTTGAATACATGCTTATGTATATATATATATATATATATAGGGAGATTTGAGCAGATCACAAATGGAAAAATATTTCCTTATCCGGGATTCGAACCACGGACCTTCCACTTGCAGGGCGGACGCTCTACCAACTAAGTTAATAAGGAAACCAAATTTACACTGAGATCTGTGATCTTATAAAGCGCCAAAGTGCTCCGATAGTTATTGCCCGAGAGATGGCGTTAGGGAGCTGTTTCACCCACCAAAGGAGAAATAGACGGCCAATAGATATATTTGATTGGTGTTGCCACAATTTTCACTAATTGAAAAGGTATTCTCCTCTCACGTAAAAAGGTTGGTCTTACAGCACAAAAATATGCTACTCCAACGTGACGCTTGTATTAATGATTATATTGAAATCCGTGCACCTTATACACGTCCGTGTTATTGCATCGATTGTGCCTTTTTGAGCGGCCTGCTTCATCTCTCGCGCACAACGTTTCATCCCCCCAAAACGGGTTGTGGGTTATTGCATCCTATCCCATTTAAACGAGAGCCGCAGTAAAATGCTCCAAAGTTGAACTTTTACGAACATCGTATTTCATTCCCAATGTTTTTTGTCAAGGGTTGCGTGTGATCCAATGAAAACAATTGAATGCAGCGCCTCGCTTGTGACATTAAACGACTAATTTCTAGGCGCTCATGAAGGTTATCAAAGAAGAATTATTGCCACCGGTGGTTCCTCGACCCTCTTTTAATTGGCATTTAATGTCAAAATCGCCGCAATAAACATTTTGAGTGGCCGTAAGTAAAAGTAACCATTTCAGTCTAACAAAAAATTGTTCGAACAAGATATAAAAAAGACATATATATTTATTTAAAAATTAATTAGAAACGCACCTAGCAGGTTTAAATGAACATGGTAACCAGAAGGTATTAATAAAAAAAATATATATATAAAAATTTGTTTATTTATTTATTTGTATTGGTATGTGGCACGTGTGTACGCATATATATATATATATATATATATATATATATATATATATAGATGATTTATTCGAAGTAACACGGAAGTGTTGAATAAAAAACTTAGACAGTAACACACAGCACGAGAACACATAAAAAGAACACTCACAATTATCAAGATATTATTGTGAGTGTTCTTTTTATGTGTTCTCGTGCTGTGTGTTACTGTCTAAGTTATATATATATATATATATATATATATATATACACTTTTTTGGAAAACCCACAAACGTGTAATGTAAATTCACTGATAGTCATAACAAACACAGAAACCAAAACACACAAAAGAGGGAAAACTCACTGGTTCTCGAATTTTCGGTGGTCCAAACACCTTTCTCAAGAGGAATTAGGAACAGAACCTTCTGTTCCTAATTCCTCTTGAGAAAGGTGGTTGGACCACCGAAAATTCGAGAACCAGTGAGTTTTCCCTCTTTTGTGTGTTTTGGTTTCTGTGTTTGTTATGACTATCAGTGAATTTATATATATATATATTTATATTTATATATATATTTATATGTATACGTACACAGGTGCCACAAACCAATATGTATATAGTCCAGAGGGTGGATCGTTGGACTACTAACCGGAGGGTTCTGAGGTCGATACCCGGGCAAGGCAGTCTGGGCACCTGCAGCTCCACCTAGGAGCTGGCCCCCCTGCTCTGATGTGTGAATTTCACAGGCCGTCGGGCTTAGTACTTGGTGTACTCTACCATCACCTACCAAACCGACCTTCGGGTCGATTACTGTGTTTATATGTATAATCTCTATTTCTATGTGAATGAATATGCATGTATTCACACACACATGCATACATATACATAGGAAGGAAATTCTTTTACGCTTATTATTTGCTCAATTCCGCCCTCCCAACCGATCATATAATCCTATCCCTTTTCCTAACATCTATATTCATTTGAATGAATATTCTTATATAACTCATATGTGTATATATATATATATATATATATATAATTCACTAAATAGTGATAGCAAACACAGAAACTAAAACATATAAAAGAGGGACTCACTAGTTCTCGAATTTTCGGTGGTGCAACCACCTTTCTCAAAAGGATTTAGGGTTCTGTTCCTAATTCCTCTTGAGAAAGGTGGTTGCACCACCGAAAATTCGAGAACTAGTGAGTCCCTCTTTTATATGTTTTAGTTTCTGTGTTTGCTATGACTATTAAGTGAATTTTATTGTGCACGTTCGTGTCTTTTCCAAGAAAGTGGCTACACATATATATACATATATATATATATATTCATTCAAACAGAAATAGGTATAAGGAAAGGGGATAGGAAAACATAAAAGGCCAACACAGGACACTGGTAGAACATCCGCCCGGAAAGTGGAAGGTCCGTGGTTCAAATCCCGGATAAGGAAATATTTTTACTTTCGTGATCTGCTCAAAAACCGCCTTCCTCACATGTCCTGTGTTGGCCTTTTATGTGTTTTCCTATCCCCTTTCCTTATACCTATTTCTGTTTGAATGAATATTTGTGCGCCGTATGGCGGGATTTACAAGTTTGAATATATATATACATATATAATAATAATATATATGTATACATACATACATACATACATATATATATATACATATATATATATATATATCACGATATTACTAGATGCGTGTTTTGTTTTAAGTTTTTGGCATGATAAAAGTTCTCAATATCCACATTGTCAATTTTTTTTATTTATCATATTTTTATATTATTTATAAAAATTAATTAAACAAAAAATTGCATAAAGGTATTTCTAAATTGCCGCACGAGGAATTCCCGTTGAATTATCGCGCAGTTGCCATGGTGTTCCGACAATACTCCAGATTTATTTATTCGTCCGCCGATGTTCAGGTGTTTCCGTCGTAAGGCATTCGTCACATTTTTATTTCTCTTCCTCCGGAGTCGAGGTGACACCGTGGATGGATTATACAGCAGGAAGCAGCGGGCCGAAAACTCACCTCCGGCAGCACTTTTAACCGCAAAGCGGCAATTATTCACTTCAAAGGAGTCTCCTTATCAAAACCGCCTCTGCTGCGGCTGGAGTGGGGCTTTTGAATCGAGACAAGGAGGCCGCCTCTATTATGAGAGAAAGATGCATAAAAATCATCCCCTGCCCCCACACCACCTGCCCATCCCAATCGTCGAAAATCAACCCCTCCACCTCCCCCTTCCCTCCTTCAAACCAATCTCATCTAGTCCTTGGGGCAACTCCATGCACATCCACGCCTCCCTCCCACCACACCATCCCTCGCATCTGACGCAAGCAACCAGTTATTAGTGAATTGATTTATCCAACCGTTCAACCCGTAGGGGTCCGGAAAAATTTCGCCGAAATAAATAAACATCACCGCGCCGTCACGCTGGGTCGTTCTCCTGGATGGGTAGCACTAGTACGTGGACGTGGTTCCAAGTGGTGAGTGGGAGAGGGGGAGGTCCTCAGTCTAAGGGAAGGTCTTCTTTCTCTCTCTCTTCTTTTTAATTTCGAAATCTCGTCCGAATCTGCTATTTATTTATTTTATTGCCGACGAACGATCGATTTTCCTCATGAAAAACAACAGGGATCGGGAGGAACTAGTTGCATCCCCGACTCAGTCATTCAGCGAAACAAATAAATGTAAAAAGGGAACGGCGAAAGACAGCGATTGAATGTTATATTATATCAACACATTTTGGAGTCCGCGAAAATTATCGTTATACATTTAGTTATTACAATAGAAATATTGCGGTAATCATGTCGATTATACGATTATTAATAATTTTCGAGAAAAATGTTCAACTCGAAAAATATGGAAACTAGCGATTAATTAAGGAGCTAAGAGAAAACGTGACGGGCCATACCACAGTAAACTGTTCTTCAATTCCGTAATTCTATCTCCCCTAATTCCAGTCAACATCCCCAGCTTTTTCCTGCTGCTACATTTCCCCTAAATCACAGTCGTAAGCATTAAATCACTGATTAGAGCATTAAATCGCCGATGCAGCCAACTTTCCTACCAACTTTGGATTTCTCCAAAAGCTCTATCTGTTCCCCCTCTATCACAATTATTAGTATTTATACATTTGTTTTCCTTTCCGTCATTTTCACGTTTCTAATTCTTTTCCAAACCCACATTGCAAAAGCTACAAAACTTCAAAAATCTATGGCCGTCATCTTCACCCATTGACATTGATGTTTCCGCTCCGTGCAAAGCAACGTTTCTTATCCAATTTTCAACGAGTCTTTACTTAAGATCCTAACCCAACGTTCCTGTCATCAATTCTCTCGATTCTGTAAAAGATTACTTACCCAAAAACATTCTTATTCACCTAATGCATTGGACATTTCGGTCTAAAATATTTCCAAGATAGGTACATTGTCCCACCGACTCTAGTTTATTGCTCCTATTTTAATGTTTAACCGAGACATTCTCTTTCTCTAAAACCACTCAACCTTTTTTTATTTTACATTTCACCTTCATCCCATGCCTATTGCACAGACTTTCGAAAATGTTCAGCAATGCTTGTAATTTTTAACAATCCTTGGTTGTATGGAAAACTATAGCCTGGTCATCGGCAAATCTACCTTATTTTATGAACTTTCCACCGGCCTTCATTATTACCTCCAGTTCTTCCTATGCCCCTTTAACTATTTTTCTTGCATTCTTGCTTCTTAAAAAGAAAAGGTGATAACGGACATGCTTGTCTAATTCATCTTCCTAACTACACGCACTCTGAGCATTCTGATACATGTACACGTTGTGGATATTAGACAGCTACGGAGAATAATATTGAATTTTAGAAAAGAAAGAAGGGTTCGATCTGTTCGATGCGGAACTGTGAACATGACCAGGAGAATCAGGAAAACGAAACGTGAAATTTTGAGAGAAGTGAATACGGGCGAGTAATTATTGATAACTGAAGAGAAAAGTATTATTTTTAGAGGGATTTCATTGGGCAACGTTGGTGAAGAGGGGAATTAGGAATGTGGGGATGAGGAATGGAAGAGAACTGGCTAACTCTATCTCTTTGCTGGTTAATCCCTCGGCATTTGACGCCTGTATACCTGCTGGATGTTGGTGACACTTTCTCTGCGTTCGAGGGACATGAGAGATAACGGATTATCACCTAGGTCTGGTTCCGGCGCGGTGATGGGTAAAGGGAGGCAGTGAGGGACAATAAGTATTCATGGAAGGATTCAAAGAAGGAAAGGGAAAAGTTGGTTGAAAAGAGTTTAAGATTGACAACACCATTTCGATACGAAATCCATCTTTACAAGGCAAAGAATGATTTTTATAACATTGGAAAATAAACTAAAATAAATATTGGGACATCTAATGAGACGATTAATTTTCTTTCGGAATTTTCCTTAGAAAAGGAGGGAAGAGATATTTACATGCATCCCCGTAAGGACGGAAGCAGATGTTACAAATTGAAGTGGATGTGGAGAGACTGGAACTCATTCTTCCAGCAACAGGGCCTGCAAATTGTGTATGATGCATGGATGATAATATATTTTTCGAAAATTGAGGTCAAATTAATAAAAAAATGAAAAATCACCTTTTGTCACTGGTATGTTCATATCCGAGGATGGTCATTTTGAATATCCCAACTTTTTTTCGTGTTTATATCGAATTTCGCTCCTACAAGCGAAGATCTAAGCCTATTATTTCTTCAAGTAAATTTTCTTATTTTCCACCCTTAAACTAATCAACTTAATCACCTTCATTCCTTAATCCTCTGACCTTCCTTTGTAATAAAGCTTCATTTAATATGGAAACATGATTGTGTGCCTTCTATCTTCTATCTCATTCTATAAAACTTCAGCTCCGCTGACCCTACACTTAAGAACGTTATTGAATATGTAAGTATGCATGGCTGTTATGCGTCCTCATGGCAGCAGCCCTTTGGAACGAAAGTGCCGTTGTCGGGCGGTGGGACCTTGTTTCAATTCCGGGCAGACGTGTCCAGACACATTTGTCTCTTCCCGAGCGTTGTGATTTTCGGGATGCCAGAAATTTCGGGGAAACCGCAAGGTGACGCAAGCAAAGGGGTTGCTTTCCCTCCGCTCTCACACCCTGAAAGTGAATTTCACGCCCTTCTGGGCTTAGACATTCCGGTGGATTCAGCGCTCTGGTATCGACCGAAAAAGGGCCCGGGTTCGACTCTGGGTGATGCCCCTGGATAGTCTCAGATCCAACGAATTTGTCTAATGCTTCGGTTTTGTCTAATGCTCAGACCTTTCATTGCGAATCTACGGGCGGCAAAATTCAAGGACCGGACCACTCAGCTCAATGTAGAGCTTGTTTTGCGTACATAAGAAAAGGGATTAATTAAAAGATGGAATTATTAATATTTTGAAATTTATTTGAAATATATATTTATATGAATCACAATCTTATTATGCGTGTAGGGTAAATTTTCAATTGACCTTAATAAGTCTAGATTTCATTTATTATCAAAGTTTCACGTCAAGCATAATATCTTTTACATTTTTGATATATTGCCATCCGACCGCAGCGTTTGATAGTAAAGGTTTCCACTAATAATGCCATGTTGGAGATATGATTTCACTTGCAATTGTACTACTTACGGGATGAGATACATCATCGCCTATCAAACCAACCTACATATTGACTAAGGTTTTTTAGTAGAGTTTATTACTAGTAGAGTCTATTACTGGGAGAGTTGTACCCTACTTATACCACATCTATAAATACTCCGAATGGGAAATAGATACATTATTGCATATAATAGATTAGGAGCCAATTAAAGCACGACGACCACATAATTGGATTTCATCAATAGGAAAAATTCATCTTTTATAAGTTTTATTGTTGAAACAGAGTTTAAATGATTAAACAGGCGGAGTAATTAACTCTCTAAAGGTAGCTGAGAATACAGCGATAGGTTAGGGATCTCTAGGCAAGCGGCTAGAAGACAACTTTGTCATATATGAAGATTTGTGACCGTATGCAAGCAGAAATCTACAGGTGCTAGGAAATATAGTCTTTGTTTTGGTACATCACTGAAGTAAAATACAGACAGATGGATCCTGTTTGATAAATGTACCAATCTTGCTAGCTGGTGGGCAAGCACTCCCTACTACAAGCCCTTGTGGTGACTGTAACCATAATATGTAGACCAAATATTCTAGTTAGAAGGATGTACGTCACATTTATGAAGATTCCCAATTTTGATTTTGGCTACAACAGAGAGGAAAATAGTTTTGGGAGCGATGCGTTTCCGTGCATAAAAATTTCGTCGTATCTGATTAAATGACGGGAGTAATAAATTAATGTGTCTTACAAAGAATGGGTAAAGATCGAAGAGCGACTAAGCCCCGGATTTCCTATCTGTATGGTATATTTCAACCAACCGTTTGGGTGTGTGGCAGGGGATACTTTTAACAAACCAGACGTGCAACATACAAATTATATAATATTAAAATAAGTGACTAACATAGTCGTTATACGATTCAAACGTTAGAAATAATTCTCACTTGATATTAATATGTCCCAATTGTTCTCTGTTAATGAGATAGATGAGCTAGCAGTAAGTTTTACCATAAAATTAGAACTAACATAATGAAAAAAAAATTGATTGTTCTCTTTCCCTAATCTTAGCGGAAAATCTACCACTTTCAAGTGTTCAATTCTAGAGTTCATCCCCTTCATCTTATTTACGTGCATCGTCTATCCTGCTATTATACGACAGGGTTAGCAATAATGTTTTAACATTCTTGCAAAGAAGATCTACTACTACTAATATATCTATCAGATTCATCTGGAATTCGATATTCAGTCCGCGATTTGTTTCAAAATCATTGATTCAAATATCTCAGTTTAAGAAATAATATGATGATAATACCCTGTTGAAAACCTACCTCATATTCGCTTTGCACCGATCTAATATGGATCTGAAGGTAAAGGTGGAAAAAGACATGGCAATTTCCTTGGAAAAATCCAACGGTCCACACTGAATCGGGCAAAGAAATGGCAAACGGAACTGAAGGAATATAGGGTAAGGTCAAGGACAAATCACTGAACGGGCGGGTTCGATGCGGTTTAACCACCAAACGGGTTTGTCTGACGGTTAAGGCGCAAGCATGCTATCCCAAAGGCCATGTGCTCGAGTTCCGACTTCGGCTTTGGTGATGCTACATAAACACTGATGATTCTTCTGCTGATTCTGATTCTTGATAAGTTAAAGGATGTGTGAGGTTTTCTTTGTGTAGCCCGGAGTCTGAAGAAGATTTCTTTGCCTCCTTAAAAAAACTCCAATTTTAGCAGCAAAGAAAATAACGTTAATTTTTGGCCAACTCTCCCTTCGTCTAATAAATGAGACGTAAAAAAAAGCCCAGATCCAAAAGAAGATCACGTTGACTCACTGGCTTCCCATCTCGGTGATCCGGATACAAAATCTGGAGATATCAGGATCTTTCGGAGGTATCCCAATCCCTATTTAGAGTGACATGTGTAAAGAGAGCGCTTAAAATTGAAGTACGCCGTTCGTGGAATGGGACTTTGAATTTTGTAATCCCTAGTTGCCTTTCGTTATAAGAGAAGACGAATTACGACTCCTGGCTTCCCTCTCCAACTTGCGAAGCTCCACTCATTCTTATGAAAATCCTACCTCTACCAAATTCTACCCTCTAATGGGGCATTTCAGATATGTAATTCATTGTGTGTATATATATATATATATACACACAGACATAGAACACAACATAAAATAGATAACACGTAAAAGGACACTCACATTTTGGGTTGTTTAAGCTTTCAGCCTGCTCTGAAGTCTTCAGGTCAGACTGGAAAATCTCGGACGGGGACTATGGAATCTGAGGGGGAGGGAGGTGCAGGGCATGCTGGGAAGAGACTTAAAGATTGCGGTTAAGGGTGAGAAATTTAAAAGTTCGGAAAGCTTGTATATATATATGCGGATTCCTGAGTAGAGGTGATACTGTATTGTTGGCTGAATCGGGTAGGGATTCTAGAACTGTTAGGAAAAAGCATTCGTCGAATGATAGGTTGTGTGAACTTGCGTGTTAAGGGATAGGAAGAGAAGAGAGTGAAGCAGAATTACAGGAGTAGCGGTGATTGTTCATTCGAATGGATAAGGGGGTAATGCACTCGCCTATGTAGAATGAAGTGCATTGTTTGCACGACAAAAGATAGATAATATTTTTAGAGAGGCAATTAGCGTGGGAACGAGGTGAGTGAACAGTGAGGGGATGTGGGGAGAGGGGAGCTGATCTGATAAGCAGACGTGTTGTTCATCGGATGCAGCTGCAAGTAATGAAATTGAAGAAATGAGGAAAATGAGGAAATTTGTTAGGGCGGGACGCCAAAGGGTTGGTGGATCTTAGAAGCTTATCTAGATTGGCGGGTCTTCTGTATGCGAGAGAGGAGAAATATTTCCACAATTTATTGAAATGCCCATCACACATTTTATTCGCAGAGCTACGCAACTATTTTCTAGGGGCAAAAATACCGCTACTAAAAAGTAAATATTTTCCCCATCTCTTGCGGGCAGACGAGCACTGACGGGTGTACCCCGGTGCCACGCCCACTCGGGGGCATTAGACTCAGAGGGGAAGTAGGGGGTGGTCGACCTCTTCTCCCATCCCCGCCTTCTTCCCGCCGCCACATTATCCTTCACTCCCCTCTCGACTTTCCCTGACCTGTCCCAAAAGGAGAAGGGGTGGCCGAGGGGATGCTGCTCTGTGGGGGTGGGGGGAGTGGTGCGTCCCCTTCCTACTCATGCGCCGAACTAATAAGTCCTCAGTTTAAGGGGTAGGGTTGGAAAGGGAACGGCCGAGGGGATTTGCTCGCGCCTTAAGGCCCTATCACACTGTCCAAGTTTCCTTACAACGTCTCTTCATAGAGTAAACATTATGTTCCTTCAAGGTCTCCAGCGACTTATCTCGTTATCGAAGATGAGATAAACCGCATTAGACTTAGCTCATTCGATAGAACTTTGAGAGAATCGCATACGCCGAGTGTGATCTTATGGTAATTACCATTTCGTTACGTTTGTTTCCCTTAAGGATGAGGATAATTCTCCTCCCCGGTGAATACTTGTATATTTTCTGTGCCGTCCCGGTCCTAGTATTTGTTTTACATTTCGCTTGCCGCCCATCCTCCCCATGTTTACTCATCGCCGAGCAGGAAGCGAGTGCTATTTTGATGCCAGCATTCACCCCGCCAAGACGTGCTCGTTTCAGATTGGTTGCTTCGTGCAACATGTGAAAAAATAAAGAATCCATCCCAAAACCCTTAGTGGTAATACCCATTTTCGTGCGAATTTCATTTTATTTCCATCCTAGTAAGGTATGCGAATGCAAGTCATTAATTCCTTCATGTGAGTTTCGTGGAAATTCTATCCGAGTTAAGAGACGAGCTCGCACCAAGGCTGACATTGGCGGTGAAATTTTGTTAAAAATCAAGGTGAAATAATTCATGGCAGACTGCTTGTACTTACATTAATTCATTGGACAACGTAGGATGTAATAGATGAAGACAGAGAATGGGATGAAGTCTGAAGCATAAAGTATTGAAGATCTGAACAAAGGCAGTTATTTTATTCTAAGTCCACGTTATTCGTAATAGTTGTTCCATCAAAAGGAAATCCTTCAGTTGATAGGGAAAATGATGTGATATTTAACGATGATGATTATTGTTATATACCTTTCGCAACGAGAAGAGAATATTACGATGAAAGAAGACACTGGGATGTTCCGCGTAAAATAGCTATGTTACGACCTAAATTTCGTTACAGCTTAACATCTTCAGGTGATCGCAATAAAACTATTTTATATGGAAAAGCCAATTGTATTCCTTCATCATGGAGGATTTTCACCATGTAACGCCTGAAACTGTGTTATTTAAGAGAGCATTACTCGTATGTGTACGCATAATAACAATTAATATTATAGGAGAGCTCTAGCTAGAATCTGTATCTTGGTGGTTGCATATGTTAAAATAATCAGCCTCTGGAAGGAAGATGCCCCGAGTACCTTAATGCCAGTAAGAACATCTCCATTGGAACAGGAAAGATAGGAATTACTGCAATAAATTTGACACCAAAGATAGGAACACTTTAAGCCTTGCTATGGGATTTAATGCAAGGTATTACGTGTGAAAGCACGCATGACAGAAGAATTCGTCTGCGAGTCGGATCAAGCATGATTTGGAACAAAGATCCTTTGGCATACTTTTCCCTGTGTTAGTAGGCCTACAATGATTTATTATTGCTAATATTATCTCCTCTTTACATTAGTATTTAGTACTTTTAGATGTAAATATCGTAAAGATTTGTTACGGGAAATCTCAAATAGAAAGCGAGAATTACAAATATGCTAGTTATATATAAATATGCTTGTGGTAACTTTCAAGTCAGTTCAATGAATTGTATTATTGTTTTGTACCAGTGAAAAAATGTGGAAATGATAATGACATTATAAATGTTTTTCATCTTTTTAAAATCTCCATCATTTTTCATGTTACACATAGGGTTAATTTTTAAGTTACTGATATTATACCCAGAATATCCCAATGTTATTTTCAACTATAGTTTCATGTCAAATATTTTATGGTAAAGACGTGTCGGGAATATAATAATAGTATTTAGCAGTTAATGTTTCCTTCTTTGGAGGTCGCCGTTGTTGTCATAGGGAGTGAGTATATATCTAAAGACATATCAGAGATAATTGGGAATTGTTTTAAAGCGATGAAAGAAAGGCTCAGCTACGGTGTTTACTTTTAATGGCGATTGGAATTGTCGTTAATTCTTAAAAAAAAAGTTGGCGCGCGGGTACTCACGCTGGCGCTGCCTCTTTTCAATTTTTACCCTAAAATCTCCATTTCTACAAAAAATAAAAGCAATCGAAAACGTTGGCTCTATAGCCTGATCCATTAAATAAATGAATTGTTCATGCTCAGAACTATTTGAAGACTACTATAAGTCAAGCCAATTATCTGAGAATTGATATTAGTTTTCAGGATGGAACAAGATATTCGATATGGATCAGATATTAAGAAGTATTAGATTCATGTAATATCGGTTAATCATCTTGTTGTATAAACTTACTTTTTTCTAATAAATGCATGGTTTGCGCGGAGAACTTATAGACACTATTGGGAATACTCCCAATGTTTATTCATTATACGTACCTGCTGGTGGAGAAAGCAGATGTTAGAGGTTCCTTTATGAAAGGTCAAGTCACGTTGGGCGGATTTCAAAGCCGGTGAATGCGTTGGCAAATGCAATTCAAGTAGCAAGTTTTACATTTCATCACCGACGTCACCAGCAAGGTTAAGGGCTCCTGGACCTGATTCGCATCATATTTCATCCCTTTATGCCCGTCATTTTTCACATAGAATCATGTATATACAATAGTATATTTTTTTAGTCTTTCCTCATCCTCTTGTTCGATTTTTTGTCTTTAGGGCAGAATCTAATCTAATTCACTAATTCAGCTATCGTCAAAAAGTCAGGCTCTCCTCATTATGGATCGTCAATTTATCCAATTCAACGCAATTTTTCGTAAATCAGATTAATCTCATTTTTGCTTCTTGGATCCTTTGAGATGCATTTTTTTCCTTTCTGAGAGAATTTCATTATCGAGTATGATTTTAAACCATGCGAATTTCGCATAACTACACAAGTTACCTTGGGAAATGAGACTCACCTTTGTACGTTTATTTTTTAACTCTATTTTTCAAACATGTGAATCATCTTTAAAACTGAAGCTATGGAGTCGACGTGTCTCTCCACGGTTTGAATGTCGTGCTGTGATCTTCTGGATGAGCGAAACCATTCCCTAATTATGGCTATCCCTTCACCTCAATGGAGCCGAATGACCTAATCAGCGTTCGCCATCAAGGGAATCCGGAGTTCATTAACTCTCCTGAAATTAATTCCCATCGGATCGTTCGGATGATGAAGGCACAGCGCACGTGTCTATATCTCTGGGAGTTTGCAAGTAGGCGAGTTAGCTAGGACCCCGTGGATTATCTAGAGAGGAGGGGTGTCCAAGAAGTGGAAGTCCTGGAGAAATAAAACTTCCCAGGGTGGGACCCCTTTTGTCCCGCTCATGCGACCCAAGTAACGGAGGAACAAATTAAGCAAATCCATTAAAAGGAGAAGGGAGGGGAAGTTTTATCTCTCCAAGAGTGTGAGGTTCTAGGTTGGTGGGGATGAAAAACTTAGCAGAAGTCGGTGAGAAACCACCGCTGAACTTCTCGTGTAACTTCTCCCCGAATAACGAGGGAAGGAAGAGGGGTGTGTGTGTGTGTGTGTGGGCTTGTGTGGGATAAACCTAGGAGGGTGAGAACTTTTCGGCTAATCCGCTTCAGCCGTTTCCGAAAAAACTAACCTGCGCCTCCGACGGCGCCATCCGCGCAACCCGAGAGCGGCCGACCCTACTCCATGGGCGAGGGGGGATAGGAGGTGGAAAAAGTGGCCAGAAGGGGAGGGAGGGGGTGAGTGTTCGTGGTTCCCTCTCACAGATTCCTTCACTCCGCGCACTCCCCTCTCTCTTTTCACCCAAGGGGAGATTAGTTAGTTTGTTGCGGGGTCGGAGCGGGTTTGATAAAAGGGGTGGGGTCGAAACCCTGTCGTCAGGGCGTCAGCATACGACTGAACTGTCCACGAAGTTTCCCTCGACCCCCCCAATGGACCTTGATGGAATTCAATTTTGTGAAAAATGAAACAAAGGACTTGGAAACTTCCGTAAATGAGTTCGCTTTCATGAAGGTCCCAGGAGGGTTAGCTATAAAACCTCGTGGACCTAAGGAAGGTTGATGGAACAATAAACGTCCAGCGTATACACTTTAAAAAAATTATCAGTGACAAAAGAATGTTCCCATGAGGCCAAATCCTGGGATGGAGTAAACAGTTGTTCCTTCCGTCAATACAAGGATTTTGTTTTATTTGATTCCTTCCTTTCTCTCCCCTTCCCATCTCCCAAGGGAAATCTCCACGATGCCAAACACTGGTAGGGATAAAGAGTTATTTATAGCGCCAAAACGAGAGACGTTTATGAATGTCGATTTAGTCTTTCTTCTCCCGTTTTCTTCCCATCTACCCATTCTCTGTGTTCTCCCATTTTGCTTATAGCTCGTCAGGGGCAGATACAGACGTTTTTCAAATCTAGTTCCTCTACGCAGCACACGATCCAATTCGGCAATCAATCCAACTTTGCGGGTGTTACTTTTATAATATTTATTTTCTTTTCATCGACGGCGTTAATTACGAGCACTCGTAACATACTAACTCACTTCTAACAAACAGAGGTATATTCTGCAAATGTAATTTTAGCGGCGTCTCTCTCTCTCTCTGATGTACAAAATGAATTTCGCAGTGTAAAAATCAATCCCATTTACCGAGATTCGAACCCAGATCCTTCAATATTATTTCAAGTGCTTTAAAAAGATTATTTGAGGCATTCTTTCAAATTGTAAATTTTTTTCCCTAAATCTTGGGTGAGTGACATTTGACAATGAAAATTTCAAGCACGACCTAGCATTCACCATCCAAAAGAAAATATGTATGCGGATTCCATTTCACTACAAACCCCATTATACCTGTATTCGTAAATAAGTGCATTTTCCCCTTAAATTATTTTCAATTAAAAAAAGATAAAAAGTACGTTATACTTCCTATGATTTTTCCTCGGCCATTAAGCTTGAAGGGAACGTGATATTTCAGTGAGAATAGCGTTTGGAGTGTATACCGCAGGACCCGGGATCGATTCCGGGTGACGATTCGGAGCGCTTTCTGATTCACTAGGGCTGTGTGATTTTTTGGATACTACGTATGGGAAACCATAGTCACCACAAGGGATAAGGATCTTTCACCATCTTAGTAATACCATTCCAATGTAAATTTTACATGCCGTTGGACTTACTAGTAGATGAGCTCTATTCTTACCTATGAAAAAAACTTCGAACTGTGTAGTTTGGTCAATTCCTGTAGAAATTAATGAGAAACTTAGAATGCCCCAATAGCGTAATTTCGGTCAGCCATTAATATATTAACTTAAAGTTGAAAACTGATGAAAAATATAAGATTGAATATGAATTATTAATGAATTTTGATAATTATTTCAGAAAATTACTCTCGAATGACTGCTTTTTCCAAAGTTAAAATTTGTTACGCATTGGAAGTATTTATAAATAATTTTAAACTTAACATACGAATTGTAGTTGTCAATTCAATATAATGGTTAGCTATACAATTGTTAAATTTAAGGTGTGAATTCTATTTATGCGTACCATGTGCTGCATAAATGAAACCATTCAGCTCTTTAGTTGGCCGGTGACAAAAAACTCAACAATGAATAGTTTTTTTTATTTTGTTAACTGTGAAAAGAGTGAGGTTTTTGAATTATTGGACTTAATAGACCTACGCCATTGCGAGCAATACCAAATTCGGAGATAATTTATGCCCAAGTTATATTCTTCTCAATTACGCTCCCGCATTCGATAAGTCACCTCGCTGGCGGTTCATTCATGATTTGCAAGAGAGCGCGTCGCAATATCTTATCAATTTCCACTGTTGCCCATTGAGAAACGCCGAGAGTTTGCGGCCATCGAAGGGTGGTAAGAGGAACGAGAGAGGGCGCCACATCCCATTCAGGGGCGTCCGGTGACGACGAAAATCGAGACGACCGCCCCCGAGACTCTCCAAGGCCTTTTTACGGATCGCAACCTTCTTTTGTTTGAGACGACGACACGATGGTGGCGAGCTCTGGGGGAGGCCGCGGCGCCGGTAGGCGGCCAGTCTGGCGCCGCTCCAGCCACTCCTACCGAAGTCCTCGGGGGAGTGGGGGTGGGGGGAGGGTTAGGGTAGAGGAGGGCAATTCATTACGGTTTTAAGGGCACTTCTGTGTCCCCTGAGAAGAACCCTGAAACTACATAGGTAGCTTTTAACACTCGGGTCCTCTTGGGGGAGAAGGGTGGCAGACAGGGTGGAGGATGGGGGAGACAGTTGAGGAGCGTATTTGCGGAGGTCCATTAAATAACGGATGGCGGAAAGTCCACCTCTCCATTGCTTTTCGGTCGTTGGAATACGTGTCTATTATTTGATTTTGCCGGTTCCAAATTTTGCAAGGTCACTACTTGGTAGAAGAAGAGAGAAGTTGAAGCGTTTTGGATGACCTGTACTCACTCACAGAGGAAAAAAATAAAAGGTTTAAAAAAAGTAAAAGCCTTTTGGAGAGCTCGCTGCTTCGTAAGAAATTTGATTTTTGCGTGTTTGCAAATGGCCGTCGTGCTTTCGTAATTTTAGTGGTGAATAATTAAAAAAAAACTTACGTTAACGACCAAAAATTCTTTGTCTCTAGAAGTGAGAAAACAACCGGTTTTTAATTGACGCGTTCTCTCATTGCTTCTCCATATAATTACCGTGTATTCCAAATGTTACCAAACTAAAATTGAAGTAAGGCTTCTCTTTTACCTTTTCACTGCATGTTCCTACTATTTCTTTGAGGAAGCCTAACCTCTTTAAGTCTTACTCTTAAAAAAAAGTTACGTAGCTACGGACGATGGAAGTCCCGCTCTTGGCCTTGCCGCCCTTCCGCGATAAAAACTAATCCTATCAGGGAGTGTCTCTTCGGCTCGCTATTCCAAAAACTATTCGTTTTCTAGGCTGTAGAAGATGTAGGTCAGTGCGCTAAACAGGTGTATCAATCCTCCATTACCAACGATTGGAAATCTATACTTGAAAATCGACGAAGGACTCCCTTCCTTCTTTTTGTTGTTGCGCGGAGTGAAGCCAGATTTGGTCGTTAATCAGTATCGGGAAACGGATGACGGCTACGTGTTGCCCTCCTCGTGCGGCATCACCCTCATCTCGCCAAATCTTGTTTCCGTAAATTGCCGTTCCAACGTCGCTGTGACCTAGTGAAGTGCGACTTTTCCCTCGCACCACCCGATCATTTCCTCCCGCTCCCCGGTCGTTTGCCTGCCGGGAAGGTTAATGTAGGGTGATTCGGCGGGCGTGTTTTCGGCAACGTTGTGGCGAAAGCATAGTCACTTGGGCTTGATAACACAAACGTGATAAACGTTAATATAAAAATCAGTAGAGTAATTAATACACTCTTGAAGTGGATTTATTAACACCAAATTGTGATATCTCTATATCCGCATTCATGCATATATATATATATATATATATATATATATATATATATATATATATATATATATATATATATATTATTTTCGCACATAGAAATAGACATATACGGAAAGGGGATAGGAAAACACATAAAAGACCAACACAGGAAAGGTGGAGAAGGCGGTTTTGAGCAGATCACAAATATAAAAATATTTCGTTATCCGGAATTTGAACCACGGACCTTCCACTTTCCGGGCGGGTGCTCTACCAGTTGAGCTAATAAAGAAACCTGATTTAGACCGAGATCTGCGATCCTACAAAGTGCCAAAGTGCTCCGATAGATGTTGCCCGAGAGATGGCATTTTGGAGCTGTTTCACTCACCAAAGGAGAAATAGACGGGACACAAGAAGGGAAAAGGATAGTAGAAAAGCATTCATACGACATTATAAAGGATATTAGGCCGTATTGTTCGCCGTATGGTGGGACTTTCAAGTTTGAATATGTGTTTGGCCAATGTGGCTCGTCTCTTCTTCTGGCTATGCGGGCCATAAAACGCACCGTTCCTATCCTTTATAATATGGTATGAATGCTTTTCTACTCTCCTTTCCAGTTCTTGTGTCACGTCTATTTCTCCTTTGGTGGGTGAAACAGCTCCATAACGCTATCTCTCGGGCAACATTTATCGGAGCACTTTGGCGCTTTGTAAGATCGCAGATCTCGGTGTAAATCAGGTTTCCTTATTAGCTCAACTGGTAGAGTATCCGCCCTGCAAGTGGAAGGTCCGTGGTATATATATATATATATATATATATATATATATATATATATATATATATATATATATATATATATATATATATATCGTGGTCACTGAAGTAGGAGGATAGACGTAGATTGGATGCTTTTGAAATGTGGGTGTGGAGAAGAATGGAGAAGGTGAAATGGACCGAAAGGAAAACAAATGAGGACGTGCTAGGGATGGTGGGTGAGGAGAGGGGTTTGTTGAGAGATATCCTAGGGGGGCAGGAAAAATGGATGAAAGGCGTACTAAGCAGTAGTGGAATGTTGAAGAACGTAATAGAGGGGAGAATGTTAGGCAAACGAGGAAAGGGCAGGAACAGGATAGGAATGTTGGATGGGATGAAGGGAGGAAAGAAGTACACAGACATGAAGAGGGATCTGATGTAGAGTGGGTTGCTGGATTGGGTTTCGTTTGGAGCTACAAACTATTTATTTGGTAGTTGTGTCCATCCAAAAACCTACCTTAACCGGTAGATCACTTCATAAAGAAAATAATATATAGGTTTTGCTGGGAGAATTTTTTAGGAGACAGAAAAAATGGATTCACAGCATATTAACTGTCAGTGGGATGTTGAAAACTGTGATAAAAGGGAGAATAAACAAGGAAATGGCACTAATAGAATAAGAATATTGGACAAGATTATGGGTGGAAGGAAGTACACAGAGATGAAGAGAGCCTATTTGTAGAGTAGGATGTTGGGTTGTATTTTGTAAGGAGTCACAAAATATTTGTTTAGCAGTTTTGTTCATCCAAAATCTACCTTTACCGGTAGATTAAATAATATAAAAGATATATTCATTCACAAGGAAATAGATATAAGGAAAGGGGAAAGGAACACACATAAAGGATGAACACAAGGGAGGTGGGGAAGGCGGAATCAAGCGGACCACTATTCCTGGTCCCGGTGGAGGAAAATATTTTTACATTATCCGCTTGATTCCGCCTTCCCCACCTCTCTTGTGTTCATCCTTTATGTGCCTTCCTTTCCCCTTTACTTATATCTATTTCTATGTCAATGAATATTTGTTCGCCGTATGGCGGGATTTCGTGTTTGAATGTGTGTGTATATATATATATATATATATATATATATATATATATGCTTTCCCTGTTCCGGTTATGGTTTCCCAGGAAGATCTGATACCCGAAAAATCACATAGCTTGGGTGGAGCTGAGGGTGCCCCAAGTGACTTGCCCGGGAATCGAACCAGGGCCCTCCGGTCTGTAGTCATGTCAGTGCACTCGCAAATAAAAAATTTTATATCATAAGATATCTTACCTTATTTTCTCTACGCCAATTGCGTCACATTGTTCGTATTATTGAAACAATCCTAGTTGCACCAAAATCATAGAGAAAAGTGCCAGAGCTATGTAATAAATTAGTGAATTGCCATTACTACGACATTTTTAAAGTTGTTAGAAAAATGTATCGCGGATTGTGGAGGAGGATGACAAAATTGTGTAGTGAAAATTCTCTAGTAAAACTACAAACTGTCATATCTTTCTCACGATAGTAATGTAAATACATAATATATTTTTTAATTATTCCACGATGTAACTGGGTAAGGTGGATTACGGTAATCTAGTGGGTAGACTAGTCGCCTACTGGCCGGAGAATCTGTATTCCATGCCATACCAAACCAGGTTTCGTGTTGATTACTGGGAGATAAACCTCGTACTTCACTTTCAGTCTGAATAATTTCCCGGCATGAGTGCAGTAAGCGATCATCCTTGACCTCCAGTTTACGATTCACTGACATGGCGGCAAGCTTTTGGTACTATACCTTTTCCTCGTCTTTCTCATTGCAAAATTTCCCTAATAATATTTTCGTCCTTTACTAATAAATTATTTACTACATGCTACTAATATCTCAAAGTTATTGCTCCGTCATTTCATACCTCTATTGCTTTCGTAAATTTCTGAGAGCAATATATTTCTATGGTCATCGTTCTCTTAATTTCCAGGTTTATATTTGTTTTGAGAAACACCTTGGTTGATACAGATGTGAGCTTGCAACGCGATCACTGCTTACTTTGTTTGGAGTGACCAATTTTGAAAGGTAGATTTTCCAAAATAACAATTTTTAAGATACGATTTTCATTGGATTTAAAAATAAATACACTATCCTCTGTCGAGTGTCAAAGAGAGAAAATGGTTAGCACGAAAAATGGCTCCCAAACAGGTTACAAACCCTGATGAAATAAGTTTCCCTCGGCCTATTGAAAATATTTCCTTCTGTAATTTCAGCCATAATAATTTCCTTATGCCACGTTGTGTTTTGCTATAAACGACCAACTCTTACAATCTTGGTTACTTACAGAAAAGCATAGAAAAATGCATTGCAGCGCAAAAGACACATCAAACTAAAGAAAATATGTTTTGAATATTTGGGTGGAACCCAAGACTGTAATGAAGGCTTCATTTTTCCATCACTGATAGGCTCAGTAAAAATTTAACCTATTACGGTGAAATCTAACCACACTGAAGAAGATCACATAAAAAACAGTTTTATCTATGGTCCTTTCTTTTTTTACGATCTATTTATATGATACTGTTTCGGAACTTAGTTGGCTCTTACGTTGGAGGAGCCATCATAGTCATTGAAACTTCGAGGTTTAGTAGTATGGTCCAAAAAATGTTGGAAAAAATTAAACCATAAGTTACGTCTTAGCGGTCTTTTCAGGAAGAAAGCATGGTCTGTTTTCTCCATTTCGCATTCCGCCACAGCATAAAAATAAATAGATGCTATTTAGGAATATGGACGGCAAATGCGATTTTTTCCATGCTTTATTACAACGTTAACCTTAACGAGTTGTGAAACCTTGCTTGGCGGTAAGCATTCCGGAGTGGGCGGAACGAGGACGGCACCAGTTGGAAGAAGAGGCGGAGACGGTCTCCACGCAAGGCGCCAAGTTGGGCACGCACAAACAGACGGAGTTTCCCTCACGCGCAGGTCGTCTTGTCGCGCGGGCTCACTCACCTTTGTTCGGGTATCCGCTCTCCACTCCTCCTCCGAGGGCGCCGTAGGCTCCTCCTCCGCCGGGGGCCTCTCCCCGGGCCCCGTCCGGGTGGTGGGGCCCCTCAACCCCGCCCCGGCACCCGGCCATGAGCGGCGGCGGTCCCGCCGCGTTCAACACCGCCGGGCCCCAACCACCGGCGGCCTCGCCCCCCTGCTCGCTGCGGGCCACGACGCCCAATCCCATAGGGCTTGGCGGCGGAAGACACTGGCTCGGCGGGCGGTGGTCACACCACCACCACGCATATCACTCACGCTCGCACGGGGGAAGGGAGCGACGATATCACGCACGCACTGAACACTAGGGACTTAACACACGCTCGCACTAAAACACCCGTAAACACAAACCACTACTGCGGCGACAATGATTATTATTCCCGAGAAAGGTTGACCTCACTCAGTACAAGACTCGTGCGTCCTTGTAATATTAGCCCCGTAACTTCCAGGTGGTTTTCCCGCCAGTCGAATCCGATGCACGTGAATGAGTAGAGTTATACTTTTTTCATTGATACCTTTTCGGTAACTCCATATCTGGGCAGTTGTAGCCTCCTCGTATTCTACTTTTCAACTCTAAGCTTTTGATTGAAACGTTTCTAGGTCGAATGGTGTTTCAGCATAAACGCTTCGGTAATTTAGCGTGAACTTCGTCGTTTCCAACCTAATTCCTTGCTGATTCTGACCGGAATTCGACCCAATCTTCCCAAATATTAGAAAAACAAAAAATCAAGTCGCATATTTAGCACTTTTTTTTACAAGTCACTGAGCTCTGGTTTTATCTCAACTTTGGGTTAAATTTTTTCTCAGGCTTGCACTTCACAGGACGAGTATGTGTCGGAGGAATAATGACCAGATAGGTTTTTTTTTACCTTCGAGAATCCCGACGAGTTGACCGTACGAAATCCAAAACTGTCTCTGCACCGTCAGTCCCAACTGATATTTCACGCGAGATGACTGGCACCAGCCGAAACCACTTAAAAGTGGTGTTTCGAGGGATTGCGTAACCGGCACCAGATAGAAAAAAAAGAGGACACTTTATTATCCACTTTCCATTTTCCACCGGGGTCGTTCGCAACGTCGGCTTGTTTGAACGACTCAGTTTAATCCGCCGGATTTTTTTGTTTAACTTCGGATACCAGAGGGGTATATTTGGGGTACTTGGTCGTTTCCCTAATCCCGGAAGGTCCCGTCTGCCGCGAGACGGCCACCCCCTAGGTGACTGGGATCACCCTCCGCCACTCTCCCTTCCTCCTCGGGTCCTCCGCCTACTTTTAAGTGGGCCACTTGGGCGCGACAGATGGCCTGGACGTTTTCCTTGGGCGCGTGGGTGGAAACCTCGAGAAGAGGAGGAGGTCTCTTATTGTTGTTCTTTTTTTTCTTGGTTCCTCGTGATCCGTTTATTTTTTTATTTCCCGCCCGGCAGACGTCCGCCTCTCTCTCCCCCACTCCTTGCCTGCCACCTTCGAAGAGTCCTCTCCGCTGATGGGGTGGGTGTGGCGGGAATCGTCTGGGATGGGGGGGCGGCGGGTAAGTGCTCCTCGGATTGAGAGATTTACGTCTGGGATATGCCGGAGAAGTCCGCCGTCAAAACACTCTTTTCTCCCACTCCCTTCGTGCCTATTCCGTTTAACTCCGTTTTGTTTGTTTAGTCATTTATTTTTTTATAACCGTTCAATCGCGCAAACATTTTCTGTATAAAAAAACACAGGGTCGTGCACTATTATACTG
This sequence comes from Hetaerina titia, assembly GCA_037158775.1. Lineage (NCBI taxonomy): Eukaryota > Metazoa > Arthropoda > Insecta > Odonata > Calopterygidae > Hetaerina > Hetaerina titia. Next base: position 24,623,651 of record CM073775.1, on the reverse strand, counting down.
ATATTCTTCCGAAATTACGAACACGTGCGAGAAGAAGATTTTTAATTTCGAAAGAGAGTTAGGTTTTACGATACAATACACCAGGAGAAAACTGCGAAGGGCTATACTTCCTATTTACTCACGTACCTCAATCGACCGTTGAATATAATGTAATTCCGTGCACGGAGAGCGTTGAGGGGCGTGAGAAAGTGTTTCCGGGCAGTTTCCGGCCCGTAGTTCGTGCTCCACGCGTGCGCGAGGCGGGGAAGAACAACCGAGGATCACCTTTTCGGACGGAGTAGCCGTAGGCGTGCTTTGTGTTCTGCTGGGAGGAGGGTGTTTGATAGAGAGGGAGGGGAGCGGGGAGGGTTGGGTTTGGCGCGTGGTCCGCCCCTATGTGCCTCGTGCCTCCTCTTCTCACTGAGTGAAGAGGGATGTCGTCCGGGTGTAGATCGGGAATTCCCTCTTCCGTTCAGCACACCACACTTTCAACACATACACTTGCCGGCGGCAGGGGATTTGAACGCACGTCAAGTCCCGACGGCGAGGCGGGGCCGGAGTCCATGAACGGGCGAATCGGAGGGAGGCGGGAACGATTCGGCGTTGGTGGTATCGAGGGGAGGGCGATCCTCCGGAGAGGTGACTGCCCCGCTTGGTCCAGAGTGAGGGGTGGGGGGTGAGGGGTTGGAACAGTAGGGCGGAGGAAGAGAGTGCACCTTGAATGAGTCGGAGGGTTAATTATTGCTTCGAAGTCCTCGGCTGGAGGTGGAGGAGGAAAGGGGGAGAGACCTGGAGCCTCCCCCGGAAACACTCACCAACGATGGTGAAATGGGTGGAGAGTTAAGCAGTGTGTGTATGCCCGACGGTCACTCCTATCCTTTCACGCCGGATGGTCTTCCTTCGATGGGGCGTCCGAGGGCGGAGATGAACGGTCTTCGAAATTCCCGCCACGGTGTTTCCCGTCCTCCTGCTACCAGACCCCTGCCTTACAAGACGATATTCTCGAATGAGAAAATTAGGGAAAACGGTGAAAATTACTCCTACTATCCTGCTTGCTCTGGACACCTGGGGAGGTGATAACTCCACACCAGACTTTCGGTACAGCTCCTTGGACGGATAATCAATTCACCCACTGCCCTACCTGCACTTGGTGATCGATTATCATAACCCACGAAACACGCGTAAGTTTTCAAAACATTCCGGCCGGAGGGGAACTTGTTTGGGTGTATGCTTGCGTGGAGGAGGGGGCTGGGATTAAACGCAGAGGGGGATCAGTTGACGGGAGACACGGAACACTTTTCCGCGATAAATTTGTATTATCCCTTCCTCCGTGCACACGCGCAGGGAAAAACTAAACGAGAAGGCGGTGCGCGTGCACACTAGACGAGGAAACGGGTGGAGATGTGAATATTCCAATCCGGTCTCCGGTTGTCGCTCGTCGGCGGGGGGAGAGGGCGTCGCCGGGGGGGGGGGGGAGCGAGGATAGAACTCTCCCCGCGTAAGGCACGACGGCTCCGAGGGGATCCCAAATCCACTCCGTTGTTGTCTTCTCTCCCGTCTCCTCTTCTGTTTACGTTCCTCTCCCGCCCCGGGAGATCGAAACACGGTGGGAGCCCGTATTTGATGCGCGAACTTCACGCGGGAAGGGAAGTTGAAAACACTCCGGGAAAACACACAAAATCACACGCGAAATAGAACACTTGATTGTTTTTATAAATGTTTTCACGCGTCTTTTTTTCAATCTCTAGCAGCCGTATTAACCGGTGCACTCCAGTCCGCAGGCGACGGACAAAATGAATGTTGCACGGCGGGAAAGTCGCGATGATGAGGAAAATAAAAAACAACGGAAGACGAAAGTGTTGGGTCGAGATTAGACCGATATACCGGGATGGATGTCCATGAACTATTTTTTGCTATTATTTTTTTATTTTGTTTCGCTCCTCCAAGGCAAACAATTCCGAAACCTTATCCTTACGTCCCGTTAATCCTTCCCTGACGTCCAACCGTGACTTCTGCTATCCTTAGATCAAACACAAATACACACTCGATCTCGGAGTAAAAACATAAAAAAATAAATTAATTAAAAAATAATAATAAATCCAAGAGGAACACGGATGGAAGGAAAAAGATGCACGAGCACTCAATCCTGATAGCTTTTCGGTCGACCGAAACGTATAAGTCTCACGCGCGTGACAAAACGCGATCCACCAGGTTTTCAGAGCAGCAAAGCAGTAGTCTTCCCAGCGCGGCGGTGTGTGCTCGGCGTATTTACAAATCCCTCGATCCGCTCCTCTCCTTGTCGCTTTTATATCGCGCGCGGGGGCCCACTTGCCTCTCGCAACCAGCGCTGCGTTTCGACTGAGCTCTCTTCTGCCCCTCGGGAAGCACACGACCGCCCCCCGCCCCTCCACCTATTCACCCCTCCCCTCCATCCCCCTCCCCTACCGACCCCCTCCCTCGATACGCCCTCCCTCCTTACACACACACACACACAAACCTCCCCTCTCTCTCTCTCTCTTGACTCTCGCCTTCCCCTCCCTTCCTCGACGCCCTCCTTCGCCTCATCCCCTCTTCCCTCTCCCCTCCTACATCCCTCTCCATCTCTCTCATCTCCCCCTCTTTCTCACCCTCTCTCTCTCTCTCTCTTTCTCATCATCTTCCCGGTCTCTCCTCACTTTCACCTCCGTTGTGCATTCATTCAATATTATGTCCGGCCCCCGCCACAGCGACCGATCCCCCTTTCCAGTCTGTGGTGTGTTTGTTCGATATTGGAGCGCCACCTCTGGTGTCACCCTTTCAAAAGCAAACGGTAATTTTCCGCGTGTTGTTCTTTTAATGGTATAAAGAGATAAGAACATCCAATAGTTTCCTCAATGGATATCGAAAGCAACGAGGGGGAGTGCATTAAATAACGGGTTCTCGATTTCAATCATCTCCAACGAATTCTGGGTATTTCAAATGAATTAGGAATTTATGCCAGCGGTCGAAACTTATCGAATGAATTTCAAAAGGAAGGAATGTGAGAATGATAGGTAAATATTGTTCAAAACCAGCACAAATCGGTACGAATGGATGGGTGGTTACGATGCCCGAATAAAAAAAACCCTTCTGTCGATAATATATTGAAAAAATTTTAATTAAACTAGTCGAAAACATCAGGCATTTTGACATAATAACCTGCCAGTGAGTGTTGAACGATTTTTAAAGTAAATAGGACATTTAATACCAGGTAACGGTATCTCGATACCAGAACTTTGGTGGAATCCACGAACCAAGGACAATATTCTTGGTAACAAGAGTATATCTACGTACCAGTAACTTTGTCAATTATCCTGAGTACTTGGCAAATAATTACAATTGCTGAGATATGTTCAGCAGTAATCAGGTCAGGAATCCATGGAGGAACTTGATTGGGTATATTTCTTAACGCAATTTATTTTTATTTTTATGCATAATGCAAATACCTCACAAAACTATAAAAATTTAGAATCTGACTGGCTCAAAAGATAAAATGATGAGTTTTCAGTAGTGAAATCCTTAATCGTATGTTCTAGCACCTAGTATAACATGTACTTAGGGTAAAATTATAGATATATGTACCAACGAAATTAAAAGCCCACTATATATTGTGGCTCCTGTACTGACAATTGTGCCAACCCACTAAGATAAACCTCTGCTACACCGAGGTACCGAATAAGCACTTTAACTCTCCCACTCTCTCCTGATGGCAAAAAAAAACTATATTTTCAGGATCGTTCTTGCGAAAAATAATTATCTTTCCCATTCCCGGCTATACCACCGTTTACGGTTATTATCGAAAAGCAATCACTTTTGACGTAGGTACTTCCGTAAATATGTGGTAATTCAGCATTAATGGTTCCCTTTTATGGAAGGGCTTTTCAATTTTATGAATGTAGCGTAAAGATGACTGAAATATGTGCACCCGGAAAATACGAAATGGCATTGAAATTCCCGGATGGGTACATAGGGGTAAAAAAGTTTATGAAGGGGGCCTGTGACACCATGGCTCCATTAGCACTATCGCAGCCTGTGGCAGAGAGAGAATTAATCGATACCGCTAATTGTCTAGGGAAAAATTTACACCACTTTCCATTGGAAATATTAACTCTGGTCTGCGAGTCTGGTGTGCGATGATACACCATCTATATTCCACAGTAGGAAACGTGACAACATGCTTGCACTTTGCGCCAGGTATTAATAATTGGTTTCTTGCATCTCTTCCTTAGAAAACTAAATCTTGAAAATCTATCGTATTCTTCCCTCTAAGGAAATTCCTAATTAATTATGTACCCCACTTAAAGCTGTGGAGTCGAAACGAAAAGTATAGATTTTGTTCCATGTCGAATCAGAATGAAGTAGATTGCAATGAAGCCTAATTGAAAACGCATCTCCTCTACTTGAATTGGTGCATCTTAGATATATTTTTCCTATGCGTGAGATATGAAAATGATTCATGGAGGAAAATTTTTTTCTGTTATTAAATTTCGTTTTTACTTAAGCTCCACTCATTGAATTACCTAATTAATTTCACACAGAATTGGTTCACCCATAAAAATACTTGCCATTAGAAAAATTTAAAGTACTCGTCAGTTATCAACGCGAAAGTTGGTTTGATAGTCGAAGGTAGAATTCATTTAGTACTTAGTTATATACGATGTCTGAAATTCACACGTTAACGACACCTTAATAGGGGAAGAAACATTCCTTTCCCTGGGCCGCTTGCGGTTTCTCGGGAAGATCTGTTACATCAACCATCACGCAAGCCAAGGGTCTCCAGTGGCATTCCCAGTGACCGGACTTGCCGGTCAGTTGTTGTCATTTCTGCCCAATGGGCTACCACGCTCCTATTTTTATTGCATAAATAATTGAAAATACGCATTTTTTCAGATAATAAATCAGTAACAACGACCTAGTGCAACAGTGTGACACAATATGCGATAATGATCCCAAATGCGCAAAATTTTGGTGGGCGGGTAGTGATTGAAAATTACTTTTGTTAGCAGTCAATAGCCATCGACAGCATTCTACTTTATCCTATTATTTTTCATTTCTTTAGATTACGTTTCCATAAAAGGTAAACGGATGTTTAAATTTACTTATTATTCCACAAATTCTCGGCATTGTGGCTGAATCCTTTCATTTTCAATGAAGTGGTCATAATCGAATATATTTCATGCGATGAACAGAGGTAGTGTTGCAAAACCTTTGCTAGAGTGTCTCTTCAAAGGATATTCCTCAAATAAATTGTGCGCTCGAGTCATTTAAAAATATTTTATCATTTTTTCTCGTCAAAATTTTGCTATGCCGCAGTACAACCGTGTATAATTAAATCAATCACAAGACTCTTACATTACTCATTACAAGTGTCTTGAAAATGTTTCAATTTGTTCAGAAAATTTTATATATTTTCCTCCATTCGACTTTGAATTCAAGTCATGTTAAAACCCTGTTTGAAAATTCTAATCAACTGTTGGTAGTCTGAATTAAACCATGGGTTATTAGAATAGAAACACTATGGGGAATTACTGTTTTTAATCGAGGTAAAATTCAGTAAACATCAGTCTGTCCTTAGCGTCATCTAGGTAAATTATTTAAATCGTGTTTTGAAGATTATAAAAATTTAAAATGCTTTAATGCAAAAAGAACGGTTCACCATTTACGGAAGAGTTTTGATTGTAAATAAAAGACTATTGAATATATTAATTTTGAGTGTAGTTGTGTATGATTTCAATACTTGATCGCTTAGGCAAAACGATGAGCGTAGGTTGTAGGGTGTACATGAGAGAAGGATGAAATTCGTCGGTCAAATGGATGGAAATGAAAGCAATTGAGGGAGTAATAGGCGTGGTAAGAAAGAAAGACCGCTCTCGGGAGAAATACTGAGGAATCAAGAGGAAGCATAAGATTCTAAGGATCAATTAGATGCTAAAGACTGAAATGTCCTGGCAATGTACGGTAATAGACGAATTGAAAACATATGAATGATGTTGTTGAAAGTAACCGTCGGTGATTATCACTGCGACGCAGAGACGGGCAATCCATACAATATCAGAAATATCATTTTTATTTCAGTCGCGCAAACAGAGTCTTCTCACATTTGAACGTTTTTTTTTAACCTTCCATCAGATAGTTTTAGAGCACATAAAGACATCTGCAATTGACGAGACATGAAAGCATGCCATCATGTTGGTCCTTTGATGTCTCGTGTTGGTGCTTCCCAGGAAAGGCCACCACCTTATCGGTGGTGCTCTTAGTAGAAGAGTGTATTACCCGACATATTGGCCGAAATCGGTGTGGTCATGAATTCCTATAATCATTAAACCCTCTTGTATAACTCAATACAGGTCATTAATTTAAGTGAAAATTTATTGGCCTTCATTTAAAGGAGGAGAAGCGTGAGGGAAACGGGTTAAGGGTGGAGAGAAAGAGGATGACTTGATTACACAAAATTGAAATTGGCCACTGATCGATGTTGTAAACTCAGTCTCATGAATCTTTTCGCTAGACTGTGGCAGTTCATTTCCGTTCTTCTTATAACTCGTAGATTAACAATTAGATAGGGGAAGGATGATACCCTCTCTGTCGATGCAGGATTACCTGCTGTGATGACGTACCGATTGGGTCTCATATTTGACTCTGAGTTGAAAACATGTTATTGGAAACCTCTTTCTCATTCCACTTCTCTTAATCTCCCTCTCGGAAGTTTACATTGATATAGCGAAGCTCAAAGAAGTCTAATTTTTACCTCACTGAAGCCTCTCCGGCGGAAAGAAGGTTTATTTTGAGTCGGATTTTCATCTATATGACATCAAAGGGACCACATGGATCCTATTATGGAAAATTTTTATTATTTTGCTAATAAAATGCAAAGAGAAAGGTGAAGGAATTCTATGCTTGGAAAATCCGTGGTCCCATCTCAGCTTATGGATTAAAACTAGTCCGTCAAATATCATATATCAATTGTGATGACCTTTCAACTGAGAGATCGAAAATTTGATTATCATTTAAATGAAGGTATGCTTAAAGCGCTGGATTATGGGTATATCGATAGCGGTAGGGAAACCATAGGCGTGATAGATGGAGTGAAGGGAGATGGAATGTACGCAGAATTAAAGAAATTGTTTATTAATGTAAGTGTGAAGTGTCTGGTTGTGTCTTCTTAGGAGAGGCTTAGTTATGTAGGAGTGTTCCGTTGTATGATCATACGAAACCTAATTTAGACGGTGGCTTAGCAAGTATTAATAATAGTAATAAGAATACTGCCAGTTTATATTCCCAAAGCGCTATTTCAAAATGGCAGAGATATTCCTAGCAGAAGGTGCCTCTACGCAACGTTGGTGCTATTGCTGCTTAGTCTATAATTGGCGCAATACAAGTTTCATGTACAATTTTAAAACGTTAAAAATGGGAAGACAATTTCAAAGGTTCACCGGGTACTCCAATCTCAGCTATAATGAGTATAAGCACTAACACCACTGCTGCCATTGTGAGAGAAGATTCGATGATACCGTTAAGAGTGCTATCAGAAAAATTACGGACTCTATTGGGTGCTATCCATATGTGCAGAACATCCTGATAGACAATGGGGTGTTGAAGTTGATGTGTGTGATAAGAGTAGAGAAGTTAGACAAACGAGGAAGGAGTTGGAATAGGATATGTATGTTGGACGGAGGGAGGTATGAGGAATTGAAGGAGGTCAATGTAGTGTTGAATGTCAGATTGTTTTGCTGAGAGATACGGATAAATATATCGTTCTACCGTTTTTTAGTCTGTGTCCGTTCAAAAACTACGAAGCATATTCGAATAGTAAGGGCCATTTTGTGATATATTTAAATATTGGCTGGTCAGAAGGAAGTTGTCCACAGCCAGTGACATCTATTGATTGTTTCCAAAGCCATTGCAATTATTTTTGTCATTCAGTAGTCGTTTTCCCCTCGGCGAATGCAGATAAATATGTCCGTACAGTTGCATAGCCTGTGATCATCCATAACCTAATCCAAACGGTAGGATACCAGTCATAAATATTCTATCTACATGTTGGTAACAAAAAACATGAGACGTATTTCTGCGCGGCATGATTGGAGAACATTGACCCCTGAACGACAGGAAGTTTGCGTGCGGTGTTTTAAGCAGTTCTAATGCATTTTAGAAGGAGATGAGGTCTCTCTTTGAAAGGCTATCAATGAAAATTAAATATGACAGAATTATTTCTAATTTGAAACCCAAAGGCATAATTTTATCTGGAAATCTCCTGCGAACACAGACTGCAAAAAAATCAAAGTGGTGCCTTCTCCTGGGTGACTTCTGATCATATATTTCGTTATTAGGTAATTTTGTAATGGCATATCGTACCAGCAGACACCATTGTGAATGGAGCATGCTATAGTGATTTTCTCCAATTTCTTCAAAAATATATTGCAAAAGGCCATATTGCAAAGCATTGGTTGGGTGATGAAGTACATTAATGTACTGAACGCACATCGCAATTGCTTCTGTTGAATGTCTCACAAAAATCCATGTGAGGTGAGCTCCTCAACCTGTCTATTTTCCACATCTTGCCGCATGTGACTGTCGCTGTTTTCCATTGTAATGAGACACCTTTGTGGAAAGCGTTCATCATCATCATCACAGGCAGGCGTTGCCAAAACTGAAGATGTTTCCACTTGCAAAATTTGCCGTCTACTTAACATTTGAGTTTAATTAATGTAATTTGTGTAACATATCTCCTCGTATTGAGAATTAAGTTTACAATAGTATCTAATATAAAAATATAGCTCTAAAACAAAAATGTTTTCATGACACATTTGTTTACAACGCCAAGTTTTTTAAGAACCAGAAATTGAAAAATTGGCAATATTTTCTCGTAATTAAATGTCTCTGTTCCGCAGATAACAGACTATTTTTGCCAGGTTTGACTCCAGATCATTCCCATCAATATGTGTGGGAAATGTGTGTAAATATTATTTTTATGTCTTTTAAGCTCTATTTGTTTTTTTAGTGACCATGTTGTCGAGACCTCAACAAAATAATCCAAATTATTTTTAAATCAACCCTTATTTGAAAAGCGTCCCTCTAGCAGCTCATGCTGGCGTTGACGTATGCGTTAGGAGAAACGACCACAAGGAAATAAATGGAGAAATCAATTAGAACTCATATATTTAACCTATTCTTTTTTATTTCTTTATGTATCAACAGCAACCACTTTTTATAATTTTTCTTCGAAATCTGTGTTTTATTCTTTTTTTTATTTAACTACTTGAAAAATATTTTGAGTTAAAATTGATTGGCAAGATCCTTTCACCATGATGATGTACAGGTACTCAATAATGAAATATTTAATTTGAAGATGAATTATCTCACAAATGATTCAGTATGCAGTAATAGTATGTATAAAGATGTATATCAAAGGAGACACTATGTAAAGTCGGTATATCAGGTTGAATATTTGAAATTATTTTTTAATAAATTTTCTGTGCATGAAATATAGTTGAAAGTGGGCTCAGGTGCTATGCTAACACGAAATGTAAGTACCAAAGTAGTGTCTGATATGTTATAAGTTAACAAATATTTAAAGGGTTGACACGCAATGTATGGTAAAATAAAAACGGGAAAAAAAGCAAAAACAGATACCAAGTAAAGTGATATTCCTTTCTCAAATTAAATTAGATACTATTGTTACTTCTTCATAAAGACCACAACCATGTTGGTATTCACATCAATAGACCTTTCCGCAGTTATGGACAGTTGCGTGTAGCACTGTTTATCGAGGAAAGGCTGGCGCACAAATATAAAATTTCTGTAATGTTTAAAACATACTTTTTTTTTGGAACGATATTATTTAAAGAAAAGTAGTCTATAAAAGTATTATTATTTTTTCTTCCAAAGTATGATTGGCGGCGGGACGAGCAAGTGTGAGTCAGGAAATTTGACCATAATAGGAGACAAAGGGATATACCTGTAGTTCCCCCTCGTTCATTATTAAATGCAGAAAAAAAGCATATTTGTTTGTTAATTTCTTAACATCTTCCATTACTTTCTCCACTTTCACCCCTTTGTAGCCACAGAGATTGCAGCTGCATGGATAATATTTATTTTTTGTTCCATTTTAGCAACCATAGATACATCTGCATGGTACGTTACAACAGCCACCTACAGGGACACCTAACCAGAAACGACGAGGTGGCCTGAAGGCACACACCCCTAGATTGACAAAATATTAACTGTTTTCTCAATTAAATAACGCAATTAAAAATAATAAGTACTCCACATTGAAGAATGATCCTAGCAGTAGTAGTACTGGTTTTAGGGGAGGCGATTGACATTTGAAGTAATTTGCGTCATTAGAGATAGACAGGAAAAGATGAAGGGTGGAGAAAAACCCGGCGTCGTCATTAGCCTACTCTTAACGAAAGGTACCAAGGGGTCCACAGTTTAACCTAAATCCGACGGACGGTGTTCTCACGCAAAAGTGCCCACAAAACACCTCAAGTAGAGATCGGAACACTATTGAAAAATATCCGCCGCTTACGATATTCGATCCAAGGCTCTCTGGCTGGGAAGCCCTTATGTTAGATACAGTACCATCCCGATCCCCCAAAACTATCGTACAATGGAATTTAGGATAACGTATTTTGTATCTTTGGGCTTAAAAACATTGTGATTTGCAGTGCTAGAAGAAAGCATATCCATAATCCGGTGGACTACCGCTGAGAAAAATATATTTATGCATAATGGCATATACATGTGCGTGTGTAAGTTCACGCATGTTACTTTCGTATTTGTGCTTATAGTATCCATGAATGGATGCCAATGCGCTACCAGGAACATGATATTGAGGTTGCTTAGCGGAGTAGAACATGTAGATTTGTGTATATTGGTCAGTTCCAAACGTTCGGCTGTCCTCCGCCGACCTCGCCCATTGTGACCCCGGCCGACCGCTTCAACTTCTTTGTACCGTTGGACGAGCGACTGGTAAAACAACAGCGCCGGGAGTCCGTCCATCCTCCCATTCGTCAGATCGGATGGGCTCTGGCTCTCGACAAGGCAAAACTGGAAATTGCAGCAGACTGGAGCGCTTGGATCCATTTTTCGTCCCGCGCGTCAATGAATTAATTTCTATGCAGGAGCATTTAAATGATTATCGGCGGGAAGAGTGGCGGGCAGGATGTAGGGTGGGATCGTCCTAAGGGCGTGAGACCAAATTAAAGCTACTCCTCCCTCGTCCCCCTTCCCTTTCATCCCCACCAACGCCGCCGCTGCCCTAAAAGCATTTAAAATCACCCTCTTCATCTCCCCCTCGCCTACACCCTCCCCCCTGATCGGATTCTTTTAACAAATATTTTACGATCGACGTATTAAAAAAAACTCGAAAATCAAAGGTAGGCAAATGTTTTTGTCAGCACACCCAAATAATATCCGCGGACGTTGACCTCACGACTAAGTTAATACCTCATCTTCTCTCCATGGAGAAAATAACCTAATTATACCTTCAAGAGATCTGCCGACGTTTTAACAAGTGTATATTCATAAAAATATACCGACCGACTCGGTAGAGGAGGTGACGATCCGAGGGACTAAAAAGGTCGTCCAGCCGAGGCTTTGGGAGTCCTTGTCAGGATAAGTCGAGTGAACTGCTTCGACCAATTACGAATTTTTAAGTGAAGGAGTCGCAAGGAATTTTTTTATATGAAAAGCTACGTTTAAAGAATGACAATTATTGAATGGGATACATAAAAAGTGGACAAAGTGGTAAAGGAAATTTGATTTAAAAATTCTGTAACTACTTCTTTGAATGTAATATAAAAGTCTCAAATTTTCTTACTACGTAACATAGACTAATAGTGAGCCCTGCAAAATTAATTACCATCTGCTGACTCCATGTGTGGAATTTACAAGGACTGATGAACTAACTTGTAGCTTTGAGAAACGGTCCAAATGTTTGGTGAGTTGGGGCTAGGTAGCCTTTATAACATAATCAGGGTATTCTGTGGGTCAAGCCACGTTATTTATGAAACCCAAGTGTGACCACTACTACTCTTTCTTTAGCTTGATTAGCATAGAACCTGTCGCGCATATTGGACGGGGTAAGAGTAGGCAAAAAGAATAAAAGTGAAAAATGGATTGCTGCGAGGCGTAATATAATGGTATTTTGTGTAGTGTTTGGTGGGGTCATGAGTGGTAGTAATTATCGGTTTTTGGCCCTATCAACAAATTATCTGAATCAGTAAATTTCTACTAAAACAATGACGACACTCCCTAAATTTAATCCAAAATGCCCATTTCCCCCACCCTTTTCCTCACTCTACGTCAATTCCTCAGCAGTCTCTCCTCTTTTACGGTCTTCAACGTCCCATCGCCTCCCTGTATATTCTTCACCCACTTGTCTTGCCCTCTTGGAATTTCTCCCAAAAGCCTCTCTCTCTCTCCCACCATACCTAAAACGTCTTCGTTTGTTTTCCTTTCCGTCCATTTCATATTTCCCAGCCTTTGCCCTGCCACTCATCCTCAAATGCCTCCATTCTTCACTTATCCTCTTTCCTTAAAGACAAAATTTCAGAGAAATGCAAAAATACGCTTCACATCGAATGCCTTGGTAATATTTTAAATATAAATTGTTCACTTAATAAAAAAACTTGATAGTGAATTTTCACATAGTCTCTCAAACAATCAAATTAATTTAAATTGTTACTTAAGGTTTCCAAGTTCTACCTCTTAGTAAGTGATTACGTCTCCAAAATAGTTATTCTGTAACACTCCTGAATATGCAATGTTCCCGTTTTTATCTGGAAGTCTTCCTTAAATAATCTTGCTTTCTTGCTTGCCTTTCTTGCTCTAATCTATGCTCTCCAAATTCATTTTGTGGTTCACTCTTTCGTTCGAATTAGAACCTTACTTCATATCCCTATCCTTTGTTCCTATACCTCGGTACATGTACCTTAGGAACATACCAATTTATTGCATGATAACCGCACTGAGTATAGACCGCATAGAGTGGAGAAAAGTTAGTTAAGACCTTCAAATGCAGCGTAGTGATTTATGGATGTGAGACTTGATTTTTAAAGCAACAGGAGGAGAGTAGATTGAAGGTTTCTGAGATGTGGATATGGCGGAGAATCGAGATAATGAGTTGAACAGTGAGTAAGACAAACGCTGAGGTTTCCGACAGGGTGGGCGAAGAGAGGAAGTTCCTAGGGGCGAAGTCCGAAAAAGGGCTGAGGAAGTGGAGGGAGGACATATTGAAAGGGAGAGTGGTATGTTAATAAGGCCGCGGCATAGAAGGAAGAACGTTGGGAAAGAGGAGGGAAGGGAGTGGGCTTTCAAAGTCATTATTCAGGCAGGCAGAAGTTATGACGAAATTAATAAAAAATGGCCAGTTCCCTCGTTCCTTATAAATTCGCTTTAGATTTTTCAAAAACTACCTTTAAATAGGCTGAATACCCTGATTTATTGTACTAAAATGGCCAATATGTCCACATAAACAATTTCATACTCAAATTTTCGAGTGTGTTAGGTGATTTCCACCATATTCTGTTAAATTATGCATAACGGAATGCCTTTGTGGAATTTTTTTATTGACTTTACTTTATTTACGGCACAAACTTTTGAGTGGGGTGCCTTTTGCAGTTTGAAAACACGTATTTCTCTTTTTGTTCCTGTTTTTACCGCTTGCTTTACGTGTGCGTGTATTCAATCATCCGAGTCCCTGGAATGATATTTTATGGAATATGAGCAGCAGGGAGAAAAATAGGAAATGCAATGGATTACGAAATACTTGATCTCGGTAACCTATAATAATATTAATAATTGATTTTTGTGGCAGTCCTATATGACCCCTGAGACTTCCAATGACCAAAGTACAAAACATTTCATTTTTAGTACAAACAAATATGGCTAAGTAAATTATAACTAAGGTAAAATTAATGAGCATCCAAATTATGTAGCAAAAACAATATATCATAAGACATCAACATTGATGATGATATTGTGCAAATAATTAGCACCACTCCAGTTGAGCGTTATCATAAAATTCCATCATGTTTATATATAGTACAATTTGTAGATCTTTAGAAAAAATGGTCTCAAATAATTTTATTTCAGAGTTAGCAATGATATGGCTTTTTTTTCTCCTTGGTGGAAATGAATTACACGGTCGTGAGGTAGTATCCATGAAATATTTGTGGTATATTTCTGAATGCTGATATAGAATTTGTAAATTCAAGCAATGGAACGTTGTAGATACGTTTTAGATGTCTTTCTTTAAAATTAATGATTTGATAATACACGGGAGTCTGTAGAAAAAATTGACAGCTCAAGAGGAAGGACGTATATAGCCACTTTCCTTTTATTTTCAGATCAAATCTCATTGCAATATTTATTGCCGCGTAGAGAATGTTTTTAGTTTTTTCATGAACATTGCTTCACAAATTAGAAATAATTCGGGAAAATAATTTCATTTTTTAACAACAGTTTAACGCGAATTCATGAGTGAATTACTTCTTATTTTATCTGCTCCTGTTCTATAAACTATTTTAATTTAAAAAATGGAATAAACGCAGGTAGAATACAAAGACTAGAATGAATTTGATAGATAGCACTTGTCCTTTAGTTAATTGCCTAATTTTTAACAGTAGTATACGTATTAACTTAGATTTTTGTTGGTCCAATTGATTAAAAAGGTCAACAACACATCTGAACGTAGCTTATTGCGGCAGAATATGTAACAGCTTAAATAGCACAAATAACTTTCCCCCTTTTAGTTACACATGATGTCAACCTATCTTGAAACAGTCCAAAATCTATATTTTCTTCCTTCGCTGATCAAAAATTCTACCCTACATCCCAGTCCTTGATATCCCACTGCCTCTTGATATCCCCCTCATTCAATTCTCCTTCTTCCAAGTTCGTCATTCTCTCTTACTCAGGCATGGTAAGAGATTATAATTTATGATTTTTTATTGTTTACCAGAAAGAACTGAAAATTTGACTTTTAACCACATTATATAATTCTGGCAAAGGAGAGATTAGGAAAATATAGACTGTGCATTACAGAAGAGTCTGCGCTTGAAAGTATTGAATTCACAAGAATAATACTAAATGTTTCTTGGATTACGTTAAGTACATGTATTATATTAAACTCACTCGTTTAAGCGCACTAAAATTATCGAAATAAATTCTTTGCTTATGGCAGTGAGTTTGCTTTGATTCTCCATTGAATTTTAATTTAATGCTTTATATGTATTTTGTGGGGGTAACATCGTAAAAAATAATTTTTAAATAAGAGTTTCGATATCTGAAATAAAGTAGTTTTTTGTCGAATCTAGTAATCATTCCTGTGTCAGTGAAATTCAATAACTAGGAATATTCGCTAATGGTAAAAAATTTTAATTTTTTTAAGTTTGAAAATATATTAAAACATGTATTATATTATCAATATTAGTAAATTTTGGATCGATATACATTGAAAATTCCTCGTATATAGAAATGACTAATCAGGGAGTGGGCAAAGGACTGAATGCAATATTGATATAAGTAGTTCAATTGTGATACGAGCGCGGAGTTGGTGAGCGGCTTGAGTGACTTGTCTGGAATATACCTTCAGTTTCATTTTCTCTGGTACATCACGTTGGAAATGACAGAATAAACCGGTAGTGGTACATTTCTGATGGTTTCAGGAAGATATTATTGTTCGCCGAGCACTGCCAACCTTCAAAGACCGACCTAACATGATGATAAACGGAAACAATGCAATTCTCTACATTACGTTGTATCATTATTTCACTCCATAAAATTTCTGCCAACCTTCATCCTGTACAACAGCCCAATCTTTTTCTACCTCTTCCTCTCTTCCCCAACATTTTCCGCTCTGTCAGATTTCAACACCTTGCTGTCACTCTGTATGCCCCTGCATCCATTTTTCCTCCCTTCTCCGAGTTTCTCCCAATAAAAATCTTTCTTCGCCTGACATGACCAGCACTTCTTGGTTTGTTTTCTTTCCCGTCCATCTTCCATTTTTTTCATTTTTCCCCACATCTCTCTGGGAAATAATCCACAATTTCCGCTTATCCTCTTGCCTTCTTACCTCTTCTCTCTTGCAAAATACACCTCGTAATCGAAGAATAATACCTTCCATGTCATTATTTTAAATAATATTTTCTGAAAATCTTGTAACTAAAATTTGCCTAGAACAGGGTTAGTTTTGTTTCCATACATTTGATTATCATCCTATGCTTACACCACAGATTGAGTAATGCGTACAGAAATGACTGCAATCACTTGCCTGACTGGCTTACGAAGTAACATTTAAATATTTGATGATCTAATCAAGTTTTGGGCGCATACTTCTTTGATTTCTGCCTGAGGCCCTTTCAATGTATCTCTTACCATTTACTCTGCGTATTCATTGAAAATCAGAGAAAGGTATTGGAAAACAGTTGTGCCCAACTAATTTTGCCTTGTACATCCCAATTTTCCATTCACTACCCACCCTGCGCCGATTAAGACACGTAAAGGTTTCAGATATTTGACCTATCCCTTCAGTGAACTGGTATAATCTGCAATACGATGGCTTATTCTGGCCAATTTACTCCGCGGAAACATTCTCGGAATCGAAGAATTTAATCCTGGGTCTTGGTTATGATTTATTGGCATTTCTTCCAATCGATAACGTCATTATTGAATAGACACCACGCATCGACTATCTAAAATCAAATTCAAACCCCCTTTAGCAGTCATTAATCCTTTTCTCCATTATTTTAGTAATGAACATGATCTCTGCCGCATACGATATGAAATGTACCAACCTAATTCCTCTAAACCTGTGTGTTTGCTCTATTAGGTTTTAGTATGGGAATGTCCATGTTTTTTTAGTAAATGACTATCGTATCAATGCTACAAGAGGTCATTAAGAGCCTTCCATGATTTTCTTAGTCTTTATGCAGTTCTGCAGGAATATTTGGCTTATTTTCCCTTGTATTATCTGTCGATATACCTTTGTTTAACACCTTTAATACATCGCAAGCATTTCTGCACCTAAGCTAATGTGCCATCGACATCCCATTTCCATTTTACGTCAAAATTTGTTGGCCTCGGATGTAAATATGTAGGATAGTTCTTATTTCATGTTAGTTTCATACGTTTGGAATATTCAAACGTTACAATCACGATTTATTCATCTCTTTGATATTTTTATTACATTTCAACTTTCTGAGTTATTTCATTTTCCTGAATGGCACGTTGTTTTCATTCTGTTCAGAATTAAAATTATCTCTGAAGTAGCCTATGTCTCCCTAACACTTTTTCTTCAAAATTCTTCCCACGATTTGTTATGGTACTGTCCTCATGATTATTCAATAGTATTTCCTCCTTTTTGATAAGTAAATTTTTTCATAGCTCAGAGCATTTTCAACTACATTATGATATTTCGCTACTATCTTCCACTTAAAGGTTCCCACATTTCGTTTGGTTAACTTTATTCATTGAATCATTATTTTAAAAAAATTCGGAAAAAATTTCCCCCGTGATCATTTACGATCAAAATGTATATCCATTCTCAAAAAGACTTATGAATCGATAATGCTGTATATAAATCTTACCCCATAATAATTTCACTGGTACATTTTTTCATTTCCAACTTATTTTCCAAGCGATTCTGAATCTGTTTCGATGTTCAAACCATGGGTGAATATTAATTAACCCTTACCTACTGCAAATCGTATTTTTTACGCTCCGTCGTTAATCAATACCTAAACCCAATTATTCTATTACATATGCATTATTTCCTTCGCCCTGCACCTCATTTAAGTAATCCAAAACTATTGTCTTAACGTTTAGGAAAATTGTAATAATTTATTCTAGTTGATCTAATAAGGTTCTATTTATCTCATCTATTATCGATTATCGTATGTAACCACTAAATATATCTAGGTTCTTTGGGTCTGTGTTTATCTCTAATTAAATTCATGCTCTATCTCTCGTCTTATCTATATTTATTTATTTTCTTACTTCTGTCATCCTGTTCCAAACATAAGGAAATTCACCCTGAGTACATTTCCAGTATCTAAGCATATATATCTCATCCCTCCTACTTAGAAATTTCTAACCTCCTTACATTCAACATTGTTTAAACACTCCAAGCCCCGTATAAAGGCAGCCGTCTTCTCTTTCGTGTATTTTACTTTTTCCATTTTTTTGCATCTTAACTTTTAGTTTTTTCTGCTTAATTGCGCACACATTTGATATAAGCTAAGGCAACTATGGCTCACATCCCTCATCAAACCAACCCATTCCCACACCATATGCAAAATCGAAGTCATTCTTAAAATATTTTCAACTTTTAATAGTAAATGTCGTAAAATTTGAATTAATCGTACAGAATCTTTTAATATTATTATTAGGTAATCTACCGGTTAGGGTAGGTTTTTGGATGGACACAACTATCAAATAAATATTTTGTAACTCCAAACAAAACCCAATCCAGCAACCTAAACTACATCAGGTCCCTCTTCATCTCTGTGTACTTCTTTCCACCCTTCTCCCATCCAACATCCCTATCCTGTTCCTACCCTTTCCTCGCTTGCCCAACATTCTCCCCTCTATTACCTTCTTCAACATTCCACTACCGCTCAATACGCCTTTCATCCATTTTTCCTGCCTCCATAGGATTTCTCTCAACAAACCCCTCTCCTCACCCACCATCTCTAGTACTTCCTCATTTGTTTTCTTTTCGGTCCATTTAACCTTCTCCAATCTTCTCCACGCCCACATTTCAAAAGCCTCCAATCTACGTCTATCCTCCTGCTTCAGCGACCACGTTTCCGCGCTGTACATGGCTACGCTCCATATGAGAGTTTTTACGAGTCTTGTCTTAACATCCCTACTCAACGTCCCCGTCATCAACTCCCTCCTCCTTGAGAAAGCCTCCTTGCCTAGCGCAATTCTTCATCTTACGTCCCTACCACTTTGACCGTATTGGTCCAAAACACTTCCAAGATATGTAAACTTCTCTACCTGCTCTATTTTTCCCCGCCTATTTTAATATTTAGCTTAGCCTTTTTCTTTCTGGAAAATCGCATAACCATTGTTTTATTAATATTGATTCTCATACCATATTTATCGCACTGAACCTCCAATTCACTCAGCAATGCTTGCAACCCCTTGGCTAACTGAGCAACTAATGCTTGGTCATCAGCAAACCTAACCGATTTTACGAATTCCCCTCTGACTTTCATTCCTACCTCCAGTTCTTCCCATGCCTCTTTAATCATTTCCTCTACATATACGTTGAACAGTACCGGTGACAATGGGCAACCCTGCCTTACACCTCTTCCTAACACTGCCCATCCGGACTCTCCGTTTCCCACTCGCACCTGAGCAGTCTGAGACATGTACAGGTTGCGGATCAGTCTCCTGTCCCTCCAATCCATTCCTATTTTCTGCAATACACGCATTAATTTTTCCCAATTCACTCTATCAAACGCTTTTTCGAAATCTACAAAACAGGCAAAAACGTCCTGATTGTATTCTATATTCCTGTCGATTAGTGATCTCATTACTGCAATGGCATCACGCGTACCTCTTCCTTTCCTAAACCCAAACTGATCCTCCCCTAAGTAATCATTTGCCTTACTCTCTATCCTTTTGTTGATGATCCTGAGAATAACTTTAGCTGCGTGGGATATCAAACTTATTGTTCTGTAATCCTCACATGACGAAGCCTTTGCCTTTTTTGGAATAGGAACTAACACCGATCTCACAAAATCTTCCGGCCAGATTCCTTCCTCATAGATACTACGAATCAGTCCATATATTGCCTTCTTCCCACATTTTCCTAACCATTTCAACATTTCTACAGGAATGTTGTCCACCCCCACGGCCTTATTTGCTTTCATCTCCTTTAATGCCCTTTCTATTTCAGCGTCGAGTATGCCTGGACCTAAGCTATCTTTTTCTACGTCATGCTCCTTTTCTATGTCTAACCTTGTCGGCCTAAGTTCTTTACCATACAGTGTTTCTATATATTCCTTCCATCTCTCTTGGATTTTTCCTGGTTCAACTATTATCTTACCCCATTTATCTTTAACTGTTAGCACAGCTCTTGCCTTCTTACTTCCCGATAATAACTTAACCTTGCTGTATAGAGCACCAATTTCACCCTTCTTCTGTAAATTTTCCATATCCTCGCATTTCGTTTTCCACCATTCTTCTTTTGCTTTATTCTTTTAATATAACAATTAAAAAAGCAATAGAGTTTTACTTAATGTAAAATATAATATGTGAGAAATATATATATATATATATATATATATATATATATATATATATATATATATATATATAGACATAGTATTCAACCCGAAGATCAGTTTGATAGGTGATAGTATAGTTTACGCAATACGAAGACCGATAGCGTGTGAAATCAATGATATTTATTGTAGATACTTCAAATCAGTAGGTAAGGTATTCTTTTAACAAAGGTTTTTTACATCTAACATTCCGGTCAATATTTTGTCTTCTTCAAATACCAGATTTTTTTTATTGTTAAGGTTATATTCATATTAGTATGTATATACATACATGTACATATATATGTCGGTCGCGGTAGTCCAGGGGTCGAGCGTTGGACTACTAACCGGAGGATTCCGGGTTCGATTCCCAGGCAAGGCACTCAGGGCGCCTACAGCTCCACCCAAGCTAAGTGACTTTTCGGGTACCAGATCTTCCTGGGAAACCGGCACAGGGAAAGGAACTGGCCCCCCTTCCCGGATGTGTGGTTTTCACAAACCGTCGGGCTTAGTACTGGGTGGACTCTACTACCAAATCGACCCTCGGGTTGATTACTGTGTTTATAGTATGTAGCATATATAAACCATAAACATAAACACAGTAATCAACTCGAAGGTCGGTTTAGTAGGTGATGGTAGAGGTCACCCATATACCAAGCCCGACGGCGTGTGAATATTCACACATCAGGGTAGGGGGGCCAGTTCCTTTCCCTGTGCCGGTTATGGTTCCCCAGGAAAATCTGGTACCCGTAAAATCAACTAGCCTTTAGCATATATATATATATATATATATATATATATATATATATATATATATATATATACACATATGCATATATATATATATATATATATATATATATATATATATATATATATATATACATATGCATATATATATATATATATATATATATATATACATACATATATATACATATATATATACACACATATATATATATAGATATATATACATACATATACATATATATATATGTATTGCTATTTATATTTTTAAGTATAACTCTCATTATATATAATTATAGTTATGCTTAAAAATATTTTATACCAAAACTATGAAAATTGTTAGTGTAATTTTCTGTTGCAAAATGTGACGAATGATATACGAGGATGATGAATGATATATATAATATCGTATATTATCTCCAGCAAAGTGGCATAAACAAATACTGTAGCTTCTTGCAGAATGTTTTAATAAACTATTGGGTCGATATTTTCTCGTCGACACAACCAAAAAGTTCAAATGATATATTTTCCATCATGAAGCGCCTCCCCTCCCATGTCAGAACCCCTAGTAGGAACCTTCAATAGCAATTTCTGTCGCAACAAACGATTATCATTTTTATTGCCATCTTACATTTGGGTATTTTTACGTCAGTATCCTAAGCGAGGATTCTTCGGCATTTCTGTCTTTCATTTTACTTCCAACCCCCTGAAAATTATCTTGGGGTTATTAAAAAATTCCATCCCCTATTCTCCATTCTCTAGTGAAAAAAATGCCGCCGGGAGAAAATATTATTCCACCGATAGAAGTCATCCATCATATTTCCCCGACGCTCTGGATATTCCCTCGATAAATATTGACTCTCGGAAAGCAATAACAGAGGGGGCGATACGCCGATATTGAGTCGTCAGAATATTTTTGAGATTCTCGCTATTGTCGATCTGTCACCCCCAAGGAGTCGAGTTGTATGAGATTCCAGGCAAGTGACTGAAAAAAATGTTGGGAATTCGGTGAGGAGATTCAATTGTTACCACCAGACGTCAATACCCTCTCAGTATGGTAATATCCTAAATCTACTAACCCAATGTGTATGATATAGTGTATATGAGGGAGAGAATAGTATTTTTCAATCTAAGAGACTTCGATTCAAGTTTGGTTCAGTTTCAAGGCAGTCTAGTTAAATTTATGCTTTGCCAATACAAACAGAGAATGTTTCTTCCTTGTCGTGGTATTTTTCATTCTTCCGAAGACATAAAGTTTGATATTTTGGGACAGAAGCAATATACTTCCCTTGCTTTGCTTTGAGTTTCCTTTGAGAAAGATATATCTCTCGTGAGGTTCGGGTGATATTAAAGAATGTACAGGAAAACCTGGGTAAACGAACGTTACGACAGAAATTACAGGATTTCATAAGTTAAAAATCATATATCTCGAGCAGGTTGAGACACTTATTGTTCCGTAACATTTCCGTTCAGACCAAATTTGCAGGTGCCCTTGTTCTCTGTTTGTCCGGTGATTCGAGAACTATGGAAATTGCAGGGATTTTGGAGATATCGACACCAACATCGTACTCCTGAAGAGCGAGTGTCATGATTTTATTATAATTGCCAAGTTTGATTGGAACAACGAATCACAGGATGGAAGGCAGAAGGAATGATAGAATCTAACGCTAAATGTAATAACACGTACAAAAGATACGGATAACTGAACACAATCGTGAAAAAAATTTAGCCCAGAAAGTGCGTTGGAAACGGTAAAATAATATGAGGAAGTAGAGGAGCCTGAGAGATGGAGGAACGTAAAAATTTCACATAGGAATGAAAGAAAACTGCCAGTCCAGCAACGGAAAAACTGTATCGACTAACATAGGAAATGTATTCATGGAACTGTGTAGGATTATGTTCAGGTGGAAAGATAACTAAAACAAAACAAGGAAACTAAATGGATGTGAAATTAGAACTTTTGGTCCAGAAATAAGTACCAGATAGTGAGATGGGGAAAAATGAAATCGAAAAAGACGTTGAGCTGCAACGATGTTTCACCAAAAAATAAAGAAATATGTGAGAATTCCACCTCATTCCGTTTGTTTCAATATAATTAGACCAAAGAGTGCTGTTTTCGGACTAAGGATAAATAAATAAATAATTAGACTCATCAGACTTGGGTATTGAATTCATTAAAAAACCAACCTTCGCCGGTTGGAGTAGTCTAAATAATAATTCCTCCAGAGGATGTTTCGCAACACTTCTACAACTACGTTTTCAAAGCAATCTGTAACAAGGGTCTTGATTTAAACATTACCGCCAGACTACCTCCGTCAATGCTACTGAATTTAACTCTAGGATGATCATTATGACTTCTTCAACGTTAAAATGAGGTAACTTCAGATTTTTTTCATATTTTAGAGCCCATAATTTTCTTTAATCTATGCCTGAAGCCTGAAATGGTACGTTTATCTCGTGGTGGAATTTCTAGAGGTGAAGCAACTGGAGTTTTGAACAGCACCCATGTTTAGCGTAGCCCTTTAAGTGCTGAAGTCGCTGCGAGCGACGCTGACGATTTTTCCCCAAAACTGCCTGGTCACTCCGGGTGACTATTATCTCGATGGCTATAAATGTAAATAAAAATTGTATGAGTCCTATTTTTATACTTTATTCCCTTTTTTGCATCTCATCATATAGTATTAATTTATATTCTCACTTATGCGCTCATCTATATGCTGTCACATCATTTTGCTATCAGTTTTTTTCTTTCATTACATGTAGATATTTCAATTGAATTTCCACAAGCGTCGAAACTCTATGTCGTTTGCACGATAAAAAAGCTTTTGCTAATGGGTATTATCATAGCTATTTGGCATATCGAAAGAATATTTTCCAGATTCTCAGTCGAGTTGGTCCATTGTTCTCGCGACGGTAATTTAGAGCTTCAATGAGACATTTGATTCCGTCGTCTGGGGAGATAGAACCCTATTATGGATAGGGTATAGGTTGGGTGACCTTTGTATCATATTATAAAAGAGTCTTTCTGAGGGGAATTTGTTCACTGCCGAAATTTGGAGTGCTACATCGTAGGTCTCGTGTTCAGGTCATATGTTATCCTCTGAGAAAGATTCAGTCTTTCCTTATAATGAAGACGTATTTTACTGCGGAAATGCTAAGCATCGCATGAGATCTCATGGTATACCACCTGTGGGTTGTAAATACAACGAAAATTAGTCTCTCTCTGAATCGGCGCGATATAGTAATTTTGTTTCCAAACTCCCCTTATTTATTTGATTCAAACCACAACGGATAGTAAAAATGGTATGTTTACTATGACATGTAAAATTTTCAGCGAATTATTATATATTATATGGATGTTTATTTATATGAGTCTAATCAATAAAATACGGACATTTTTCATAAATTCTGCATTTCTCTTAGAAAAAACCTGGCAATTTTTCAAGAAACTGCGGGAGATACCGCAACAGTAACTTTTAACGGAGTCATCCGCTAATATGCATTTCATTGCATCAATTACAGAGTGTAAAAATCCCGGTCAAGGCGAATGATTTTTACACTCTGAAATTGTTGCATTGACTGGCAATTTTAGCTCGAAATAAAGCAGTTTTGTATGGCACTCAAATGGCTAAGAGAGCCGCAAACAGATGGCATTATTAGCACTCTGTTTACGCAATCCTTGATGTTATCCTGCATTATACTTAATTACGTTTGAAAAGAATTGAATGCTGAATTTCAGCTAATACAATTGACGATGTTGATGAAAAATTTGAGGGTCATAAATCTTGTTCTTGCGATGAAATGAAGAAATAATATTAAACATGTTTTCATCAAACTAATTTGATTGTACTTTTGCCCATCAGTAATTTATATATTGAAAGTCAAGTCTCCCCGAGGGCCTAAGGTTTCTTAATGATCATTTGGTAGTCAAGGCGTCAAATCCAAACACCTACTATATGTTTCGTAAAAACCTCATCACTACTGTTCGCGAAGAGAGGAAAGTTAATATGTTATGATTTCCTTGTTTATTTTTTATTTTAATAATTCCAAGCCTTTTTCAACTTAATCAAGAGCCATGTTCTGTTTCTCAACCCATTCTTTAAATTACTGCTCTTTGATTGATCAATATGTATGTAATTATTAATGGAGGTATTATCGGAATTGGAGCCCATTAACATTCCGTAAGTGTTTTCGCCACCTTCGTATCACTTCTTTCATAAAGAGTTACGCATACACCATGCTCCGTTTCAATGAAAAAACCACAAAGTTTCAATGACAAATAACTGATAATTTGGACATTTTTTAGTGATTAAATTTGATTAAAATAAAGAACTTCGGCAGCGTCTACTAAATTCGATCGAGGGGTAAATTTTTATTACGTACATTTGCAAGCATTATTCCAACCGTTCAATCCCATTAAAAACAACTATCGTTGGATAATCACTAAATTTATGACTTTATATCATTCGAATTTTCCCCAAGTGCTTTTAAGAGTTCTCGAATCTCGTAATTTTATTTTTTTTTCTCTCTGCATCCGATTCTTAAAAAGGAAGCACCAATATATTTTTGCAGTTCGAGTGTGTGAGACGCGTTTTGAGGTTTGGACCGAAAGGAGGGATTTCAATTTTCCACGCGGAAAGGAGACAAGGTGATTGTCGCCATTTTCAACTTAATGAATACCCATGTTCTGTCTCTCAAGCTACCCTAAAAATTATCTCAATCATCTTTTAAAACAACGCATCGGAAATTGAGTGTTAAATTTAACCGTAAATAGTAAGATGGTGACGTGTTAAAAATATAACGAAGGTTTTCTTAATGGACACATTGTTCCTAAATTTGTTCCGATATCCAGGTAGGTGATGATGTTGTCACCTCCAGTGGCATAAAGAGAGGTGAACAAATAGAAGATATATATTAAAGGTGTGATCAAAGAAAGACCGGACAGATTTTATTCAGTGCAATCCAATCAAC
This sequence comes from Hetaerina titia, assembly GCA_037158775.1. Taxonomy (NCBI): domain Eukaryota; kingdom Metazoa; phylum Arthropoda; class Insecta; order Odonata; family Calopterygidae; genus Hetaerina; species Hetaerina titia. Next base: position 24,597,651 of record CM073775.1, on the reverse strand, counting down.
GGTTCGAAACGAGACAGAGTGCGCCACGCAGCGACACATCTGACGACTAAAACGAGAGGTGTTGCGTTTGTTAACATTTAGTCGTTACGCAGCAGCGGCGGTACGTGTCTTAATCTGTTCGTCGCCACGTGCAACGGTAGGCAATGAAGGAGCTAGATTTTGTTAAAGTGTGTTTCAAACTTGGCAAGAGTGCTACGGAGATATTTGGAATGATTCAACAAGCCTTTGTTAATGAAGCTATGAATCTAAGTCAGTGTTTTGAGTGGTACAGTCGTTTTAAATTGGGAATAACCTCGACAGATGAAGATTCGCGAACGGGGAGGCCTTCCACTTCGACAGACCCCAACCATGTGAAATTTATGAACGATTTGGTGCTCGTAAATCGTCGTTTAACTGTTTGGAAGATAGCCGATGAAGTGAATATTAGTTCTGGATTCTGTCAGACAATTTTGACAGACATTTTGGGAATTACGCGCGTCGCATCAAAATTCGTCCCGCGAGTACTGACTGATGAACAAGGACAAAAACGTGTGGATATTTGTCAGGAACTCCTGGATCGAGCCAATGCCGACCCAGAGTTTCTTAAAACTATCGTAAACTGTGACGAAAGCTGGGTTTACGGTTATGATGTTGAGACAAAGGCCCAGTCTTCTCGATGGAAAGGTCCTCATTCTCCGCGACCAAAGAGAGCTCGCCTGCCCCGGTCCAATGTGAAGGTCATGCTTGTGTGTTTCTTCGATTGGCAAGGGCAAAGATTGGCAATTGATTCATCATGAATACGCCCCTCAAGGTCAAACCGTCAACAAAGATTTCTACTTAAAGGTTATGAGGAAGCTGGGGGGCGTAAAGAGACGAAAGAGGCCGGACAGATGGAGAAACAAAGCATGGCGTTTCCACCACGATAACGTGTCGGCTCACACGGCGCTGATCGTGACAGATTTTTTCGCCAGAACCGGAACTTCCGTGATCCCGCAGCCACCCTATTCTCCAGAGGTGGCTCCGTCAGACTTTTTTTTGTTTCCAAAGTTAAAATTAACCTTGAAATGGCGCCAATTCGACTCTTGCGGATATTTAAACTAAATGTACGGTCGGCCTGAAGAGGGTCCCTAAGGCGGTTTACCAGGCAGGGTTCGAGAGCTGGAAGAATCGTTGGCAAAGGTGTGTCGTCAGTCTAGGCATGTACTTTGAGGGCGACAAGTTCGATTAAGCTGTGTCCGTCGAAATAAACAAATTGCTTAATCAATCACTCGTATTTTTTTATCGCATCTTATAAATATATATATATATATATATATATATATATATATATATATAGTAGTTTTTTAGGGGAGGCGACAGCTAAGGTCAGTTGCTCCATTAAAGATGGATGAGAAAGGAAGGGTGGAGAGAAACCTGGCGTCGGCATTAACCTACTCTAGTCGAAAGGCGCCAAGGGGTCCGCAGTTTAACGTCCCATCTGGAAGAACGATGTACTCACTCAAGGTCCTCTCCATAAAGAACCTCAAATAGGAATCGGAAAACACTGAAAAATATTTTTTTTCTCCAGGATTTGAACCTGGATCCTCTCGTTGGGAAACCTCTAGGTTATCCACAACAAAATGCAGAAAGTGAAACATTGACAAAACTAAAAAGGCCATTCACTCATATATATTTACGTTTCCATGGTCATGCCGTCTTTTAGCGAACAAGAATGATGTTCTCGGAGAGGAGAAAAAAAGGAAATGCTTCTATTTCGGTTAAAAACTCCAGGTCCACCGAGCTCTTCCATGATTCCGTCTAAAAAGAGAAAGAAATATCTTTTTCTCTTCTTGACGAACGGCATAAGACAAAGGTCAATGGTTAACTAATAGCTTCTAAGTGCGAGAATCCATTCACATTGCTACAATGAGCCCTTTCATTTCATTCATTTGACTGAGTGCTCGTCGCTAAAAATCGATAATCTTCTCTTCAGAAATGAATGCCTAAAAAAAACGTAGCGGTCGGTCTTTGGTTTTCCTTAATGAAAGCGTTAAAAGCTGGGGGGTCGTGATGCATACAAGGGGTATTGTTTTTTTTATCTGCAAAAGCCCAACTTCTGATGCTCAGGTTGGGTATTCGTTAGCATTCACCCCCATGGCTGATAATATTCATTAAACCTACTTGTCATTTTAATAACGTAGTCATTTACTAAGCTAGAGGCAAAGAACTCTTTTGTTCAACTTTGACATTTACGCAGTGGTTGTGTATTGAACTACAAGTTACCCACCTGAATTGGCAGAGGGTTCTAGGAGAGGTCGCGTAGCGAGGAACAGAATAAATCTTGTTGAGTTTCACAAACAATTAGAGGATAATATAATTTTATGAGAATTTAAAATCATTGCTCTAGCTTTTGAATAGTTTTCCAAAAGATGTGATATTTTTCAATACAATGCTATAGGCTCAAATTTTACCGTTTTTTATAGGGAAAAAAACTTTCTATCAGTTTCTCACCAAAAATGCGTGAACGATATTCTACTAATTTTTTTCAAACTTAACGAAAACAAAGGGAACCCAATAAAAAAATGTTTCCTTTTTTGCTAAAAAATATCCGTTATATATATGAGTTAAAAAATATACGAGTGAATCTTATCTTATTCTCATTCTAGTTGCTGCAAATTATAGTAAAAGGTAAAAATTTAGAAATTCGTCTTTCCAGAAATTCTGTGAAACTCTTTAATGTCAGATCTTATATCAAACAATATTCATCTGTTTTTTATTTAGTTTTTAGAAATATCCATTTCTACTCTTCGAAACAGTGTAATCAATTGGTTACAGTGTTGGGCTACTTGACTTGAGAGCCAATGCTCGATTCTGGGCAAGGCACCTGAGCATTCTCACATCCAGAAAAACATGTTAAAACATACTATGTTAATTAAATCATTATTTTTATTTAAAATATTATTAATAATTTTAATTAAGTATTAATTCATTTTAAATAACCGTAAAAACAAAATTAACTGTTTCCTAATCTGAATATGGATGATTTAAATCCTAATGCTCATATTAATTAAAAAATTATAGACAAAAATAGAGCTAACCCTCTACAACATTTTAACTAATATAAATTTATTGTAGTAGTGAAGCCAATAATTATATAGTATTAAATACATTTTTTCAAAAAGCTAGATATGTTTACAGACGGATAAATCCTATTTAGAGAAAATAATGAGGCTTATGCACGCGTAAAAAAATTAAATTGGCAAAACCGATAAAAACGATAAATCAAAATAATGTAAGTAAAATTAGTCACACTGACACAAAGAGTACTGCAAAGTAAATATGCTAATAGTACATGTTTAATAATATTTCAAAATAACCTCACGGTACTACTTAGCCTTTACTGAATCAAAAGAGACTTTTCAGGTGTGATATGGTGGAATATCATGATTAATAAAAATTGGCAATTTTCCACAAAATAATTTTCCACAAATTAATTTGTGGACAAATTATTTTGTGGTAAATTGCCAATTTTTATTAATTTACAGAAATATACAAGAAGGAGGGAGTTGATGGCTGGGATGCTATGATATGGAGCATAGTTTGGTATGGCGGGTTAACATGTTCACTGAAACAGTATTACAGGCGTAAACTGCAGGTTTTTGAGAGTTATTGGTTTGGAGATGGATGAGAAAGGTGGAATGCACCAAACACACAAAATAAAGGAAATGTAATAGGAGGGTAGGCTCCTATCCTAAAAGGAGAGAACCTTGTTGGGAGAGATCTAAATTGAGCATGAAAGGTGGATGAAGAGCATTTTGGTTGACGATGGAATGTTGATGACCGTGATATAGTTAGGAAAACTTAACGGAAGTAAGGTAAGGAGTTTTTCACTAGGAGGAGGGTTATGCTGGGAGGAATAAAGGAAGGTAATATATATATAAGCGGAACTGAAGAAGGATTTTTGTACTGAGGGTTCAGGTTGTCTTTTTGTTGAGACTTAGAAATGTAGGGATGTTAAGTTTATGTCCTACCACAAAATACCTTACCAGATTCGAGTATCGTAAACGCCTAAACAATAATAGTAATATGAATCGTGTGGAGAAGAGCTTGGGGGAAAGTGCAGTAATGGATTTCATGGAGCAAAAGAAATACACCTGGTAGTAAAAAGTATTGCAATGACCTCAGCAAATCATTTTATAAAACCCAAAAATAGAAAAAATCTTTTAATACATGACTTATAATCGCGCATGCCTTCCCAGAAACAGAGAAGAATTTAATGACAAAATTGAATAATTTAGGCATTGTACTATAGAAAATTGCAATCAAACATCAAGTAAGTGGAATACTTACTCAGTACTATCTACAGGTACACTCCTGAGAACAACCCCGTTTATATAGTATAGAATATAATAGGTTATGCTACAAATAACTAGACAGAACTCTACACACTGATAAAAAAAGAATAATTGACAGACAGGAAGGAGTGTGTTTAATTGTGATTAATATTGGTGTCATTAATAAATTCACTCCAAATTAATCGAATGTTAGATAAAAAGAAGAAGAAAATCATCCAAATTCTCTGACTTGGCAGTTGAGTAGAATGATCTCTGGAAGCAAAATCACATAAAAGAATTGACAATAGCAGTGCCTTAACAAGCGTCTCCAGAAGAACTTTCATCAGTTACGTCAAAGCAGTAGGAATTAAACCATATGTCCACAGAAACATACAAGGAGAAGTCATATTAGAAACAGCCACAATATTAAGTACATCACAATGCAATGAAGGAAAAGTGACTTGGCGAGCGCCCATCACTCTTTCAGAATAAAACTCTCAGCTTGTGAGCTAAATAGTGGTAGTAATAATAGTATTCTTATTTTATTTATTTTTTGTCGTACGCTGTAATGCAGGAGTGTAAATTGGATAACTAAAACTCTGATATAGCCAAGGTAGGAAGCAGTGAAAATGTGGATTGGGAAAATGATAAAAAGAACTACTGGACCTATGAGAAAACCAGCGTAGCAGTTCTGACGAGAGTTAAAGGGGAAAGTGATTTGATAAAATAGTTGTGTCCAAAGAAAATTTAAATTCGTTGAACATATACAAGGCGAGAGAAAAGAGAAAATAAAAAGGAAAGAAGAGGTCATGGATATAAGAAGGAAGGCCAATAAAAAAAATTCCAGATGGCATAAAAAGCGTTAAGGGTGTCACAACGTACCAGGAGTTGAATAGAATGGCTACAAAGAGAACAACAAAGTCGTGACCATGAAAAACTAGCCCCTTAGGAGATGATGACGCCGAGTCACCTGTTAAATTAGAAGTTCACACAGTAAAACGTACATCACTTTATCATTATTTACGTCTTCCTTTTATTTATTGATTCACGTTTATGGAGATAAGTTTTAATCTTTGCATTTTCAATTACACATGACTCAGTAACACCGCCAGGATCTATTGGAATTAATTTTTCCAAACAAATGAAATCCCATCCCTCTTCTTTTTCGTGCTTTCAGTCCGGTCACGACCGAGAAGATTATATTGCCAGGTGATTGCACCCGTCACATTCCAGCTTTGACAGTGGCACCGGAAACGAAGCCAAATCCTCCACGAATTCCAAAGCTCAAACTCCGGTTACGGGCGGTTTGAAATGATTTCGCAGGCATCCAACTGGTGCCGACGTAATCTCCCAAGGGAGGAAAAAAACGTATACGTAGTACATGTATAATCCTGAGATACGCTATATAGTTTGAAAAGACATTAGTTTTAGGGAAATGAAAAGAAATACGGACGAACGCAAGGAAAAGTAAAGTTAATGGAAAATAATACTTCCATATTAAGATAGCAGATCTGTGTCTATGGAAATTACACCATTTTAGCGTTCACCAAAGTTTAATGCACACGCATATTAATTTATGGTAGCATAAATAGTATTTTTTAAATAGAATAATGAAAAATGTTATATATATATTTTTTTTATATATTACACAAAAGCACATATATGTTCTTAGCCCAACGACATGGGGAATTCATAGACTAGGGTTGAGGGACATTTCTTTCTTCTGAACATCCTATATTTAGCCAGGAGACCCAAAGATTATGCGAAGTGTGAAACATGAAGGTTCCCAGCGGTGTGCCAGGAAATCGAACCAGGACCCTCTAGGCTGTAGTCCAACGCTGTATCCATTGGTTTACCATCTCTACTATGAATGGATATAAATATTAACATATATAGAAGTGTATGTAACTGTATATTTATATTTTTTTATACACATAATTTTTTCAGCCTCAACCGTCGTTACTAGATCCTTACCGCTTTCATCCCCGCCGTTCCAGCACTTCCGCGTTAACCCCCGGCCTATAGTCTTGGCATTCACTCTGGCTGAATCCTTCCAGTTGACCTGAAAAAAATATATATAAACACGATATATCTCGTATATATATGGCATATAGGAGCCATAGTAATTACACATAAATGTAGCTAGTGAAGTCCTTTTTATTCATCCTCTCGCCGAAGTTTATTCAGACCCCGTTTTTCCTTTTAAGTTCGTCAGCGCAGATTTATTGCTCCGCCCTTCGAATAATGACCACCCTAGATTAACGATTAAAGAAATTCCTCCGAATCCCTCGCCATTTTTTCCGAAATTAAAGTCCACTCTTTTAAACGACTTCGGGGGCCAGGATTTCGCTTGTACGCAGGACCTACTTGCCTAACGGAAGGGCTTTTCTTTAATGGTCCTCCAGCCTCCGACGTGTCCCCTATTTTAATTTTTTATTCTGACGCCGCCGACGTGAAGCTGCTTATGGGATCATTTTAGGATTCCAGGTCGGTAGAGGGAGGGGGAGGAGGGCGTGTATATAATATATGGCTTTCCGGTCCTGAGTTGGGCTTGAAATTCCACGCCCCGGGTGTCACGGATTAATCCGAATATTTTGCACGTTGCTCAGAATATAGAGTACCTTTCCGGAAATAACTTGTCAGTTCGAGAGGAATAATGCGGAGAAATGCCTTCTATCACCTAATCTTTCAATTTTGAAAGAATGTGTATGGTGACGAATGGCAATTCAATAATTGCGGTGATTGAATCATCTAAAAATTAAGTTTGCTTAATAGTTCTTTGTTATGAAGTGTGTGAAATAGTTTAAACTGTGGATTATTTAAAAATTTGCAATTTTCCACAAATTATAATTTAATACGACGGTTTTCAATGTAACTACATCATCATCAGGGGGCCTGATGACCTAATGATGATGTAGTCACATTGAAACCGATCGTATTAAATTAAATTTTGTGGAAAATTTCAAATTTTTAATTAATCATGAATTTACACCATGTCACGCCTGAAACGTCTCTTTTTATAAAACTGTGGAGGTTAAAGTTTAATTAAGGATACATTCACTACAATATCTGTTCGTGAATTACTTATCCACGCATGCGAGACGAGCTGCTTGTCGCAAGACCTAAAACAACTCACCATAATAATAAATTTTGTCTACATTTTATGTTATTTCATCACTACATTCCGTTAAAACCCAGCTTGCTCTAATGAACACGTACTTCATGCTTTTCTTGGAGTTTTATTTTTTAAATCATCTAATATTCTTTAGGTGATCGTAGCCAATCTTTTGTGTTTGCCTGAGGAGACACTAATTAGCGCTTAATATCGTAATTAAGGGGAAGATGGATTGGTGCCCATACCTTTGATATGTATTAGAGGAGGTGAGCAATGGCTGAGGTCATTTGCACCATTGAGGATAGGTGGGTTATTTTTTAGACGTAAGATTTACAGGGAATATAGGAAGAATGGGTGACTATAAACCCTACGTTGGTATTAGCATACAGTTATAAAACACACCGTAGATTAACACAACATAACGCCCTATCTGACGGACGGCTTACTCCCATTGAGGTGTTTTCCAAATGGTATCCAAGTAGGTGTGATTTTTATTGAACGAGGAAATTATTGAGAAAGATAGCTGGCATCGAGCATGAGCTTTCATTAAAATTGAAGAGCTGCCGTGACAGGAAATCAAAGTGTATCATCCACCATGAAGTATCTATCTATCAATCTAGTATCAAACTATCAATCATCCACCTTGACCGGGATTCAAACCTGGATCTCTCGAAATTCGGTCCTGTTACTCAGCCAATCAAATCAGAATTACGCGCCAAAGAGGCGCCGAAATCTCAGTGCCAAAGGACACCCCGATAGTTTATTTGCCTAAAGCATTCGACCGGATATCATGGTATTCGGGTTCGAATCCTGGTCGAGGAGAGTGAACTAACATCATCAGCGATCTGAATTAAATTAATGACATCCAGGGGTCTACAGATTGAGCGTTCTTATTCCAACGGATGACATATTACATTTTAGGTACTTCCCACGTATGGAATTCATCTAAAAAAAATTTTGCTACGCCGGAGTAAAAAATATAGGCCCTTGGACCGGGAAGTCTGTGATCTAGTGACACGTACCAAGCGTATCTCGTTTCAGGGGGCATCAGAATTTTTTATAGTACCATGTGCTCAGCTTCGCATCTCCCAGATCCGTTGCGTTGCTTATGAGTCGTGTAAATGACTCATTTCCGGCATAGCTGGGAAAATTTTGGCGCCTTTGTTTCCTAAATCTAACGCCTCACTTCGGGTCATGGAGAGGATGAATCAAGGCGAGTCGCTCAACGTCCTGACGCAATCACTCTTCCATGTATCACTGTCATCTCGAATTCCTTCGTGTTTCCGGTTCTCTCCATCAAACAATCCGTAATGCCTCTCACAAACAACTCCTCCCTCCTCCACCCAACGACCACCACTTGCTTCCTCGAGTCGCGAAGTTTCTAAAGTATGGTGTAAATTTATTTCGGAATTTCTTTTCTCTCGCTCTCTCTTCCGTCGCCTTGGTAGCCCAGATTTCCATTAAAATTCGCACCTCTTTCATAGATTTCTCTAGATTTTCCTTACCTTAAAAATCCTCTTTGAACATGTCTCCTTAGCGATGATTTCTAAATTTTATAAATATATTATTAATCCCATCGTACTATGGCAGGAGAGATCTGATGGCATGATTAGAAAGATCAAATGCAGAAGCGACAGATATAAGATTTCATTTCCTGCAGAATTATGAAGGATCAGAATGAGTAAAAACGACTAAACTATGGGGGTAAAATGTAATTTTTAAATATCCTTATTGACCTACTAATTTGGCATTATTTTTATCCAACCCAAGTTTTATTTTCCTTCTTGTTGCTAGCAGCTTGTCTCTTATTCGTAGAGAAAAAATCACACTTAAATACCGTATTTCTTGTACATGTAGTTATACCTATCGCTAACTCCATTATTTGTACTAATATTACATATTTATTTGCATATATATTTTTTTCAAGAACTTTTCTTTCGACTTCAAAGTTAATTGTGCTAACTGACTGTGTATCACCAAATCAACTTTGTCACCCAAAAATAGCCTATTTTAGAATGTGTTCCCTACGTATTTATGAGTTTATGGGTGTAATATATTTATCGCACTGATTTTCCTCGGGTGAAACAGGATTTCATATTTCGTTGGGTATATTTAATTTCATTGACTTCTGTCGATAGATCTCAGTTTTTTTATAATCTCCTGCCAGCTGTTACACCAACTTTCATGGTACATCGATTTTTTTTAAACGTTTTACAGAATCGTCTCTACGATCTTTACTTCGTTGTATTCCAAATTTCCTCCTGCAGGCATTATACGCGTCGTTATTTTTCAAATACAATGGCTAATTAATATTCAACCCAACATCATTATAAAATAATTTAATCTTATCACATTCTCTAACATTTGTTAAAGGTATTAGATTCTTCAGCTTCTCTCTTCCTGTGATCTTTCTTGAGCCAATCATGTACAACTCTTCTGACAGGATATTAAAAAGGCGTTTCCTTTTGAAAGAAAATTCATGATCATATTTTTTGTACAACTTGGTTATAGACTACAATTAATTATAAGCTGGTGAAGTGACGTTCATTTATTTCTAAGGAACTACATATTTCCTCTGTACAACCTTTTGTCCAAACTTTGAGTAAATTGTAAACGAAGTTACTTGAACGTCGTTGCGTAGTTACAAGGGTTCAAAATTTGTTGTAACAACGACTTTCTGTAACTTTAAAACTGAACTGTTAACGTCGTTCATCCGAATAAATATAAATGGAGGATACCTATAAATGAGGATAAGGATTGAAAGGTACGAGGCACCAAATATTTCTATGTATGGTTGAGAATATACGTAGTTTTAGCTACTTAGGAATAATAGAAATCTTGATGATTATGATAAATTGCACACCATCAGAATCCAAAACCGAATGGTCAATCGTTTGTTCGATTCCCGCAAAATTTGCGTTTATATCGGATATTTTTATATACAAATGGATTTTTTAGCCAGTTTGGTGACTAAAAGATTAAACTGGAGGAGAGATTGAGGCGAGTAGAAAAATACTTGGACGAGTGCCATAGTGCTATTCGATACTATGGATTTGTTTTAATATGTATTGGCGATTAAATTAAAAGTTTTTGTTTTATGAATAATTATTCTAATAGGTTTCCTCTCCCAAAATAACAGTTGCTGTATTCCACTCATGGTATTCACCAAAAAATAAACCAAATAACACAATGGTGTGTACATCACGGGATGATTATTTTACTTTAGATATTTTTTTTATTTGATTAGTTATATACATTTAATTTAATGTAAAGTTTTCTCAGTGTTTAGTGGTTGGCACATCATTGAAAATAATAGCTAAAATGTGGTATTTACATTATTTTTTTCAATTGGATCTTACTTCCTAAATACGTAACATAAGTTGACTATGCCACGGTCGAATAACGAACTTTTTTCTCTTTTCAGCAACGCAGCCCTCGTCATAATCAGCATTTGATTTTGGAAAAAGGTAAGTAGATATTTTTTGTTATAAATAACATTATCTTAGTAGAAATTTCGAGTAAAAAATTCTTTCTTACCCCGTCAGGTTGAACTGTCGTACTTTCAAAGAAATCGTGGAAACTTTACTTTCCTGTTCGTTATTCATAACTTACTGGAAAATATAACTTTGAATTGCCTTTCAAAGGAAAATATTATTTTCATCCTAACATTCTTTAAATCCACTCAAATTGTTGGTTGGCTTTTGGTTGGCTTAACCCGCTACACAAAGGGAGGATTCTTTATTCAAATTACTGTGCCGAGAAATCTCTAATACCCCATACCTCGGAGTTATAACTATCGACGATTGCACAATTAGAGCTTGTCTTTGAGGTCTGTGTACGTATATATAATTTTCAGTAACAGCATTAAGCCATGGAATCGACGGTTGGATAAAGAGAGCTCAACTGCAGGGCCTGTGCATAAACACAGACCTCACACACCAATAATCCTTTTGTAGAATCATCGGTTTAATTATCTCATGTTGCTTTTGTAGTTGACGCGTCAGAATATTAGCCGATAAAATCATTCATGCGTTTAGCGAATCACTTTCTGATGAATGCTTTGGGGAAAGTGTGCAAAAATATTTCATAAAAATAAAGAAAATTGGCATACAAAGAGAAGGCAACGGGTCGTCAGTAGGGAAGAAATTTGGATTAACTCCATAGTTTCAGCCTCAACTTTGTGGAAGTTCATTTTAATAGCCGATAATAGTCGTACCTGAAACTAGTCTCGTCGAAACTAGTCGTACCTGAAATAAAGTGGTGGATTGGAACAAAGTTTTTCTTTTTCATTTATTAAAGAAATTTGGACATTTAAAAAAGATTTTCGGTGTAAAGAACAGCAAACCTTTCGAATGTAAGGATTAGCGGATCCATTTATTATTGCCACTAGTCCACCGGGTTCGGGTAGGTTTACGATGGCCGCTGGAACTGCTCAAGTCTAAGGTTAAATCCATAGTGAATATTTAACAGAATAAATATTCTTAAAACCAATGCTACATATTTCTTTTTCTCATTATTCAACTCTATAGACTTTCTATCTCCCTTAATTCTGTCCAAATTTCCTGTTTTTTCCTCCCTCTACCTCGCTTATCCAAAGTTTTCCCATCTAGTACCCTTTCCGCCACCTCATTGAATCTCCCAGCAACCTTCTTTCTTCCCTAACTATTCCTAGAACTTCTTCGTTGGCTCTCTTTTTATTGATTTACTTTATTTATTTATTTACTGCAGTATATTCCGCACCTATGCCTCTAAGGATTCAACGATAATCATCCTTTCTCTACGACCACGTTTCGTATTCATGAAAAACTGCGCTCCATATTAAAGTATTCACGATTATTATCCGTTAAGCAAGGAAGCTTTGCAAAGATACAAGGGGGCTTAAGTACGCAAAGGCGTACAGTAAAGCTAGTGTACTTTTCACGGATATTTAACAAACAGCCGAGTAGTTGCAATTTTTGACTTCCATTTCCTTTAAAGTTGTAAGGACTAGAATTTCAGAAATGCACTATTTTGTTGGCTGTACGGTGTCTATTCATAATAACTGTCATTTACTCGTATTTGTTGCAACATCTTTCTTCAGCGTCTATTCAATCGCTCTAATATAATTTAAGTGTATCATATGTGCTCATAAAGTAGTGTATCACCTCAAAAAATATTAAATAATAGTAATGTTAAATTAACATATGCGGGAAATATTTTCACAGCAAATCGATGCATTTGCAGAATTATAAGCTAAAAATTCAGTTCATACGTGCATTTAAACATTTTGGTATGAATTTAAAGAACTAGTCGTTTTGACGTCCAAATACTTAACGTTAATCAACAGATAATGGCTGAAAATGTATTTATTTTGAGGAAAATCAATGGGAAAGCAAATTTACTTTTAAAAAATAATGCTTTATTTGCAAGTACTTTTTGAGCTGGATAGTTGCAAATTAAGTTTCGTGAGCGTCGAATCACCTCAAAAAAATTGTTAAATAAAAATGTTTGTGCTATTCAACAAATTAGAATGTACAGTGGATTTTATTGGGTTACTGACTAGAAGGTCCGGGGGTACGATTACCGATTATGTTTACAGGCACCCTTAGATCCACCCAAGCTTTAGCCCGCAACCCGTCAAGTACCATTGTTTTTGGGTACGGTATATTGCTAGGAAACTAGAGGTGATAAAAGAGGAGAAACTGGTGTCCCTTAACACCATGTAAATATCTGTGTGAATTCCGGTTCCAGTGAAACAGGGATGGTATTAGATGAGCCATGCTGTTATCAATAAACACAACGATGATTGCTGAATGTTGTCGTGTACTAAATTTAAAAAAATATTTTTAAATAATCTCTTCAGTCAGTTCAAATTAAATATTCAGCTAAAAACCTTTGAAGCAGACCAGTTTGTTTTACATTTTCGACCAAGAACATTTCCAGAATCCAGCAAATTGCTGACACCATAAACAAGTCTACATTTGCGGTACATGAGATAGTGACCGAGAATCTGGTAATGCCCAAGGTCTGTGTGAAGCTTGTGCCGAAAGTGTTGACGGAAGACGAGAAAGAGCTTCGAGTTTCGCGCTGTCGAGAATTGTTGGATTTGGTTCAAAATGGGCCGGACTTTCTTAACTCTGTCGTAACCGGAGATGAATCCTGGATGCTCGAGTACGACCCAGAATCGAAAAGGCAGGGCAGCGAGTGGCTCACAAAATCACCCCCCAGCCCAAAGAAAGCGCGATTGATCTAGTCTCGTATCAAAACGATGCTCAATGTCATTTTTTGGCGTCTGAGGAATCGTCCATTTTGAGTTTGTAACGCAGGCTGAAACCGAAGACAGAGTCAAGCTCCACCATGACAATACCCCCAGCCACACGTCCTTCATCGTTACCAACTTTCTGTCCCGGTGGTCCCTCCAGCCCCCTTATAGCCCCGACTTAACTCCCTGCTACTTTTTTTGTTTTCCCGACAGAATAGAGAGCTGAAAATAAAAGCATTGGGTGACCGTGAAAACATCCAAAAGCATGTTACAACGTTCCCGAGAGACATTCTGGTCGAGAAGTTTCAGAGTTGTGCCTTCTAGGGGTGACAGACACGTCTCCGCAAGTACATTAATGTAAGTGGACGGTATTTTGAAGAATTTTAAGCATTTTTATGAGCACGGTCAATAAATATATTTTTACTAGAGAATGCGAAATACTTATAAAGTGGAACCTGTAATTCATCAACTCTCTTAAATTGTACCCATTGAGGATATAAAACATAATATTTGACGTTTTCAGTAGTGTGTATTTTATCTGAAGGAATTATTTGGTTTTGGCCGCCGGGTAAATTGTATTTATATATATATACTACCTTGAACAAAAAGTTCCCGGAATAACCACCGTGTGGCGCTCCCATCGTTCCGATTTGAGTTCTGTTTTTTTTGTTAAATTGGTACATCTGTTGTTGATATTCCCTTTAAATCTTAGTGTCATAACTTGACATTTGCAAAAGTTACGTAGCCAAGAGTACATTTATCTGTGTGTGTGTTGGCGATTTTTTACAATTGCAGAAATGGATTTAAATTTGCAACAACGAACTTGTATTAAATTTTGCGTAAAAAACGGATTTAGTGGCGCACGGACGTTGGAAATGTTGGAAAAGTGTTTAGAAAACGATTCTCTAAAAAAAACGGTCGTTTACCAGTGGCACGAGCGGTTCAGAAGTGGTCGTGAGTCAATCGAAGATGATGAACGCAGTGGCAGACCATCGACATCGAAAGTCAGTGAAAAAATTGATAAAGTAAAAGAAATGTTGGTCAATAACCGCAAATTAACCATCAGAGAAATAGCGGAGGACTTGAACATTGCCTATGGATCCGCCCAAGACATTGTGGTTAATGATTTGGGTTTCCGTCGTGTAGCAGCAAAGTTGGTGCCAAAAGACCTCAATTTCATGCAAAAAAGAGACCGTGTTGACGTCGCAAAAGACATGATTTGCGAGGCTGAATCCGATCCCACATTCATCAAAAGGATCATTACTGGAGACGAGACGTGGGTTTATGAGTACGACACGCAATCCAGACATCAGGCAAGTGAATGGCGTTCACCAAATGAGCCGAGACCAAAAAAACCACGTCGTTTTCAGTCAAAAAAGAAGGCAATGCTGACGGTTTTCATGGATTACAACGGTGTAGTGCATCATGAATTTTTGCCAGAAGGCCAGACAGTAAACAAAGAGTATTATTTGGGCGTTATGAGACGTTTGCGTGAAGCAATTCGCCGAAAGAGACCAGAAATGTGGTGGAAAACTCGTGGATTTTGCACCATGATAACGCAACGTCGCACAGTGCTATCATTATTCGTAATTTTTTGACGAAAAATGCAACAAATACCATCCAACAGCCACCGAATTTACCTGATTTGGCTCCCTGTGACTTCTTTCTGTTCAATCGAGTTAAAAAACCATTACGGGGAACGCGTTTTAGCAGCCGAGAGGAAGTAATGGAAAAATCGCAGGAAGCACTGATGGACATACCGAACACCGAATATAAAAAATGTTTCGAGGATTGGATCAAGCGCTGGCATAAGTGTGTTGCAGTCGATGAGGATTACTTTGAAGAGGACAATATAGATTTAGATGAATAAACTTGTATTTTTAATTTTCTGAATAAATTCCGGGAACCTTTTGATCAAGGTTATATATATATATATATATATATATATATATATATATATATATATATATATATATATATATATATATATATGTGTGTGTTTGTGTGCGTGATTTCTTCGAAGTAACACGGAAGTGTTAAATAAAAAACTTATATAGCAACACACAATATGAGACTACAGTCCTAAATAATCTTCCGAGAAAGACGGAGCACAATTTCGTCGAAATTATCAAGAAATAACGTGTGAGTGTTCCTTTTATGTGTTTTCATATTGTGTATTGCTGTCTAAGTTATATATATATATATATATATATATATATATGTTTTGAGTCATATTTTCGCAGTTAAATTGCCATTTGTGAAAATATTAGATTAGACAATCCTAGAAATCGTGAATGACAAATATAACAATTGATAATTGAATTTTATTATTCAATTTTGTTTTCAATCCGTGCATTTTATCTGTAAATCCCGTCCAGTCAAATACAACTAAATCGCTTACTTATTTCAATTAGTTCGACAACCAGTGCCGAACCGAATGAATGCATTATATAGATTGCGTTGGTCTCTTCCATTTATAATATGATTTATTCAACAATTGTAACCCTTTTTTCAAGAGCCCTGGAGCTCCGATAAATAATTCCACATTGCTGGATTCCGGCTCCACCGATTTTTTAAGTAATTGGATTCCACATCCCCTCTAATTTGAGGAGGAGGCAGGGAATCTTATCGGACGCTGGTATCAAAGACTTTGTGAGCACTTTTCTTTCACGGCTATTATCTTGAAAGCTTTCTCCTCATCCCTCCTGCATGGTTTTTGAGAATCCACTCATTTCTTCAAGGCCTGCCCCTCCTCCTGGTAGCCTTAAAAAATCTTCCGGACCATTTCTTCGACGTCCTCCGTTCCGAAGTGACATTTTTATCGAAAAATCCCCATTAACAGAAACAAATGGAAGTTACGCAAGTAATTTAAACTTCCCGCTCCCGGACCACCGGAACGTAAAACGTTCCCCTGGATCCCTCCTTCCCCAAATTCAAATGGAAAAGTATGAAGATTGACGATGGGTCTTATTGGGCGTTAAAAGCACGGATCCAGACTCGGGTTCAGGGTGAACTCCGAACGCTCCGTGGAGACGGGAGGGAATCTCGGTTGTGGACTGGTTAAAGAGAGGTTGAGTTCAGAAGGGCAAGAAATGGACATAAAATTCCATCATTCGAATATAATCTTTAAAGTACGGAATCTTACTTAATTTTGGCCAAGAACTTTTGTCTACAAACACGGACAGTAAGAAATTAAACGGAATGTAGAACTCCTGCGAGAGATTCAAAACAATAGTAACCGTTGTCAGGCCCCCCAGATAATTCTACATAGATAATGCATATCTTTGTGCTTTTCTAGGAAATTTCCATTCACCATAAAGCCTTTAGGCTAGGAGTGGTTGATGTGAGCATAGTAACATAAAATCTCCCGAATATCTGACTCCACCACGGAAACAAGTCTTCAAAAGACCTATTGAGACACATTTAGAACCAAGGCTATGTCATAAAAAATGAGGAAATCCCTAAATAAAAAGTAAAAGAGAGCGCTATTTAAGGTTTGTTAATCCACATGCTGAATTGTTGTCAAGAGTTAAAGATCATGCTCATAAGAAACTTATTTATTCTGTAAACTCGAAAAGAAGAAAAGCCGTGTAATGAATTAAAGAAAAAGTTTTGGTTGAAGAGCCGTCTAACCAAAGTGAAATCTGAGATGGAAATCACGAAGGTTAAATGAACGAACGACCGTACCAACTTACTAAACAAGAATCGTAGCTGCATTGAAAAAGAGCAAAACATCGTATTATTCCGTAATATATATTTATTTGTATGATCCATTTTTTCTCCAAAAGATAGTGGTAAAAAACACCGGAGGATTGTGGCAATTCAGCCCTGAAAGGAACCCGTTTTTCGCCCAAAGAATAGATCCAATCCGGCGTGAAAAGACCTTGCTAGAGGTCCCCGAAGACGCTTTCCAGGGCGCCGACTGGTCATGGAAGTGTCGCTGGAAAACTATGTAGAGACCCAATAACAGTACTTTGAAGAATTTTAAGTGTTTTTGCAAATAAATCTGCTCAATAAACTACTTGCATTATTTTAGAACACACCATAAAAATATGACCTTTGCCCCACGTTAACCTAGGCGCTTGCACCCTAGGGTGAAGTATTGAAAGGAAGTTTTGGTATATGCTCTTATGATGACCCAGTGCGATGAAAGATGTCATACAGTTGAATATTTTACTGAATGTCATTCCTAAATACAGTTGTTCCTATTACTCTTTAACCATTTCCTCCACATGCACGTTGAAAATCAAGGGTAATGACGGACATCCCTGCCATAATCTTCCTAATACTGCATATGCGGACTCTCCGATCTGCCACTCGTACCTGACCAGTCTGAGACTAGGTTGTGGAGTAGTTTTCTATCCCTTCAATCTGTTCCTATTTACTGCAACATTAATTCAACACTGTCTTCTTTTAATCTACGAAATAAGAAAGTACATCATGGTCGTGCTGTCGTTTCCCTATATTAGTGATCTTATTACCCCTATGGTATCGAACATCCTTGACCCCTTTCTGAACCCAAAATTATCATCCTCAAGATGATCATATGCTCAGCTCCACATATTTTTGATGATCACGAGTAACTGTGAGGCTGTGTATGAACTCAAACTCTTTGTTATATATTCATCACATAAGGCTAAAATTCCCTTTTATGGGATGGGATCCGACAATCTTCCGGTCAAACTCCTCCCTCATAAATTCTACGAATGAGCTCATAAAATCTCTTCTTCCGACGTTTTCCAAAACCTTTCATTACTATATACGAGGGTAGGCTGAAAACTAATGCACACATTATTGTAAACGACAAACAAAATAATATCCAAAAGCACTCCTGGAGGCAAGTGGAAGTAACATCCCCCTCAACACGCATGCGCAGGTTTAAGGTCGTTACATTCATCCAGTGTATTTTCAGAAGCGGAAGTATGGAGGCGTGTTCTAGTGCCATGCCGACGCGAGTTAAACAGCGTGCTGTTATCGAATTTTTAACTGCTGAAAAAGTGACTCCTACTAAGATCCATCGTCATTTAAAGGCCGTATATGGTGACCATGCTGTTGATAGGTCTACTTTAAATCAATGGGTAGTAAAATTTCGTGGCTTCGACCTTGGAAAAGCCATAATTGTTGTAGAAACACACAGATCGATCACTGCCACAGATGACAATCATCGCAAACTTGTCGAAGATTTGGTTCAAAATGACCTGCCAATCACTCAAAAGTATATTGCAAATATATATATATATATATAAATAAATATATATATATATACAGACTCCAGTCTGACCTGAAGAAGGCCTCGGAGTAGACCGAAAGCTCAAATCATCTACAGTGTGAGTGTCCTTTTACGTGTTATCTGTTTTATTCTGTGTTTAATTGTGCCGTCCAAAAGTTATATATATATATATATATATATATATATATATATATATATATATATTAATTTACATATATATATATACACACACATACATACAACCTAGTCCTAGTTAATCTTCTGATTTAGACGGAGCTCATTTCCATCCAAATTATTGAAAATATCGTGTGAGTGTTCCTTTTATGTGTTCTTATATTGTTTGTTGCTGGCCAAGTTTTGGCAACACAGGGTGTATACACACGCACAATTATACATTGTAGCGTAGAAAAAATCTTGTTAAAGTACAATGTAGATCTGGCGAATCCATATTTTCAAATAAAGTTCATTTAACTGAAAGACGGTCCAAAGTTATTTGCTTTCAAAAATTTAATAAGATGGTTGTTGACCTTAACTACCCTCCATCCAACACGTCGTGACAGTTTGCGGAGGCATGTGTGAGCGTAGGTGAGGCACACACGTTAGAGAAAGAGAGCCAGTCTTTGTTTCGTCTCCGAGGCACGAAAATTGTCGGGTCAGCCGGCGGGGAAGAGCCACGGGAGCAGCCGTCATCGTCCCGGGCTGGGGACGCAACCAACTCTCGGCCCGAAGCGACATTGCTCTCCGCAATTCCCTCCACTTCTCCGCCCACTCGCTCTCTCCTCGAAAGAGAAGCAGGGAGAGAGAATCAAGAGTTTCACTTTCGTTTCCATAATAGCCGGGCATTCCAGATTTTTTCCAGGATTCGTTCCACTAAGATTGGGATGATTTTTTTTGTGTCTTCCACTCGTTTACTGGAGAATATCACTTTTGAGGTTGAAGACCCTTGGGTTAGTATATGCTCGGTCGCCTTATAAAAGGAAAACTTTGGGGTCATTACACTAATGATGGCTCGTGGGCATGTGTTACGAAATGGTGTTTGACAGGTGTAATTTTACATCGCAAGTTTCTTTCCCGTGTGCCCAGCGGAATACGAAACACGTTTGGCCCGATTGGATCACGTCGGAAATGGTTTTAATGTCGTCCTAATGTCTGTAGTTGTAAATATTTAGAACTTGTGTTGTTCAAATGGATTTCTGAGCAATCGATTTGGAAGGCAGATGAAAGAACGTAAACACACAATTAGAGAGGAAAATAACTGATAATAAATGGAGGCGTTATACTACTATGGCAAATCAAACATGGTGAAAACAGTGGTGCAAGAATATGGAGTTCCAATGTGAATACTGGACGAAATGGGCGCGTTTCATATGAAAGTCTGAGAACTTTCAGAACAAAAAGAGCATTCTATTTACCCTCCTTTTGAAATTCAACGGGTAAAATGTTGATTCATTAAAGAGCAATGACAAATGGGAATAGTGAGAGCATTATAGAATACTTGTGAGTAGAGAACTCTATAATAAAGATGCTAGTCAAGGTATTTTGGTTCTAGAAAGGAAATAAAATGACGTCATTGTTAACTTAAGAGCTGGAAATACCTGGCTGTGAAGATAGAAAAGGTAACATGGGATATGAAATCGAAGGAGTCTCTGAGAATAGATAAAATATCTGTATAAATACGTAAGAACTTCGAAAAATGATGATGGGAGACCATTGCAACAATTTCAGAATGTAAAAATCATTTGCCTTGACCGGGATCCCGGTCAAGGCGAATGATTTTTACGATCTGAAATTGTTGCAATGAAATATATGTTAGCGTATGACTCCGTTAAAAGTTACTGTTGCGGTATCCCCCTCAGTTTCTTGAAATTTGTCTGAGGATGGAAGAGTTTTCATGAGCTCATTCGTAAAAGTTATTTGAATAGCATCAATGGTTAGAATATGACATATATAGGATAGAACAATAATATGAGCATTTAAGTATAAATGTATGTATCCTGTATGCGTCTATCATCCTACTTCACAAACTATTTTTGCGCATCGCACATAACTACGCTAATTATCAAAGTTTTACTGGGTCTTTTCCTAACATCCTTACTCATCGTCCTTGTCATCAATTCTTCCCTCCTTGTGAAAGCTTCTTTGCCAGACGATCATTCTCATTTAATCTCCAATACTTTGACCATATATTCCAAGACATTACCAAGATACATTAATTGATCCACCCACTCTAGTTATTTAGGGAAATATAAAAATAATAATTCATGAAAAGTTCGGTTTAGAAGTGTCCTCTGTAAAGCCCACCTCGCATTAAACCCAACGGCATCAGAAATGTACGAATTCACCCATTCAAGGTTGTCGGGGGGTTGGGGGGTCATTCTCATTCACGTTGGCCCCTGCGGTTTCCTAGAAATATCTGGCACATACAAAGCCGCATGAATTTTTTTCCAGGGCCACCGCTAGGTTACTAAAAGAGCGGATGATAATTCATTCGGGGAAATATTGGCGCATCACTTTGTTGTCTGGCTGTTGATTCTGCGCTAACAAGAAGAAAATATGGGTAAGACTCCTTTAACCAGAATTGACGGGGATTTACAAATAAAAAATCGAGGGATTTTGATTATGGCGTATAAATATATATTTTAGCTCTTCTGAAATCCTAAAAACCATTGCGTGAAAATTTATGATTCTGGTAATAAATTTAAATACTATATTCCTACCCAGCGTCCTTGCTGAGCAATAACGACGCAAACAATTTCGATAATGACAAATTTTACAATACCCCTTCAATATTTTTTTAGTTTATTTTGTCTAGATAATAATTTTTTCTGTTAATTTTTTAATCTAAAATATTATGAAGCTTATCATGCCTTCGATAACTTAACTTGTCATTTACAAAAAAAATATTAATGTAAAGCTTGTAACGGTCAAATTTAGTTAGTCAATGGGAATACCAGCATTAATAGATTAATTTTAGGTTGTTATCAACGCAAATAAGTTGAGAGAACTTGAGAAGGGACTTCAGTCTTCTAACTTATTTACAGAAAAATATAATTCTATCTTTTATAATAAGTGTTCCATTTTACAGGAAAATATGGCTGCCCCTCAGGACTTATTATGATTAATATTTTCTTGAGAAAAACATAAATTTTTAATATGAAATTTTGTCGAAGTGGAAGTATTTCAGAAAAATTACCATGAGAATTATTTCATTCCTCGATTCTTATTTAACTTAACTGAAATTGGGTTTTAATTAAATGTTAACACTACTTGACTTAGAATATATTAAATTTTAGTTAACTTTCATAATCGAATTCCAATGCGTGCATGTATGGACATTATAATACAAGTAAATACGAGGTGTGTTAAAAAATTAACGAGAATTTTCTCATTTCGCGGGCGATTCCGATTGTCAAACTTTTTTTATTATGTTGGTATACATGCTCCTTAAGTATGATAAAACTTTCAGCTGTTTTCATTGTGGACTTCGTCTGTAACAGCCACTAAGGTTAGACGTGTTTTATGAGCTCGGCGATTTTCGTTTGTTTAAAGAAATGGATCAAAGAATGTGTACCAAATTTAGCGTAAAAAATAAAATAAAGTGTAACAAAGTTTGTGAAATGTTAATAAAAAGGCCTATGGCGAGTCTGGTATGAGTAAATCAAGAGTTTACGAGTGGTATAAGCGTTCCCAAGAAGGCCGTGAAGACCTTGAAGATGACGAACACCCTGGACGCCCCAGCACATCAACAATCGATGAAAATGTGGAAAAGTGAAAGAAACGGTTATGAACGATCGCCAAATCACAATTAGAGAGGTTGCTGATGATGTTGGCTTATCATTTGGATCATGTCATGACATTTTTTCCAATTTTTTAGGGATGAAACGCGTGGCAGCAAAATTCGTTCCAAAATGTCTTTTGCACCACGATAATGCACCAGCTCACACTTCATTGCTTGTTCGTGAATTTTTGGCCAAAAACAATACTGTAACGATTCCCCAGCATCCATATTTGCCAGATATGGCTCCGTATGACTTTTTCCTATTTCCAATAAATAAGAGAACCTTGAAGGGCCGTCGTTTTACAGCCGTAGATGACATTAAAAGTGCATCGCTGAGAGAACTAAAGGCCATCTCAAAGATCGAGTTTGAGAAGTGCTTCGGGGATTGGAAGAAGCGTTGGCACAAGTGAATAATCTCCAATGGGAACTACTTTGAAGGTGACAACATCAATGTATAAGAATAAATAAATATTATTGTCCGAAAAATTAAAATTCCCGTTAATTTTTGAACACACCTCGTATACCAATAATACAAGTAACCTCTGACGCGCAAATATCAAAACTCCGTTCTAAGCAAAGCAAAAATTGTCAGTATAGTATATGTCACTCACGACTATGAATCAAATAGATGCATTAGGGCCTGCGGTTAATAAATCGAAGACGGCACGTTACAAATTTACAGTAGCCAACTATTCCTTCAGTTACGGCACCAAACATACTTGCAGCCGTGATACGAACTCGTATAATTAAACTAATCACTGACATAATGCAAAAATAACCACAAATATGGAAACATTAAAGTAGTTTGCAAACATGAATCTTTTTGAGTAGAAATTCATGTTAAAATTTTGTTAATTATTTTGATAGTTCATTTTAATTAGTTGAATTTAATATAATGCGCACATATGGAATAATTAAAACTTACGCATTCTGAAACTGGATAGGCGGTTCAATTCCATACGAAATAAAATACGCAAGACTCTAGCAGCATTTAGACGCAACATGCTGAATTTCAAGATTTTAAAAAGCTGAAAATGTAAAAATGATGATACAAGGCGAAGCTTAAGAGCAAAGGGTAGCCATAAAAATATGCGTCAACAAAGCCCTACATGCTTTCGAAATAAGAGTTCATGTGAACATTTACATGTGAACGGAAACAAAATCTACATTTATGCAAATAAAATACGAAATATATTTAATTCGCATGAAACTACGAACTCTTTCAGACGTAATTAAAAAGACAAAACTTAAAAAAAATATATATTAGCCGCATGTGTTACAACGGGTACATGGTAGATGTAGAGTGGGTAGGGCACTGGAATACTGACTGAAGGGCCTAGGTTCGATTCTTGGTATCCTCTCTGGGCACCCTCAGCTTCACCCAAACAGTGCTTCTCGGGTGCCAGATCTTTCTTGGGAAACCATTGTCAGCCCAGATAATAAAGAACTTGCCCTTCTATCCTGATAGTTGAATTTCACACGGCTTAAAGGACTTAGAACTAGGTGAGATAAATTATTATGATTTTTTTACTCCTAGATTAATAACTCTATCGAGTTTTATGTGGAGTCGTGCTAAATACTGCAGACTTTATTTTTAACCATAAAAATGTGAATAGATGGTCATAATGTATTGAGCATTTTTTATGCACAGAGCGAAATGGATTTTGATTTAATCATTTACCTAGATTGCTTTGTTTCAGAAAAGGATTCAGTTGATTCTAATCATTAGGATTTTTATTAATTTTGAAATATTTGGCAACCTCAAATCCCAAAACATACTGCATGAAAGTTTTATTATCATTTTAGGTTATTGTATCATTATTTTGATATTTATTAACTCAATTGCATTTATCACAGTTTTTAAATGAATGCTTCCTACGGTGAAATCCGGCGTCACACATATTTCGTAATTCACAGGAGCTTTTTGAGTATAGGGTTACTACGATACCACTCCGACATTACCAACTGGGACACATATCATACTATGTGCCTAAGGAAATTATATCTTAGGAAGGTTTCATTCTAGTGACTTTTTCGCGAAAAATGAAAGGCTTTATTGAAATTTCAAAAATGTCTCTATATAGTTAACTATAGCTACACTGGAATAAATTGAATCTATAACGCACTGAGTATGAAGGTACTCTTGTAATCTTTTGACCCTATCCATGAGGACCATTTGTTATATCTATTATGGTTAAAGTCGAATGTTACAAAATATTCAAAATTATCTCAGCAATGGGTACAATAAAAAGTTCCCAATCCAATGGAAATCCATATTTTTGGCATACAAAAGCTGACTTGGTGCAGAAGTACCTAACTTGAATTTAAAGTAATCCCGTGTGTGTCTGTACTTAATTTTGGCAAAAATAGAAAACGTATCTTTACCTCCTAAATCAGTTGATTATCTAAAGGAATTCACTCACATTATTAATTTGTCTATTATTTTTTTTGTTTTCAAGCCGATGGGAAGTGTGGCTTGATTTCAAAGTTTTGAATACCTATGGACAGTTCTAGACCAGAGATAATAATTTTAAAATGAATACAATTTTTTAAAGTATATCTTTTTCCTGGCGAGTTTGGTATTGGACGTAATCAGATTTAAATTAGAAATATTTTTCTAAATACTTGTATTTGGTGCATAAATTCCCACTGTCACAATGATGTCCTGGTAAATTGCAATTTCAAAATTCTGAATCAAAATCCCGAGCGAGCAACTTTATTTACAGATGGTATACCTGAACAAAAAAAATATGAGAAATATTATGCTATAAGGCGTAGGTTTACCTGTTTAATAAAAAGCGTCGTTTTATGAAAAAAATCCGGATGGTGACAATCGCCAACTGTATATCGATTACTGTGTGTTGCCTGACTTCAAACTGGCATGCATTATGAAGACTTAAAAAGGGTAAAATTAAATCAAGTTGATGGAATAGCTATATCAAATATTTCGGTAAGAAATGATTTGTTTTTCACCTACTTGAAAAATTAATAATTTTTAAAATTATACTTAACCGACAGAAGGTATTGAGGCTATCAACGAATAGGAAAGATAAGTTAGCCTTTCAGTTTGAAGGACTTAAAAACAAGCGGATGGAACCTACTTATTTACGAAGTTTCACTGCCAAGAGACAGTTTCAAAGAGCAAAGTACATCAAACCAAGTAGGAGAAGAAAATCATTGGATAAAGACGAATTAGAAACCAAGAGTAAGTTATTGACATAGAATTTAAGCAAGGAAGACAAGTGGAAATTTGGTTTTGCAGCGCAGATTTTTATGGCTCTTCAACTCGGTCGCTGAGACTAGAGATAAATTCACATGTAGGTGTGGTAAAGAATGCAACAAATAAAATGAGTCCAAAAGAAAAAAGACAGTCAAAAAGTTTTTAAAGAATAAGGAGAGATAAAAGAGGTTTTTTGTGGGATATTCGAGGAATACCTGCAAAGTGGATGTACGAGTATGGAATATTGAGTGAAAATGAGAAATGTTGAAGAATATGATGAAGAAAGGAGGATGTTAGAGGATGTATGTTATAAGTGCTGTAATGAAGCAAAAAATTAGAGGCATTGGTAATAACTAATGGGGGGGAATTTAGTTCTTAGATTAAAGTTGAAAATTGGTCACATCTAATGTAGTTTGTCGTATGATTAGCCGGGGCTTGGAAGAATTAGCCCATCATAAACGTACTTAAAATGGTACACTCGTCTTGATTATCATACTATTTTTACCATCATTCAGTTCTGAAGTCTGTCTCATTGAATTAAGACTTAGTAGAAAAACCTTAGTCTTACCTTACGCTGGATTTAAACGGGTGTTTTCACGAAGAGAAATGCATCACGTCTTGTAAAAGTCTATCTAGGGTAACCCGCAGATAGCGGTGGTATGCCGCCAATAAAACTCTCTCCTTCTCTCTAGAGTCCCACGGCTGTCTGGGAAAAATAAAGGAGAATAAGCCCTTCCTTCTTTTTCCCCGGCGCCCAACTTGGCGGCAATCCCACTTCCATTCCCGCGCGTGTGCTGTGGGTGTGTGTGGGAGCAGAAGCCAACTCTTGGGCAGATCGTGACTGCAAAGAGAGTGGATTGGGGGAAGAGAGAGAGGGGAGAGGGAGGCTGCATCGAAAGGAACGGCAGATTGATTCGATTCAAGGAGTCCTGAATGCGAGTGATGGAAAGGGCCTGGAGGATGGATGCCCCGCACGATGGAACACGACGTCTTATTTTCGCCCGTCCTACAATAACGGAGCTACGTTTCTCCAAATTGTTATTCTATTCAATTTGGGGTTTTGCACCGCAGTTCCCGGAAATTTTTCTTAACGAAATATCATTTTAACAGCGTTCAGATTCGAGTTCCTGATGTTGATTTTGAATCACATTTTCACGAGGTATCTCTCAGAAATCTAACAGCGGGATTTCAAAATTATTACAAGCATTTATGAGCGCATTATCAAGTCAGTGTGCTAAATATTGAACGATTATCATTAAAAAAGAAAGGCAATGAAGTGTTCGGGAAATATTATCGCTAAGTTGAACGTTAAAATTAGATTAAATGAATTAGGAGAAGTTTTTAACTATATATGAAATGTTTTGGACCAATATATTAATAGTTGTGGGAACATAAAAAGAAGAAATGCGTCAAGGAGAGAATTTTTTTGTTGGAGTGAGCTGATGAAAGGTCCTAACGTCTATAATTTATGAACTTCATTTTTGGAATTTTCCAAGTCTATTTTTACCGAATTTTTCATAATGTGCACGCATAAATAAGGGAAAGATGATGGCAAATACCTTAGATAAGTATATAAAAAAATAATAAAGAAAACCTTGATCTTTACGCTTGCGAAGCATGGTCATTGAGGCAGCATTTTAGGAGTAGATTGGAGATTTTTGAGGTCTGGGTGTGGAGAACGATTAAGATGAAGTGGACAGAAATAAAAATAAACAAATAAGGGAATAACACAGTTTCAGTCCTAGCATTCTTCATGGTGAAAGAATACACTTTGTTTTTTACCCGAAGATACATATTACGTTGTGACGAAACCTAGACCGTAATAAAAATATTCCATGTGAAAAAGTCAAGTGTTTTCTTTCATCACGCGAATAAATACAATAAATTATGAGGGAGGTGAAAGTGTTATCGGAAGGAATTCGAAGAAGATAGCAAATGTGGATGCCGTGTTTTTTGATTGGCAGAGGAATGTTGAAGGCTGTGCTTTACGGAGGAGACGGCATTACGCAGAATAGGTAGGGAGAGAGGAAAAGGATATAAGCATGTTTGGACGGAACGAAGCGGGGAAAAAGGTCTGAGTAAATAAAAAAGTTTTTTAATTGTGTGGTGTTCGATCGTGTCTCCTCAGGCAAGTATAGTGTGTATTTTACGGTGATTAATCTGTTTGCCCATTTAAACCATTTTTTTCAATGTGGACAACCATAATAACAGTTTCTCAAGCAGATAAAAAACAATGGCGATTTATAAAGTTCTTCATCTAAATTTTTTATTGAAAGTTAAAAATAGAATTGTTTATTACACAAACAGGGCTATTCACAGCTGGTTTTATCTTATTAATTCACTGTATAACCAAACCTATTCTCAAAATATTGATATTATTATGTGAACTTTGCAATTTCATCCATTTATGGAGTCAAATAAAGATTTGTATAATATGCTATTTGCTGTAACCGCTTAGCATTTTAATTTCTTCGTGTTCTTACTTCAATGCTGATTCTTGTTCTTGAAGTATATAAATTTTCCATTTTCAATAAATAATTTGAAATATATTAAATGTTATGAGTCACTTCGGTTGGTACCATTCAAGCTTCTTAATTCTAAATCCAAAAATTCTTTCCAATTTTTCCTTTCTCCGGACCATCTTCTTCATAGCTTTCAAGGATACACTCTTTGTAGTTACATCATTAATAGTATAAACAAAATCAACTTCAATGCATATAAGAGGAAACCAGAACAGCGAGAATGAAAGAGGGCCGTTATACCAAAGTAATGGATGCTGTAGCGTTTAATGGCAGATCAGAGGAGGTTTAGCGAAAGGTAGCTGAAGTACTGATCAGAAAATGGGGGTTCGTAGGGATTATGGCGAAATAGAGTGATAAATTGGTAGAGATAAAAGCATGTTCGACTACTTAGCCGCAATCTAGGTATACCTGCCTTCAAGCATTCACCGGATGGAGGAATAGATTATGTGCGTATGGTGACCTAGAAGAGATAGGAACGCTCCCAGGAGAGAATTCGCAAAATGAGATTTGGATTAAGTGGTAAGCGAAAGTAGATTCCGAAGGGTTGAAGGGTAGTAAGTCTTAGTGACCGTGAAGAGAAAAATTATGAGGAAAAAGTGCTTTATATCAAGTCATTACCTTTTATGTGCATCAATAAATAGATAGTGTCGTCAACAAGAGAACATTTTTCAAAACGTTACTCAAAGAAGGAAGATTAAGCGTTCAGAATGCTGGATCACGAAATAATTTTTTCAAATTGCTCAAACAAACGTTTTGTTATTTGAATGCAACAACGACTTCAAATGAATCCAGTTAAAAGTAAATGATAAATATTCCTTGTTCAATGCAATAGCCAATTATACCTTAACTATTGCTTTCCATGCGTAATAATTTACGAAAAATTAGGTTAATATGCACCATTAATGACATTCTATATGATGAATTTGTCATCATAAGATGAAGTGTGCGAGAAAGAGCGACCATAGGTCATGGGGAACGAACTCATATAGATGAAATTTACGCATATATTTAACTCAGGTAATGTCAATGAAAGTCGGTGGGGAATTCATTAAATCAGTTAGGTTTGTGAATGATCAAGGTTTAGTTTACTAGACTGCCTAGAGACTGTAAGCATTACTGAGCGTATTGGAAAGTTATATATATATATATATATATATATATATATATATATATATATATAAAGGATACTCACAGTATGTATTTGACGTTTCGATGGTCCAACCGTCGTTTTGTAGAAAAATAACATAATAGAGGCTATGTGATTTTCGAGAAAGAAAAATGTTTAGATAACATTTAAGTAGATGATAATGTAAAACAAGTGGAACGTTTATTTATCTAGGGAGGATGCTGCCTCTAAATAATCTTGTTGCTTGAGACTTGCTAGAAAGAAGAATTACGTTACGCAAAGAGGTTTTCACAAGAAAGGGACATTGACGACAGAGACGTTATGCAAAGAAAAGAGCTCAAGGAGAGAACATTTTTGGGGGAAATAATGAGGTAGAAAAGACGGATGCAGAGCGTTAAGTTTGGCAATGGAATGCTGAAAACTGTCATACAGGCGAGAACGTTAGGGAAGCGAGTAAGAGTTAGGAATAAGATAGCCATGTGAAAAGAATATAGGGAGGAAGGAAGTATGCGGAATTGGAGGTTGGTTAATTGTAGTTTTTAATATCAGATTGTTTTTTATTAGGAGTGGCAAAAATATGCATCGTTGTAACGTCTGTTTCCATTCAAAACCTTCCTTAAACAGTAGCTTACAAAAGGGTCAAATAAATTGAATATGGCCGATCAATTGTTTATTCTTATGTTGGTTAAATGCGCAGTGCTAAAGATACTTATACTAAGTTGTATTTTTAAGGAGGATGCCTTTTGGTTACAAATACGTACCATTTTCATATAATGTCCTCTATTTGTAGTCATAAGTGCACTCTGTCGAACAACGTTGTTTAAATGAATCCTTTAAACGTCATTTTAAGCGATTCCACTCGGCGCAAATAAGTTATATTATATGCACTACCGTGCTAGATCATACGATGGCATTGCTTAATGGACTCCTTGGCCAATAGTAGGAACCAATGCCTCAAGACCAACAACGTCAACAGCAAGATGGAATTTGTCTTGCCCCGAAAACAAGGATAAGAATTAGATACGCTAATCCGACGAATCGGATTTCAAATGAATACCACAATGACGCGGGAGCGCCTTTACGTTGTACTTCCCTCTCCTTTCTCCGTCCCAAGAAACCTAATGCAAGAAGCCATTTACCACTCCCCTCCATGTCTCCCTTTATCTCGCATCAGGAATCAGATTACTCCACATCTCACCTGTTCTTCCTCATTCTATCTCCCGTATTTCCTATGAATGTGAAACCGTTGAGGCAATTTCAAGATTCATTGTGTTCGTCGACTGTTAGCTTCATGATGTCTCTTTTTGAGGTGGTTGCAGGAAAGGGAATGGGAGTGATTTCTTCTGTGAGTCAAGCGTTTATCAACCATGGCCAAATATTTATAGGCTCGAAGAGGTTATTGCAAAGAGTAGGAGGCGGTTTTAGACAAACTTCGGATTTTTTGATAAACATCGATATCTCTGAAGAAACCTATTCCTTTTCATTTTTCCAGTTTTAACCGAGTATACTAAAAACCAAGCGTTATCATTCTCTCTAAAGAACAATCGCGATATTC
Organism: Hetaerina titia; assembly: GCA_037158775.1. NCBI lineage: Eukaryota > Metazoa > Arthropoda > Insecta > Odonata > Calopterygidae > Hetaerina > Hetaerina titia. The sequence goes on along the minus strand of CM073775.1, from coordinate 24,566,572 downwards.
CTCTCTTCTTGTCTCTTCGCTCAACGAAATGACGTAGGGTCAAAATATGTAAGCTATCAATGATGTCCTTTGTATATATATATATATATATATATATATATAATTATATGTTATATAATATATATATGAAATTGACGCTTAATGTTTATGTATAATTATATATATATGTATGCATGTTAATTATATATATATATATATATATATATATATAATTAACATTAAACCACAAAAATCCGCCATATGGCAAACAAATATTCATTAACATGGAAAAAGGTATGAGGAAATGGGATAGGAACACAAAAAACAAATACAGGAAGGGTAGGGAAGGTGTAATCGAGCAGGTTACAAGTGCAAAAAAGTTTCTTTGACCGGGACTCGAACCAAGGATCTTTTTCTCTTCTGGGTCGATTATCTAACAATATAAATCCTTAATTGCTGAATAAAAATAATTTGAAGGCTGCAATAAACCAATCTTAGGATTGAAACACTCATGATGATGACATATGTGAGCATGTGTGAGTATCAAATACCGAAACGTTGTACGAAACCTTCATAAATATCTGACGGTTATTGATTCATATTTGATTGAAACAAAAATGAAATATTTTCATTTACCGATTCTTCGACCTGAAATTGAGGGAACTAAACATCCGTCTCATGGTCGTCGAGAGCGGCGAACCTTTTTCTTCCCTTGTGTATTTTCCAGATAGGCACCCAGTGAAGTACCTACGTGAGTTCACCCCTCCCTAATTTGGGGAGTGTGCGTGGGTGAGTGGGCGGGCGGTGGCTGCGGCATGTTTGCTCACCTGATTGATGCGAAAGAGAGGGAGAAAGGGGGCGCCACTGCCAACCGAGAAAAGACGACGGTGGCTGTAAGTGGAGAAGGGCTCTCTCTCTCTCTCCCTGACTCATTCGCTCAAGTGCGGGAGGCACGTGCGAGGGTTCGGCTCCCGGGAGTGGATGCGAAGAGGCGCCACCGGGGAAGATTCAATTAGCTCAGAGTGTTGGACCCAGGGGAGAGGGGCGGATTACCGAAACGCGGATAATTTTATAGAAAGGTATCGACGTCACTCTGTCTATATAACTCACGTCAATGTAATGGCGATATGCTTTTGTCTTTGTCCACTAGTGCTAACTTCCTAAAATTATATATACGATACATATATTATATTTATTGATATAACACTTTTTTGAAAGTCTCAAGGATGTAAAAAATATGTACCTGAAGTTAGCATTAGTGGGTAAAGACAAGGAACTCCTTCCTTCTTTTCCTTGAGAAAGGCGGCTTGGACCAACGAAAATTTGAAAAATCTACCAGTTAATGTAGGTTTTGGGTGGACACAGCTGACAAATAAATTCTCTTTTTCTCCAAACAAAACATAACACAACATCCTACTCTACAACAAGTCCCTCTCCATCTCTGTATACTTTCTTCTTCCCTTTATTCCGTACAACGTCCCTATTCTGTTTTTACCCTTACTTCGTTTGCTTAACATTCTCCTTCTGTCACAGTTTTGAGCATGCCACAGCGGATCAATATGCTTTTCATCCATTTTTCTGCCTTCTTATGATTTTTCCCAACAATCCCCTCTCCTTCCCCATCGTACCTACATTTCCTCATTCGTTTTCCTTTCGGTCCACTTCACCTTCTCCATCCTTCTCCAAGCCACCATTTCAAAAGTCTCTAATCTATGTCTGTCATCCTGCGTCAGCGACCATGTTTCCGCGCTGTACATAACTGCGCTCCATATCGAAGTATTCACCAGCCTTTTCTTAACACCGTTACTCAGCATACATATACATTTCAAACGAAAGGGCGAGATGGCGTTGGCCAACAAAAATATTTTTTTAAACACAGAAAAAAGGGCACACTTATTCCAAATTTTTTGTTGGCCTTCCTCTGCGGACAAAACGTCTGTCCTTCAGTCGTCAGAAGAAGGTGATCTTGCCACCAAAACTCTTAGAATACGTGTGGGTGTCCTTTAATTTTTTTGTTGACCTACGTCATCTCGCGCCTCCCATTGAAATAATATTCACATCCGTGAGACTTTCGTTCAAGATATACGATTGTGGTTTGAAATAATTGCGGGATGTTTTCGGACCAGATGTCAAGGCTAGCGTGACAAACTTCTCGCGTAGTAATAGGTAGTATTAAATGAGTAAACACGTAACGCGTCAGTGCTCTGGGAAGAGATCTGTGGTGAGGAATTCAATCTGCTGTAGTTCCCGTCAAAGTGGATTCGTGAAGATGGAAAAATTGAGATTCGAGCAGTGGTTAAATACTTTTAAAAGAAAGTCTTGAAATCTAAGGAAATTCATGCCGACTTTCAGGACACTCTCGGGGACTCTGCTACTTCCTATTCAACTGTTGCCACATTGACAAACGATTTTAAGTTCGGACGGTACAGATTACATGATGATCCGCTTAGATGTCATCTGAATGGGTACATCACCTGTTAACAGTGGAATTGGATATGAGAAAATTATCAGCTAGATAGATGCCGCGACTCTTGACCCAGGATCACATCCGGGTCCTATCTTATCTGTCGAATAAAACACAAGGAAACACGTTCTTGTTCTACTTCGCACCGTTATGGAATCACGTTGTCACATATTGTAGTTTGGCATCCGGCTGAAGCTGTACTTTTAACATTGCGTAAAAACTTGGATTCCAGGGCTCTTCCTTCTTTGAGTGCCGTGCCGTTTGTAAAGATCTTCTTAACTTTTCCGCCGCCCTCGAGTGGTGACCTATCCTTGGATACGAACTCTTGTGGGGCCGAGAGTAAAAAGAAGTTGGATAACCTGCTAACTTTCCAAGGAGTTAAAATTCGCATTGGAGAACGCACCCTTTTGGGCACAATCTCACCGGAGTTAATTTACGAGCCCTAGTGCGAAAAGGAGTCGGGTCATTAATCTCATCCCTTTCTGGAGATGGGCGTAAGCGAGATTCAAGCTCGAATCTAAAGCTTTTGAGGCAAAAAGAGAAATTGTTTTTGAGATTCAGGTCGCGGAAATTGACCTCCGCATGTGCGCTTAAGTCACACGGCGTGGTGATTTTCTTCCCCTATTTCGAATTGATTGCAGTAAATGAGCTCTTGTGTGTGATTGGGAGGATTGCGCTTGAGATTCAGGTCGTAAAGAGACCTCCTATGCTAATTTCCTCGGCGAATCCTTTGAGTTTTGAGTAACCAAGGTACTTTAAAGTATTGGAGTAATGTCGAATTACTTTGTGAGTTGCACATTCGTACCTATATTGCCATGACATGAGGTCTGATAATGTTAGTTATTAATCATTCAATATAAGACTGTAGATAGCTCGTAGACATGGTTCTAGTATGACTATATATACTCTTACACTTACCATATTTTCTGGTTGATAATTTAGGTGTGAGTGAAATCTAATCTAATCCTGGTGGCATATTTTGTGATAAATGAAACACACTTTGATTACTACCAATCGACAACATTAGTGTTGGGTTAGAACACTACTAGAGAACTTAACTCTCAAATTAGTTACAATATTTAAATGTAAATTTCATCTAAATTTAAATCAATTATTAATTTCAATATTCCTTAAATGACCATGAGTAAGTGAAAGGTATGACCTTTAATGCATCTGAGGAGATCTAAGGGGTACCAAGTCCTCCCAGGATGATTTCAATAATATAATTTTTCTTTTCATCTGTTCCAATGTGTTGTTTAACACAACTGTGGCCCCTTAAAAAAAACAAATAAATTTAATTTTAAAAATTAGGTTTCATTTCAGTTTTTACCAAATTCAGCCTGCTCTCCCCTCCACGGCCAACACAATGGTCAGAATGTGGTCCCCTCCACCCGAAAATTGTCACTGAAAGGAGTGTCTCAAATTTGTCAGTTCAATGATTCGCAAATATCACGTTATAAAACTGGTTACATGATTGTACATGACTTTATTAGTTACTCGCCATTGATGAAATTAACAACTTAATTGACATGCTTGGGAATGTCACTCGCTAGTAGTCCATAGGCTAAATCTAACACGGAGATTCACCAAACGAGAACTGGGGTAATTCTACGAGATCTTTCTAGGAGAATAAAATCATGGCTTAGAAGGTAAAAATACCTTAATACTTTTCCGATTGATCAGGATTCTTGAATAAAGCAGTTCTCCAAGGCAAGGAGAAATGAATATTTCTCCTTTTAGACTTGAAAATTGAAAATAATTCGTTTGAGGAACGGGACCATGAGCAAATGTCTCCTCTGGGAACGATGGCTTTACACGCGAGCATTTTTGAACGAAAGTTACATGGCAAAAAGAAAGAAATGGACTGATTATTCATGAGGGGAAATTATTAACGCGACGCAATCCCTTACTAACCGCAATGTTCCGCAGTTCGCCCCATTTGGCCGGGACCCCAGTCGACGACGGGGGGACTGCCCGCCAAGGCCGGCCAAGTCTGGCAGCCAAGGGCATGCTCGCGAGAACTGATAGCTCTGCACCAGATGCTCCTACCCTTCCCAATCGCATCTCTTGTTCAGTTTGACTTCCAGAGGTCTAAATAACGACAAAAATATGAGCATAAATAATGATCAGCATTTTCATCTAAGTTATAAATAGTTTTCTCTCGCTGGACGTATTATTCTTTTCGTTTTCACTTCTGTTGTGAAGGGTTTACAAAAAACTGACTGAAGCTCATTTTTCGTCCATACTTTAACTTCCAAATTATTCTTTACCCCTTCAGGGAATTAAGGACATTATAAGATGATGGATAATAAAGATAGGGATAGTAAAAATGAGGAGCTGAGACAGGGCCGAAATCGCGTATTCTGGCATCTAAATGTGTCTGATGTAAAATTCCCAGATGCCTCCAAATGTCTGCCTAGATTACTGGCAAATGTATTCCTCAATAGAATGTGCTGGTATTAAACCATAGGATTTTTCTATTTCGGCTAACAGGACCCTATGATTTCCACTCTTGCCAGCGTTCTTAAATCTGAAACTGCGCAGCATATATAGTATATGGTTTCACGTTTCAAATCTAATTACACATTAAGGACTACCTTTTTATTTCCACTAATAGATGCAATGAAATATAAGTATTAGTATAATTAGTGGTAATATGAAAACATTTATTCCAATACACTAATTCTTTGTAATTATCGTAAAAGCTCCCTGTTTTTGCTGATTGGTTCATGTGCCAGCTAATCTTTCAATTTTTATGAGGAGAAAAATATAGTGACATGATATCGTTGAAGGATTCGATGTACTCATTATAAAATTATTCCTCATCCTTATTTTGCCGGCAGTAAGTTTAATTTTTTTATTATACCATGGACTTTCATAGAAAATCTGATACGCAGTTAGTTAAAGTAGTAGCAATTATTAGGGCAGGTTTAAACAAGTAGAATGCACGGGTTATGAGGGTAGGGTGGAGAGCAACCCGGCGTCGACATTAGCCTACTATTAACGAAAGGCACAAATGAGTCACGCAGTTTAACGTCCCATCCGACGGACGGCGTACTCCCTTAAAGTTATTTTTGTACATGTACTATATGTCACCCAAGGTTGGGATCTGGGAATCCACTGAAGATTCCTGATACCTTTGTAATTCGAACCCGGACCCTCTGAGTAGGAAGCCATTACACTAACCAGCGCACATCCCAACCCCTTCAGTTCTTTAGATAGTTATCTTTTTTCACTCAGAAATTCTAAAATATTTCATTATATATATTTGCCCTTCAGCAAAAGAGTTGGCAGAATTAAAATGGATATACTGCATGCACGCATTGCAGCAAATATCCTGAATTCATATCATTAAATTCACGCACCAGTATACAAATCAATGAGCAATCCACATTGCTTGTTCGAGGATTTATACACCATTATTATGTATCAATATGCTGACGTATTCATTTTTTCCCTATTGAGGGAATTTTTCCATTCTATCCTTTCCAATTTAAATCCAATATGCCAACACCAATTCCTAAGAATTCCTTCCATTTTCCCAACCTTTCACCTTTTCGCCATACGACGGATTCACTAAGAGAGAGAACCATATCCCCTTCTTTCATTCTCCCACCCTCCTTCTCAGTTCACTTTCCTCCACTCCCCTTCCCAAATAGTGCAAACACACAAGCGTACACGCTACTGTATATCGGAACTTGTCTTTAATTACGGTGAATTTGAAGAGGATGAATAAGAAAAGTAAATGCGGAATACATTAATTGCCAGTCTTTGTCGTTTATCATTATTCTCTGCTTTCGTCATACAAACTTGTAAATGCGAGAATTAGGGGACTTCGTGGAAAAGTATTTCTTCTATTCTTGTATATATAAATGCTATTTAATTATGAAGAACCTCTATTTTTTCACCTTTGAATGACGCTCAAGCTTTGTAACGCCTTTTGCGATACTAAAAAAGAAGCAGAGAGACATAAATCTCATTATTCAGTCAACTTTTGTTTACGACATCGTTCCACAATAGCACAACTAACTTTATGGATATAAGTTTAATTAAATATCGTTTGATCACAACAGTTTTCATAGCTTTCAAATACTTCTACGGTCTCTCTATTTTCAATCAAATAGTCTATAAAAATTTAGTTCCGTTTGATTGGATAAAGTATAACTTGCGTGCGCAAAAATACTCGAAGATGTAATATGGCGCATTAATCTTTGAAAAAACTATTTAGTAGACCCACCTTTTCAACAGTTCTACAGCGTGCGTATCCTGTTATTAAATATTGGTGTGAATGCGGTTTCTGATTTCGTGTGATTAAGGTTTGTCGAGTGTATGGACAAACTAATATTTGTGTGTAGGTAACATGATTTGGTTTTGTATTTGGTTTAATTCTATTTTCCGGGAGGTGACCCGGCACCTCCCGCCGCACGCCCTTGCGGCCCCTTGCGGGGTATTCTGTAAATGTAGAATTAAATCATATCTAAATGCAAGTGATACCCTGCAAGACTACCGGCAAGATATGTGGCAATGAGTGATTCCACACCAACCATTCACGTTACGTGAAGAGTGGAGGTTTTGTACCGTACATGAAATATGTGCAGTGACATAAAACCTCAGTCATTTAATTCATGAAAAAATAACGGTTAACAAATTTTTGAAGGAGGATTTTCCATCATGAGGAGTGAGATTAGGCAATCAACGAAAAATAATTGGCATCCCTATAAATATAAAGTTGGACAAACAGGTCGACCTACAAAATGCATCAAGGAATGGGGAGAAATAAATCTAGCATAGATATTAACTACTCTGTATAAAAAAAGGCGTTAAGGAGTCCATAGGTAAACGTTCCGTCCCATCCAAATAACATAATATTTAGGGTCTGGGGTATCACTAAAAGAATACCTGACATCCCAGGGATTAGAACCTTGGCACTCGGCATAGAAAGTGGTTACGTTAGCAACTCCACCATTTCAATCTCCATTTTAAAGAAAAGTGATTTTTGGAAGAAAGATAGGAGAGTAAAAAGCGATTGGCACTACTGATAAGTTATATTATCCCTTTAATTCAAACATGAAATAACTACTGAAGGGAAGAGTTAGTGATTTGCACCTTTGGGAAAAATCATGGAATGTTATTAACTTGGGTATTTCATTGGTACCAGTCTTTTTTGGTGTTGTGCACTCGCGGGTTTTTTTCAGGCAGGATTTTTTGACTCCTTACCACATATGTAGAAGGAACAGGGAAGACAAAGGGACCGGTGTCCGTCTATCGTGAGTAAGCGAGTGCACGGAAATGGGTGGATTGTTAAGCTGATGCATGGCCACTCAGTCAAAGGTCAAAATATGTCGAGTTATCAGTAGTGGAAGTCGATTAACCCGTCACACGTCATCCATTACGTATTTCCGTCCATCCAAACCTCCTCCTCTTCCGATTTCACCCCTTCCACACCGTCCTCAGGGACGGTTCAACAAATCGAGTGGATACCGCATTGCTCAATTTGGTATAAACGAGACTCACCAACAATAAGGTTTACGCCAAAGTTATTGAATTGTAATGGGCAGAAAAAAAACGACAAAGGACTCAATAAATGTCACTTAGGAAAAATAAATGGGCAAAAAAATGGATAGATTTACATTTTGTAAAGACATAGAGCTTTAAATACCAGAAAAGATACCGTATTTTGCATTAGTTTTAAATATTCATGGATTTACATGCTGCTTTTAATTCATTTAAAATGAGACCATAATCAGGTGACTCTCATCCCTAATTTGTAATTGTCAATGGATTTATTCAATTTTAAGTGACTGGAAACGTTAACCAAGTAGTTAAATATGTGTAATGCTCCATTAATAATATGCAGAGAATTTCACTGTCGTCAAATGTAACTATACAGCTTTTTTCATTGAAAACGTCCAATTCTTTTATTTTAGTTATAATAATTGTTTTCTGTTCTTGGATTCAACGTTTAATGATTTTATGCGCTGCAGAGTAATATCATCGTGGTCACTCTATTTCATTTGAGATAAAGCATTTTTATGACGGGCTTATTAGAATTATATTAAATGGTTTCAACGTTGGCGATGGTATACTGTATACAATTTAGAAACACAAACAAAGGCATCCACTTACATTTTATTTTTTTAATATTTCAACCACCTTTTTTAATCTATCGAATCAATACAATTTTGAGTCATTATTTATGTGTTTCTAAGTTCTATATACCATCGCTAACCTAATAATTACTTTTTTGAGAATGTTTTGAGTACATATATATACATATACACATTCGTATATATAATGTATATGCACACAGGATATTGAGAAAAAAATATATATATACACACCAAAAACATGTTCGCAAAAAATAAATTTTTGTGTGTGTGTGCATGTATACATATTTACGTATGCATACACACACATGCATCTGTACCATATGCATGTGTGTATACGATATATAATATATGTAATATACGTTTGTATAAGTACGTGCGGGTGCATATAAGTTACAATATATAATCTTGAAAATGACGCTCTCCGGCGACACACAAACACACAAACACTAAGTTAATAAATATTAAACACACAGAAACATAAAAGAAGGACACTTACAGTAGATATTTACGTTTCGACGGCACGGCCGTCGTCATCAGATGACGACGGCCGTGCCGTCGAAACGTAAACATCTACTGTAAGTGTCCTTCTTTTATGTTTCTGTGTGTTTAATATTTATTAACTTAGTGTTTGTGTGTTTATATATATATAGTCACTTTCTTGGAAAAGCCACGAACGTGCACAATAAAATTCACCAAATAGTCATAGCAAAAACAGAAACTAAAACATATAAAAGAGGGACTCACTAGTTCTCGAATTTTCGGTGGTGCAACCACCTTTCTCAAGAGGAATTAGGAACAGAACTCCGTACTTTCGCATCTTCGATATATATATATATATATATATATATATATATATATATATATATATATATATATATATATATATATATATATTCAGACATGCGGTCAGACATGAGTCTGACCTGAAGAAGGCCTCGGAGTAGGCCGAAAGCTTAAATCATCTACAGTGTGACTGTCCTTTTACGTGTTATCTGTTTTAATCTGTGCTCTATTGTGCCGTCCAAAAGTTATATTGCTCTCGTGAGTACTTCCATATCATCGATATATATATATATAAACATTTTTAAAATTTGAATAAAGAAATTGATAAATATTGTAATGTGGAAATGAAAGTCATCAGTGAATAAATGTACCACTGGATATTTCCCTCTTGCTTCACAAGATGCTTTTATATTCTTAAACTGGTTTCAGAGTATCCACCGCAGATGTTCGCAAACACTTTACTCTTCAAGGGAAATGTCTGAACCGAAGTCTCGAAAGTAAAGGCAACCCGCGACGGTAAGGCGGAGGGTGGTTAACAAACGGACCAACGAAGAAAGGCACGGAATTGAAAGCGGGGATTGCTCTACCTCCCTCATTTTCTTTCTTCTCTCACCTCTACTTATTCCAAAGTCTCCTTTAATTTCAGACCAAAGGACTCTCCTTTCCCTTTGTCTGCAGTTTCCTTTGCTTTTTCCTCTCCACCGATTCGACTTAATTTGGTTCCTCTGTTGATATTGGGCAGATCGAGTGGATGTGGCGGTTATCCAAACTATTAGCCTTTTCTTACTTTTCCACAAATTAAGAGAGGGGTTTTTTTCTGGCAACCCTTTCCAACCCAATCGCCTCTTTCTCCTCATTTCCCTCCGCTTTCCTCCTCCGAACATTATTCCTGGATCGCAATTTGCCTCCCTAGAATGCCTTGCCTCTCGCGAAAAATAAGGTTTGTCGATGATCCTAACATTTTATCCAAAGTCTCATCAAGGAAATTAAATCTCAGGGGATTTTTTTTACGGTGCTTAATTAGAATTTTTTTGTTCAAGAGGAGAATTGTTCGTAAAATAATTATAACATCCACCATTTATAAGAATTAGCACGCATGATTACCCTCTTGTATGCATATGAGTATGCGTTGGCCCAGAAGCCATGGAATCATAAGGTTCCTGGTTCAAATCCTGGTGGTTTTTCTCTTCTTTGAATCTGTATTGGGTAAACAAAATATTTCCGTTCCTCATGTTGAAACCTAAATTTATGTGAAGGTTTGTAATATGTTTATCAAATTTTTTCGGATTTAATGAAAAAATCGTAAAACGTAGTACTTTTTTAGGTCCTTCCGTACATGTGTTATTTCCTGTCTTCAGTAGAGTTTGAGGGAACAGCCTACTAGTCAGTCATCCCAAGAAAAAAATAAATTTATAATATTTTGGTATTTTACGGAACTTTTTTCATGGAAATTTTGTCTTCATCCAAATATTTAATGGCATTATTAACACTATCAGAAAAATCGCATTTTTAGGCCAGGCTTCTATCAACATCATGATGGTGCTAATTTTGTACGAATTCCTATGGCTAAAATATAGTATATCAATTCATATGCAGAGAGTTTAAGAGGGTCTGATAATTATATGGTGATTTTGTGAAAGTTTCAGACTTGAAATTAGTCTTTAACATTCACGCTGAAATTACAACTTTTAATATGATCAAGTGTTTTAATTTAGTATGATCAAGTGAATATAATATGTATGTATATATGTCTTTAAACAATTGAACGGATTGAGTTTAGTGGTAATATAGTAACATAATTAAGTTCATGTAAATGGTGTTCTTTGAAAGGATATGCTAAGGATAAATATTGCTTTATCGATATCATGTGTTATTGCTTAACAAGCTATTCTATAATGCAGTATGCTGGTCAGTAGGCTTAGCTATCTCAATAGTTGCCACAAGAGTTGGACAGAGGGTTCAAAGGTAAATGGTGAAGTTTTAATAGGGTGAGTGAGGAAAGTAAGTTTCCTGAGTTAACCTAAAAGAAAAATGATGGGGAAATATTGAGAGGGAGGGTAGGATGTTGACGAGGTCGTGATATAGAAGGGAGAGCCTTGGGAATGCAGGGTATAGAGAAAGGAGAAATGTGTGTGTGATTTGTAAACAGCAGGCATATAGAGGTTATGATGAAATGAAGAAGGGAGCGATGTTGAGCAAATAAAGATGAAGTCCTCGTGATATATAGTGTACATCAGGGACTATCCAGTACGTATCTTAAATGCTAAACAAACTTCAAAAACTAATAATACATTCTTTAGACGAAATGGATAATTCCGATGAAACGTGAGACATTACGGTATGTGAGGTTAATTTCGCATTTTCTCAATAAAGCACCATAAATAGATAATGATTATTTAAGGCTTATGAGGAAGGGGGCATATGTGACTCCACCCTAGTATTGAAAATTAAAATAGAAAGCAATAAAAGTATAAGATTCATCGAATGTCTTTGATTACTTGATTTTTTTTTCATGGTCGTTTTCTTTGAATTCTAATGGACGTCCTTTGAGAGGGTGTGTTATTGCGATTAGACAGGGGGGGTGGACGTCTAGCTCAAAATGAACTAGCTGCATTTTTAAAGGGTAACGGATTTTAAGAATTTTGCTTCATGAACACAGGCAAATTGTAAGAGTGTAGAGTAAGTTCATTTGTCCGTTGTACAGTTCCTATTTAGGTTTCATACTAAATAAATATTAAGAAAGGTAAAGAATCATCTATATCTGCATAATAAAGTTAATCATACGAAAGAAGGAACTTACATGCAACCATAATTAATAATAGAATACTTATATCCAAATTAGACTCGAGAAGCATGAAAAACATGGGTCTATTATAATAAGGGGGGAAAAATCCAAACGGCCGTAATCAATAGTCGCAACTCTCGTCAGACTAATTGCTGTGTTGGTTTTTCGCGGGAACAACAAAAGAGACCAAAACACAACCTCTCAACCAAGAATACCCTCACTGTGGTGGTTTACGGGAAATTAATCCACGCCAGGGACCACACACAGCCCCAAAAATACACTATCCTGTTTAGAATCCTTCACGAGGCTGTGGGACCCCGTTAAAGATTATAGGTGGAAAAGTAATCCTTCACGAGGCTCTAGGGAAGATACCGTTAAAGGTACCAGGATTTTCTACAAGTACACACTCTGTGCTTATCCACGAAGGACGAGCACAGACCATTTACACACACTAGCACACGATAAACGCACACACACACACAATCAAAAGGGCTCAACTTCTGGGAGAATCTGAAAACAAAGAGCGCAGACGAATATGTGCGTCAAACACGCGTGTTTCGGCCACCAAGTGGCCCTCTTCAGCGAACTGAAGGGAAAAAAGCACTTCCAACACTAGGTTGGAAGACTTTCAACATTGCCAATTTTTTTATCTCCTCGTCTAATGGTCACAGGAAAAACGACATGTTTATTCTGTTCGTTCTACTATCTATCTCCCTGATTTTAGGTATGTGGTCTGATCAACCATAGTAAGTCGGGGCAATATGCATTAAACATCCTCAGATAAGTAACCTTTTTCAAATTTAGGCAGTAATTTAACCTGTATTTCAACCAACAGTGAAGCAGTGTCTTCGATCCTAATTTTCCCAATAGTTTCTTGACACTGCTCCCTGAATTAGCTGTAAGTAAGATAGAAGAAGATGAGAGTTTTTTATGTGTGTCTGTCTGATTTGAATATATTTAAGCTTCAGTTTTTCCATTCAAAATTTCAAAAACTCTCAGTTTGGTATAGAAGCCAAAATATGGAAATGCAAATTTTCTAATGAAGAAGTAATGATCTAAGCTAACATTGGAGGGTTAGAATGAATGAGCGAAAGGGGAGAATCTGATATGAAGCATCCAGGTAAAATACACTCTGAATTTTTAGAGACATAGTCTTTAAGAAAAGGGCAAGCGTATATTGAAGACTTTTGAAATGAGGACCTAGAAAAAATGTACATAAGAAACTCGAGCGTCTAGAGAGCGGAGACGAAACACCGCAACTTAACTTTCCTTTTTGTGCTCAATTTTTTTCCTTCATAAACTTACAAGCAATTATTGAAACGCCAAATTTTAATTTCATGTCGAGCTCTAGGTAGAAATGAAAATCCTTTTTACATGTAGTTACATCGTGATCTTTCATTACTTATTCTAAATACACATGTATACGTGTATGCATTAGCAAAGATGACGTTGATAACAGTGTACGCTTGGGGATACGCAAATGATTGTATTATTCAGTCTGTGGACTGTGGTGGATTGTCCATCTCGAGAGCAAACCTCTGAGTTGGAACTCCTGCGGTCGTTCATTGAAAGTAAATTGTGACATAATGAGGCACCTTGAATTTGATTGCTCCGCTCCATATCCGAGACTGACTCTCCTTCAAGGACATAATGACCATCTTAGGCTCATTATATGTTCACAAGCAGATCGTTGAAGCTGAAGATAATAATACCTTATTTAAACTAATTTTGCTGAAAGTATTAAAGCATGATTTAATTTTAGTTTGAGCACAGGGCTCATTTTCCTTATATTCTTTATCGTTTGCCAGCGGCCAAAGTTTCAATGTTGTTCGTGAAAGTAAACGTACCGCAGGAATATGAAAGCTTAGAACTATACTTTTACTCATGATTTAGTCGAGGAAAATGATGAAGTATTAAATACGAGTTTTCACATTTTGACCCAAATTTTCTGTAACCTGCTCCTGATACATCACTCGCCTTCCAACTTTCGTTTTTGTACAGCTCCTTTCACGCTGCACCATTTTGGGATATCTTCGCTTCGTCACGTCATTCCTAAGGTTCATGCGTGCGTGCCTGTTTGTAACTTAGAATGGTATGAATGTACTATATACTCAATTTCTCGTGGCGAGGAACTGCACGGGAGGAGAAGAGTAGGAACTCAAAGGAAATGACAAGACAAAGAATAGCGATCCAATTTTGAAACAAGTGAACCATTTTTCCCCCAACTCCTTTTCATTACCCTCTCACATTACCTTCGACAATTGTTCCTCTCGTATTTCGGTTGGGTCACAACAGGAAGCTTGTGTAATCATGAAAACAAATATCTTTCACGACACTAATGGGTGAAAAGTGACTTCAAAAAGCTAGTTTGGGAAATGAAAAGAGTTCTCCCGTTTGTCACTGGTCGACAATATGTTAAACAAACATGGCAGTCACTAAGTTGAAACCACTAATATGATTAAAACTGACTTTCCATTTCCACTTATTTCCTTTTATGGACCTGTCTTATTTACTTACGGTTGAAGAGAAATATTATCACCATAGAATGTTGAAGATGTTTAACTAACATCGGATTGTGTCATTAAAACATATTAGCAGAAATGCATAAAAAGCTTTTCTTAACCATTATTAGTGATTTTTATTGAGTGAAGCCAGTTTGTTGTGGATATAGCCAAACAGTGTTAAATGGGAGAGCTCTTTTTGTATCTCCAACTAGTTTTTAAAATCCTCTTTTCTTATTTCTTACGAATTTTTTTGGTTTAAATTTGACTTGATTTACTACATATCGCTAAGGGAATGCAGGAAACGTTTTAATGAATGTCGTGGAGGCACCTTGGCCTGCAGCGGTGGGGAGGGATCCTCCCGAAAGTGGCCTTCCTGTCCTGAACAACTTCCCACCCTCATCCCTTGAAGGATTTTTGCAGGCTCGAAGCTTGCGGAGTGTTGAGCAGCGAGCGAGATTTTCCGACGGCTGTAATTATTAATGGCCGCAGGGCCGGCCAGCTTGGTCCGGCTACTCCGTCTTCCGCCACATAACCTCGCCTCCTTTTTTTATCCCGAGGTCCCAACTTCTCCGCTCCCGTTCCCATCCACAGTCCTCCAGACGCCACCCCATTACCTCAACCCTAATCCCTCCGTCCCCTCCCTCTTCGTTACCACTCTCTCTCTATTACACTCATAATCTTTGCGACAGACACGACCCGCGCCTGGCCTTAGGTTAGTCTCTCATTGATTTGCATAAAGGGTTTGTCCCACATCTTTGCCATCCAGTGCGGAAAGCGAAACCGTAATTCGTCCTCGTTCGCCTGGGAGAAAAAAAATGGAGACGATGGGGGAGAGGAAAAAAATATTCATATACACGTGCCGCCATCCACAGCTGACGCTAAAAGCTCGTGGTGAAGCAACCACTTAATTTTTAAGCCCTCAATATGTAAATTGGCCTGCATCAGCTGTTCATTGATCACTGACTTTGTACCAGTCTCTTTATTTCCATTCCATGTACTCCGGTAACTCACATTATGGTGTATTTGCATCTACATTTACCTGCACAATACCCCCCAGGTCACCGTGAAGGTGTGTGGCAGGGGGTGTTAGGGCACCATCCGATTCATGCACAATATTTAGGTAATATATTCGTTTGAATTTATGTTTTCTGATATAAACCAACATTAGTACGCACACACTTGTACATGTCTATAAAAATTATGCAATAATCGAAAAATTCGTGTACTATTAGTCTTAAAGTACATTCATTCGGGTGCTTGGTTTCCATTTTGCTATAAATTCGTATCGTATCGGGGAAGAATGAGTACTTCACTGCATGTGCCGGTGTCCATCACTCTCTTATTTTTTTCCGGCTTTCGAATCTACAATTAATATTTGTTGCCAAAATAATTCCTTTGGTGCTGCCCTATACCTTTACAAAATTTTAAGTTTTCTCTTCTCTCTTCGAGAATCATTGGGCTCCCAACCTCCAGCTTCCTTGTTACACTTACTATCTTCTCATAGCAACTTCTAAAAATTCTGGTGAATATTATACAAACTTAAGAAATTAATATTATCTTTGCTTTCTACAGAAATTCCTGTAGAAAGCAAAGATAATATTAATTTCTTAAGTTAAACATGGATTTCTACAAAGTTAAGGCCTCAACCATTCAGTGCATCAATATTATACAAGTTTTGCAGGTCCTTCACTAACGTTTTCTTGCATGGGTCCCAAAACACTGCAAACTGGTTTTTCGTCGTATTGCTGGTTTAGTCTCCCTCTTCAGTTCTATTATTTCGCGATCTTCTCTGTGGTCAAATTTCTATTATTTTTTCGTTATTTTTGTTGTCATTGCGTTATTTAAAACTATTCTAAAACGTTCTATTTGTATTTGCGTTTATGTCTTAAAATTTGTCCCGTCCGCTTGTCCCTTCCCATCTATTTCCACCATTGTCCTGTATGCACAACTATAGTCAGCATCTCCTCATTGGTCTTCTGTAAAGTCAATTTATTCTTTACCATTTTCCCTCAGCAGTATCGCATTTCGAAAAGATCAATATGTTTCTTCATGTAGGGCACTATTGTCTTTGTCCCACTTCCATACAAATGGACACTCCGCACAAAATTCTTGATTAAATTCTTTCTCGACCTTACGCCGATGTTGGTCGAGCTAAACAACCATTTTTATTTAAATTTACTGTCATCCTGACGAACCTTAGATGAATTGAGATATAATTCGTGTATTAACCCTGACCTCATAATGATATTATATACTCACAATACTTTTCGTGAATATCGCAAGCACAAACAAAATAATGAAATATGAAAAAGCAAATTTACGAAATGCTTAATCAGGAAATATTATAAAGCAGATAAATCCGTTTGCGTAGTAATAATAATTACAATTGTTTCGATGATATAATATAGATTCTAGTCTGAAGTATTCATTACATGTGATTACATCTCATTCCGTTACATCTCAGAGAATATGTTCTTACGGACGTTTATAATGCATACATTTCAATAATTGACATTTTAACACTATTTTTTAAATGTGCATGTCACATTTCATATATTTTCTTTTCGTAAAAGTTCATGCAGCTTCATTTGTAATGAAAAGAAGTGATTTTGGACGAGTAGGGTATTCAAACCTAGGCTCAATCTGTGAGGCATTTTAACTGTCGAGAAATTACCTGGGGAAATATAATCCATATTATCCCCCTCATGAGCTTTTGTTAAATACGCGTAGCTCTCTACGGTATTTCGCCAAAATGAAAAACATTTAGCCGCCAGAAATTCGATTTCTTGAGTATACAATCTGTAACGTAGTGGGCTAGTCCTGTATTTGTGAACTAGAACGCGAATATTTAAGTGAATAGGTATTTATTTTCCGAAATTAGAGCGGAATTCACAATTAAAGACATTGGCGTTTCATGCGTGTTATAAAACCTAAAATAGTACATTTTATATTGTCTAAAAATGCCTATTTCTCCGTTTATGTAATCTTTTGATTAATTTGTGAGGAAAATTTTGAAAAATTGAAATGACGGTCAGTTAAAAACAGATTTTGGTAGTATTAAAATTGTTTTTCGGTACGCAATGCACTTCACGATTGGTGAGTGCTTTACGATGACCATCCTGTGACGAACACTAACTTGGAACCAACACTAACACAAACGACAGCCACTAAGATGGCCGAAGAATTACACGTCTCCACGAAAGCGTGGTATGGAATGTAACAATAATCGTTTAGTAACATTGTCAAAATATTTTCAGATCTTCTCCATAATACAGGGTTCGTCCGGCAAATAAGTGTACTGAGCTCAGGAAAAAAAATTATTACACTTTTACATATCTGAAGCTAATATTCCTCAAAATAGGACCCTTGTGAGTCGATACACTTGTTCCAGCGGCGTTCTCATTCCTGGAACGCTCCCGCGAAGGCATCATCGGGAACCTCTCGAAGGCACGTCGTCACGGCCTCTTTGACGGCGTCCAAAGTCCCGTATCGCGTTCCTTTCAAACTCCTCTTTATCTTCGGGAACAGAAAGAAGTCCGGTGGTGCCAAGTCCGGGCTGTAGGGCGAGTGCGGCAGCGTTGCCACGCCGTGCTTAGCCAAGAAGTCCAACACGACAAGCGCGGTGTGAGACGGCGCATTGCCGTGATACAGCCGCCAGATGTTTTTGATCGCTGGCCGGACGCGGGCGACTCGTTTTCGAAGCCTGTCGAGCACTTGGACGTAAAATTCAGCATTTACAGTTTGTCGTTCAGGTACAAATTCGTAGTGGACGACTCCCCTTTTGTCAAAAATCCGGAAAAAATCAGTACACTTATCTTCCGGACGAACCCTGTATTAATAAATACGTTTACTTGAATAAATATGTCGTTCATTATTAACGCTTTTGTATGGCATCAATGACGTTAATGGCAAGCAAGGAAGTTAAGAAAAGATAAGTGAAAACTTTGGCATGGATTGTGGTTTTGTAGACCGCGGAAGCATGGTCGTTGAAGCGTAGAATGGAAGGTTTTTAAATCTTAGTGCGGAGAAGAATGAGACGGGTGCATATAACGAAAATAAAACAATCGTGGAAGTGATATGTGTGGTGAGGGAGGAAAGGGCATTGTTAGGAAAAATCAGAGGGAAGCAAGAAAGATGGATGCAGAGAGTTTTGTTTGGTAATTGGGTGTTGTAGATTGTGATTCACAGAGGTAAGAATGTTAGGCAGGTGAAATAGGTATAGGATAGCCATGGTACGCGGAAACAAGAGAGAATGTTTGCGGCATTGAAAAAAGGTTCATTGCAGTGTCTGTTTGTGTTTTGTTTTTAGGAGAAGCAATGCCAGTAGACATGTCTGTAAGTTTCATTGCATACCTGACAATTATTTTCATTTCCTTTAAAAACTTCATTGACTGATTAAGAAATTTATTCATGTACATTTTATTTTAGGAGAGAATAGTTGCATTTTAGGGCTGTCATTTACGGAGTGAATATGTAATAAATATGTTGTATGTATATTAAATGGGGAGACATAAAAAGGGGAGAGAGGGCTACACTGACTGACTCTCGTCAGTGAACATATTGCAAAAATAATGAATTATTTGCTTCACATTTTTGTTAAACAAATAGTTACACTTTCAATGGAGGTTCATAGGTCCCGAGAGAGGTGAGGCATAGTCACCTACAAGTATACGGCTAACACCATCTGGGTCAGAAGTACGATGGAAGGGTATTTTACAGTGGTATTTGAAAACCTCTCGAGGATCGGTCTGACCTAGGAATAGATAGCGGTAACTGTTAGGAGAATGGGGTGATCACGGATGACTGGGAGATTGAATGAATGCATAACACATTCTGAAAAGTAGTTGAGAAATAAATAGGGCATATCTGGTCACGCAGTATCAATATTTGTTCAAGGAACTACATCAGGAACCGGAATGGACAAACGATGTGAAGATAGAAAAAATTAGAGTTATAACTCAAGCTTGACTTTTAGGACGTAATAATCTACGGACAACTAATAATTCATTCTACGAGGCTACTTGATAAAGACAGTAGAAGTGCAAATATTTGTAAAAATAAATGCTGTACATATTTTCGGTGAGTTCTTTTTTGCATGTGAACTACTTCAGTATCGATCAAATATCAGACAAATTGGGGAGACCTGTTTCATTCTATATACCTTCAGAAGGAATAGTCTGGGTGATTTAAAAATACTTGGTAAATTTCCAAACCTATTTATTGAGTTATTCAAGTGTTTCGCAATAAATAAGTGTGAAAATTTAACAATTTTTTTTTTTTCAAGCATGACGAGTAAATTCCTCAGGCCAACAGTTCTAACAATTTATTATATACTTGCGACCTTCAAGCAAATTGATTTCGTTTTGATGAAAAATCTTCTTAGCAATAAATGAGAAAAGTCAGACTGGAGTAATTTATGGGATGAAGTGATATATATTTTATTTCCTTCAAAGCTAATACTAACTTATTTTCCATTCCATTTTTCCCGAGTCTGTATTCCCTCTCTTCAAAGTTCCGGTATCGTAATATGCTTTTTATTACCATCGTGTGCCACTTGTTTAATGGGAATTATGCATTATGTGTCGACGAGACTTTCCCTATTCACTACAGCCAGCATCCCAATTGCTCAAAACCTATTATTTCTCAATTAACCCCCGACACCATTTCCACCCGATCTCATTTACGTGTCCTCTGGGTAATCGTTCAGTTGACTCAACCTCGAAGGGAGGAAAACCTGCTCTTTCATCCATGCACTCTCTCTTTCTCTCTATCGAGTATTATAATTAAAACTGATCCCCAAAAATATAATCGCTCTGCTTTATAAATAATACATTTCGAAAAGAAATCACAAATAATCACGCTTAATGGACGTAGGTATTGGCAGCTCATTGAGCTCTCACCTGGCGTCCAGTCTCACATTCCAAGAAAAGGTTAACATAGTTTAAAATTTAGTCAGTCGGGGTTTGGTCGTTGAACATTTTAATCGGTTTCTGGAGAAAATTTCCCAGGTGCCTGTCTGCTTTCCTTCGCTCGCTTAAAAGGTCAACGTGGGATCAAGTGAGAGTTTTGGGATCTCTCACTACTCCCACTCGAGGGAAACAATACGTGCAGCTTTAAAAAAGAAATCCTTCCACTCAACCCTGCAATAAATCTTTACTCTCTTCATCGTTCAGTTTACCTTCAGTGCGTTTCACGGCAACTCGATGTCTTTCCATGTCAGTATCCCGACGTTTTGCATCCGAACTGAAAAACGCCGGCTCCCCTATGCAGACCAGACCCTAATTTTCCCATCTTAACCATCGCTCCCGTCAGTCTTTGACGCCTTCTTTATTTTATTTTTTGCTTCACCGAACTTCTCGATTTCCTCCCTCAGAACTCCTTCACCCCTCCCCACCTTTATCCTCCCCCGGAGGGTTACCGCCTCCACTCGACCCGATCGGCGTGCGGTTGAGTGGCGCCCGCCCGGGCATCTCCGTACTGTATTCGGCGCGAAGTGAAAGCGGGTAGAGTGCGGGCGGCAGTAGCGGCGATGCGTCCCGCGAGGGTGTGGGTCGAAGGGGTTTGCGGCCCCTCTCTGAGGGGGTTCCCGCCGGTCCACCCGAGTATTTTCACACCTGTTCTGAGAGCGAAAGGAAAAAAAAAACTGTTTCTAAATGCCAGATATGCACCCCACTTTGAAAAAATAGGCGCTGGCATTATTTTTAAAATTCCAATTCACTGAGGAGTTTTTTTCGGTTCTTAACTTTCTGAGTAAGATTGATGATGCTCCTCAATTTTGTTTATGTAATGTTATAAGGGTTGGTTCTCCATTAATAAAACCTTTAATGATTTGGTTACATTTTCTCCCTGATTTTTCCATGGAAATTACAGCAAGTGATTTCCAGATAAACAAGAATACGAGTACACGTTTCAAAGACGGAATTTCTTTTCAAATATGCGTCTACAAAAGTAGACACATATTTTTCTATTGCTTAAATCATTTAATAGCTATTGTGCACCGCAGATAGTTTTAAATGGGTGATATGGACGTGTATGAGTGCTGAGATATACACAAAAAGGCAAAAATATAAAAAAAAACTTGGCCCAGGGATTATGGATGGTTGGATAAATCATTGAGAGAGGAAGATAGGGTGAAGCGTGCACACCAGAAGATGCTGGCTGATGGGTGGTACATAAGTTTTAATTCATCTGAGAAAATCAATTGCCAACCATATCGTATGGAGAGCAAGATTGCACGAGTGCAAAATACTGAGAACATTTGGAAAGAAAGACAAAAGTCTCATTTGAGGAATCATGTGATAGGAGGAGAGACAATTAAGACAAGGAGACGAGGAAACATGACCGATAAAATCAAAGGAGGAAGGGTATTCAGAAAAAAATTTAAAGAGAAAAAGATTTGAGATATGAAAACGAGGGTGGACAACAGAAGTAATTGAAAAATAAGTCCTTAATGGCTTGTAGAAATATAATAGCCTGTAGAACAATTATGAAAAGTTGAATTCGCAGAAATAACTATTCATTTAGAATATGTTATCCTTAATAAATAACCCTTCATTGGATTCAGAATTTTTTTGCGAATAGGCATTTCATGCTAAAACCCATAATTACTGTCGTTGGTTTGGTTCATCAAATACGTAATGCGCAGCTCTGGTGGAAGAAGCTGAATGACTGCGTCTGTAGCGGCATCTCCCTTTAAAAGCCACCACAGAGACATCTGGCAGGGGGTGTTAAGTTACCAGCCACCTGAGCGGCTTTAGATTAAATTAGCGGGATTAAATTACTTCACTTTGAATCATTTAAAAAAACAAGTTTTCCATTTCTCAATATCATTTTGACCTTCTTATTCATATGAATTGTTAGTCGCTCTTAAAATAATGAAAATATACTATTTAAAAACCGAGAATTTTAGTGAAAATATGGTTTCATTTGTGCTTTTTCTTCAAGAAATTACATTATTTTTCGTCAAAATATTGAAAAAAATACGTCTCTGTTTCAAAGATGCCCAATCTCTGCCTGTATCCCGTCCAAAGCAACCGCAAACCGTCCTCTACACACTAATGGATTAGGAGTGCACCTGGCATCCCCCTCTCTTCCACCCTTCTCCCTCCCTCCACCTCACCTACTCCACCGCCGCTGCTCCGGCCGGGGAGACCCTCCCAGGTCCCCGGGATCGCATCAAATTGTGAAATTATATCGTTAGAGTGGATTGATACAAAAAATATTATTTTTTCACAATAATTTTTAGAATTTAACTATCAGGAACAAACTTGAATCAACACTAGAAACATATTGTGGTAGGCTTTAAAAAATAGCCTATATTCAATATGAATTAATTGCAACGGAAGCGATTTATTCGGAGGTTTAAACATGTGAATTTCCAATGTTATTTTGAGATGTGGAAAAATTATTTTGATGGAAACTCCCATATGGTAGTATTTTTCTGAAAATGTTGACCTCAACAAAAATTTGGATTTCCTGGAAATGTACTGATTAATTTATTTCAGCAAAAATTTTAGTTCGATTCTTATCAGCTTTTGGCCGATATTTAAAAGTTATTACTTCCGCCCTCAAATTCAATTAGGCTTGAACTCTTTCTCAATTTATAAACCCCCTTCACTGATTTGGTTAGAGCTCAACCCAGTTGCACCCATAGCAATGACTCAAAATTTTTTAGTTACAAGTGAAACAATATATCGATGTTGGCGTTTTTCAAGAACGGTATTTTCCATACGCTCTGTAGGTACACATTTCTATTAATATTTTAGCAATAGTTAGCGTTTGTATTTTTTTCTCTACTCAATGTAAAAATATATATTTTTATTAAAAATTACATATTATTTGAAACTCATCTTTTTCCTGACTCTCATATTGGAAAGGTGTCCCAAAATTAGAGAAAAGATTCTCAGGCCATGATGTAATGAGTTTGAAGGTTTTATGCCTGTGCCAGGAAAATTGAAACTTTTCTACTTTTTGGTTCATATATTTTCTTGCTTTATATTCCAATAGCCAACAAATTAAAGAGTGATAGGTCAAATACCCATGGCATGCTTCTAGACCTCGTAAAATCTCTTTCCTCGCGAAATTCTTTAATTTTATCGTATGCTTCGATTAATATCAATAAAATGGCGAAATTTTCGAAATGGTTCCTAACTAAAATCAAAGTATAAATCTTGTACTTGTATTAGCATTTAAATTTGGTGAATTATAACATAAGCACTATCCATCTGTGGGTTTTTGTAGGTTTTTCATACTCCCCTTCTTGAGTTGGGGTTTTTACCTGCGGTGGGTTTTTCGTCAAGGATAGAAGCCTTATTCCTCTCGTCTTTCAAACAATTTTGTACATCATTTTACATACATTCTTTGTACTCATCCATATTCACCGTAAATCGATTGCCACTATCTAGTTCTTTTTTATATATTTTTAGCACTGAAATGTAAGTGTACTTTAATTGAATGTGTTTAACGACAGGTTAGATGGAAGAAGAAATTGTAACAGTCACAATTTCCCACGAATATAGCCGAATTATAATTATTATTATCATTTTTCCAGGATCTCCCTTCCAGGCTGTGTAAAAGTATAACCTCTGTGATACTCTGTATTCGTTAACTGCGTTTTTCCATGACCTGGACGTCATTAATTTGTATTGTCCTTGAATAAATACTTGCTGATAGGGCACCAATTGAACTCAAATTAATCGTTGTGAGATCCATCAGGAAATTAAAATATTGCCTTCAATTTTCATTGCTTTATTTTCCAAGTATGCACATCAGGAATCGCACTTTACTCAAGAAGACATCACACTCTTCCTACAAAGTAAGTGGGAAACGGTTTTCTCGAATAACCTTTAAGTTTGGCATAAAAAAGGACGTTATGGTTAGTTACATTAACGCAGTTTTGCCATGGGAGGGCAAATATTTCGACTTGGTGAGGGATTAACCGTGAGTAACTATTCACAACCAATTAGAGCCTTTGAAAATTCCTGTGAATTGAAGCAACTGTCTTGTGAGAAAAAACTGAAATAGCTATCCACGAATGCCATGACTTGCCGTATAGTTTCAGGCTTAACTTTGTGAAAACTTTCCTCATTGGAGAGGAATAATAAAATTTAGTGAGGCAACGTGACTCCTGAAAATATTGCCTTTATAGGCAAGAGTTGGTTATTTTCTTTAGCAAAGATATGTCTTTTTTTTAAATCCTCATCTGTGTGCCTGAAACTCTGCAGTAAAAGTCGAGCGGAATTCGACCCACATTACACGTGTGTTGAGTTCATTATGACCAGTTTCCCCCCAACCCAAACTTTGTTAAAAATATTTTCATCTCCTTCGAGGAAAATCGTCCTTCTTTAAAACTGTAGTTACGAAATGGGTCAAGCGATTCAATCGAAAGTGAATTCATTAGGCGCACTTTCCCACATAGCACCAAATTTCATTCCCGGCCAACCGAGATCCCGTCTGGAGGGTTTTTTTTTCTTGCGACGGCATGTGGGAGGAGATGGCGAGAGAGGTTTGATGGGAGGAGGGCAAGAAGATGCGGCCGGAGTCCGACGTCGTCTTGGCATGCGATCCGGCTGAAGTATGCTCTCGAGGAAATTTGGACCTCGACCAAAATTTCCATTCCAGATCAACAACTCGAGACCACCGTCACTGAAATCAATTTCTTCTCCAGATATTCGTGCGCCCACCGCGTCCAGGGCGGATTCCTAATTCTCTTGAAAATGTTTTTCATCCTCCACGCTTAGCGTTGTCCTAACCATTTATGTGAATGGAATATTTGCCCACGCAAATTTAACTCCGAAAGCGGCAGACGCGATTAATTGAACACTTTTAGGAGGTCAGATTTAAATTAACTCAGTGCTTTTGTATATTAAAATTTTAAGTATATTAACATTCACGTATGAACTAACATTTATGAACGTATGGCTGTTGCACTTCCACACCTCGGCACACGCTTTGGTGTAGGTGGATAAATGAATAAGACCAACTGAAGGCACGGAGCGGTAATGTTTCGCAATAGTATGCATCATGATATTTGGACTGAATACCAACTACGAGTAAATATTAACTTTTGCATTTTTTCATGATAAATCAAATCGAGGAAAACCAGATGATTTTATTCTTCCTAAGGGTATCATGAATTCTCGAAATATAATTTTTAAATTAATACCAGTAGTTGAATTTTATTCCTATCTCATTACCGTGAAAACCGCTTTCTATCATCCCATCACACGAGCAATTGGATTTTTAAAGTCATGTATGGAGAGAATACTGAAACTCCCCGCCATATTCCATTTCGTCGGACTGTGGGGTATTGTTTAGATGTTTATGTGAGCAAACATAGGTGAATATTGTAATTAATGTATGATCTAATATTTGTGCATACTGGTGCCCATCGCACGCCCCTGCGGTGGCTTACGTTGTAATGTTCAGATGTGCTTCGAGTTCATTATGGGAAGCACACAACTTTCCCGGGCCTGTTAGGAGGATTTTTCATTTGAATTGTATGTAATGGACTGAAATATTATCAATCGGGTCAAAGTATTAGTTAAAGTATTAGGTTACGTTTTATAAAAGATAAAGTAATAATTAAATAGAACTAAATTACATACATATTCGTCACTCCGTTTCCTTCGAGGTTTCCAATGTTAAAAATTAACCCTGATATTATTTGATTACTCCCTTTTAATAATGACTTCTGTTCTTACTAATTATGAACCTTGCTCAGTATAACGTTTATCAAAGATTCCGTGTGTCCGTTACTCAAAGATACAAGTTGATTCACGAGTGCTATCAATGTAGTAGAAAAATTTAGTGTAAAATCTTCAAATTCGCGCAATGCGCATGTTATCTAGTAATAAAAAATAATCCGCCATATATATTATCATTAGCTCACGACATAAGTGTACATTTACTAGCACAATGACTTGTACATTGACTTTAAGTGTTGATAAAAGGGCCTCATAAATAAGCGTTCCTGATAATTCATCACCCCTTGGCGTTGGAGTGATTTTTATGCTCCAATAAACGAGTGGACAGTACAGAATTCACTTTCTATTTTTCCTTCAGACTGCCATATACAAACATACTTTATTGTATCTACAATGGTTCCTGAATTCTCATCTGTTTCGGAGACTTTTAATACACTTCGTAACGAGGCCCTCTTCCACCACCGGCTTACTCGATATACGCGGGGTTGCCTCGTATCATATCCTCTAAAAATATCCCTCTTCTCCCAATGATCTATATATGGAGCTCATTTAGAATATACAGCTAGTAAATAGGATCAGCGTACCGAATTCAATCGTTGTTCAGATCAAATGATCTTTAGATTTGTAAAAAAATGTTATCATAAACCGAATAGCGTATCAAGATTATTAGAGGAACGAGGTCGGGAATCACTCACAGAGCAAATGTTATTAAATCTCTTGCATGAATTTGAAAGATGCTTATTTAGCGATTATGTTGAAACTGTATCATTGGCCCCATCTTACTTCTTTAGGAGAGATCATGACACTATGATTATGGAGATCAAGTGTCGAACCGAAAGATTAAAAAGCCATTTTTCACAGAAACGGTGAAGGGGTCCAAATAACAGCCAGTGAACGCATTAGGAGAAAAATTATTTTTCCTTTTTCATACTAAGTAGCCAATTGTGTATGTATCAACTTTTTCATCTGAATTATATTTTACTTATTGTTACTCACAGCTCTTCTAACATACGTAGAGACGTATAATTCGACTACATGCCGTTGTGCATGTAACTGTAGTTAACATTCTCTGGTTTACTTTAATTTTTTTCTTATTTTTTGGTAAATTACGGTTTTAAACAAATGTTTTGTTTGGATTGTTTTTATTTTCTAAATCTGGTGTTGATTTACCCTCTGTCACAAGCCCTAGTGGGAACTTTCATGATATTATAGAGATGTGGATGTGCAAGTTTGGTGAATTGGTCCTCATCCTTTGCATTGGCATTACAACACCAACTTAACACACTTATTTTTTACCTATCACTCACTAGTTTACCTATTACACGTGTTATATTATGTACAGATGAAGTACGCAGCAAAAAATTAAATGTACAATTTATAGGGTAAGTGGCTATAGGATGTTTATATGCGAATAATCGTGCACTCACTCATGCCTCTTGGTGAACCATCAATCGTCGACGGCACAGTTCCGCTAAAGCCTTCCTTGCGTGTCAGGCGGCGTAATTGAGCTAGCTTTGAGGCAGGCTATTGCGCTTCTTGGCTTTGATCCCCGTAGTTGGAGTTCCTTCGTGCATTTTCCTTCTGCTCCATTGACCCTGTTGAGCCTTTGAGATCGGAGCGTTGGCATGTGGGGACACGGAGCGAGGTAGCCTGCGGTCCTTCTGCCTGCTCCTTCCCCTGCACTCGAATCGATATTCCTTTAAGGCCGACTCACGGGCCAAGCTTCAGACTGGGAGAGCATCTGAATTGAGTCGTGCAGGAATATTATTCGTTCGCACGATGTCGGATGAAGTTCCGTACAAAGAAAATGAGAAAAATATAGTATTAATTAAAAAATTTCTCTTTGCAATGGCAAGTACATTGCTAATCCGATTAAAAATGTTTTGGAATCTGAATTCCCATGTATATTAATATTTTCATGTGTGGGTTTACAATTCACGATACAGCTCTCGTTTGTTATTTGTAACTTAAATGGCTGTAAATTCACTTCATTAATAATAATAATTAATTCTAAAATACTAAATTCTACTATGTAATGCCAGTTTTTCCTATTTATATACTAGTTTAAGAAAATAAAAAGGTCTTAAAGCCGTTTCGGACGCATTAAGTTTCCGCACAGAATTAAAACACTTCCCCGAGCCAACTCGTGTACGGTTTACATTACAGTGTCCTTTCCCGCCGTCCAACATATAGAAAATTGTTCAAAATGAATTGTGAAGTCTAATTGAAATAGTTACCATTTTTTATAAGAGAAAGGGAAACCCTCCTCCTTGGAGATATACACTTTGGCAAAGCCTTTAGTCCTGTTGACATTTTTGAGACTTGGTCGGCCATTGAGTTCCTGTTTACAGGTTGCGTTATACGAGCAACTATAAATGTCCCCAAATGCTTTTGCCTGACACTATAGTACTATATCCGATACACCCGGAATAAATACGTCGTTAGAGTGGAAAAGAGGAGCGTACGAAAGGAATCCTTGCGGAGTAAGTAATAAATGAATGATAATGAAGGAATTGTGTGTACTTTAATCCAGTTTATAATATTTATATGTCACATTTATGTAATATTTTTATTTAAAATTTGTTTCATGCATTTGGAAAGAAGCATATTTTCTAACAAGTCTAAAATAGCAAATATGTCAAATAATTTCCGCAAGAATATTTCTGTGGATATGTAACGTAACTTTTTTTAGGATAACTTATTTAAGCTAAACATGTTTGAAATTCCGAAAGGCATACAATTTTGTGGGGTAGAAATAGTCTCGAATAAATAATTGATCCCTTTTACTGATAAAACATCTAGTTATAGTAATAATGACCCAATGGTAACACTTTTCCACTAGATAATGACTTATTACATGACCGGTTTCGATGCATTAAATCATTTTCAGATTATCTGAAGATGGTTTCCACCTAGAAAGACTGTAGTATATCGAAACAGGTCGTGAAATAAATCAATATATAGTGGACAAGTTTTACCATTTGGTCATTATTATGTCCAAATTCCACCATAGCATGCCTTAAACTAGAGCTACGCAAGTCACTCGAAGTAATGAAACCTCTTGTGCATTACCTTACAGGACTCTCATTCCATTTCCCCACGAGTCAAAAAGCCATTTTTATGAGAGTATCAGGGAAATTTGAACCGTGTATGGCAAGACCTTGTCTATTTCTCGTGTCTACTAACTATCATACTTGTAAGATTCTTTTAGGAGAACAAGTTAAAATGCGGAAGCGAGTAATTAGTCTTGTCACCCATTATAACTCATTACTCTTTTTATTCCTTGTAAGGTTTCACTCCTAACTTGACGGCTTATTTAATTTGTAGTATGCACTCAAAGGGAAGACGGTCTACGGGGACTCTTTTTCAACGTAACATTCATCATACGCCTGTCCTATAAATTTAAAGTACGAGTTATTTTAATATTAAATTTTGGAGTTAAAGGAATTATGTGTCATATTATTTTTGGCAAAGGTGTATTGTAGTGTGTAATAAAACTTCACCATAAACTTACCCTAAACCACTTGAATACTACTAATATATAGAGTGAGACATCATAACGTCCTTTTTTCAAACACAAAACGCTTTCAAAAAAGGAATTTACGTTTGGCAGGTAGAACAGTTTACATGTCTCGGAAGTGTTTTGGACCAACTCGGTCAAAGTAGTACGGACGTAAGGAGAAGAATTGCGCTGGGCAAAGAGGCTTTCACAAGGGGGAAGGAATTGATGGTAAGAACATTTAATAAGGATATTACGAAAAGGCTCGTTAAAACTTTGGTATAGAGCGTAGCTATGTACGGCGCGGAAACGTGGTCACTGAAGCAGGAGGATAGACGTAGATTGGAGGCTTTTGAAATGTGGGTGTGGAGAAGAATGGAGAAGGTGAAATGGACCGAAAGGAAAACAAATGAGGAAGTACTGGAGATGATGGGTGAGGAGAGGGGTTTATTGAGAGAAATCCTATGGAGGCAGGAAAAATGGATGAAAGGCGTATTGAGCGGTAGTGGGATGTTGAATACTGTGATAGCGGGGAGATGATGCCTGTGTTAGGCAAATGATGAAGGAGCAGAAATAGTATAGGGATTCAGAAGAAATGAGGGGAGGAAGGAATTATTCGTAGATAAAAAAGGACTGTGTTGTCGATTGGAATGTTGGGTTGTGTTTTGTTAGGAGAAATAAAATATTTATTGGTAGTTGTGTCATCGAAAACCTATCTTAACCGGTAGATTGCCTATAATAATGTCTTTGCATGAAAATAAACACATATATGCATTTGGAAAGATACTCCATTAAACTACGAACAAATTACGGAAATGTACACCAAAATTAAGTGGCCCTTAGAAAACTCCCTCGGCAACTCTCGTATTTCCTTGTGGGCCCGGTCGTCCCGCAAACACATTCCCTCCCAAGGGGTCCGTCTCTCACCCCTCAGATCAACTTTCTCCGCCCACCACCCCCTTGCAACCCCACCCTTTAACTCGCGCACCCTCCTCCCAGAGGGAGAAACACCCCGTCATTCCCTTTTCATTCGTCTCCCCCATCCTCCTCTGACACACCCCTTTGGAGGACTGTGGAATGCACCCCTTCCCCCTCTCATCCCAGAGCCCTCCCCGATCACCTTCCTTCTTGCCCTTCATTTACTTACCTTCTGCACTCTAGTCTATTGCTTCTTCCATCCAAGATGAGTCGGGTTCGGAGTCTTCCCTCGGGGACGATTGAGGTCTGCACCGACGGGAAGTTTTCGGTGGAAAAATAGTTTCCAGGAGGGTGAAAGTGTTACGGCACCGTCAGATAACAGGGATGGGAGTCTCTCCAGTCACGAAGATGGCTGTTTGGGCCAAGAATTTTGGAAAGGTACCAGGAACTCGATTTTGCTTCGGTCGTTGGAAGGAGAATCGTTAAAAATTCCACCATGTATCATCAGGTCAGACCACCCGGATTATAAAATGAAAGGAAACGTTCGTTCGCTTGCATGCATGATTTTCTAGATCAGAACGAAACCAAGGTATATCTCCTCTAAAATTTTCATTGATTTGAGTGGATGGATTTGAATAATTGAAGGCATGCAATGTTTTAATGAAACCTTTGGACGTGGAGTACATTACATACACACAATACCCCAATAATCTCATGGGCGGGTAGTACTCGTAAGCACAATAAGTGATCGGGCATTAACCATGCATGCAAAGTATTAACTCATTCATGTAACCAAATATATACATTAGCAATTAAACATTAAAACTCGTGCATATGTACACAAATATGCCCAACATATCATCCCTAACACACACTGACATTGCAATGATGCAGTAATTGACTAAAGTAATGTGTCTTATTTACATTTTTACATTTATTTATCATGTTTTCAATTTCAGACACAGTTTGCATATAGAAATACCTTTTACTGTTACAATCATACCAGGAATCAACAGGAATCTATACTTGAATACATTGCTCAAACTCAAGCACATTTCCCATTTAGTATCAAATTTTTCTTTTGGCCTCACAAAATCATTTATATATCACGATAAAAATTTGACCGGATCTTCAAACAAAAGTTACACATAAATAACTTACATATTTTCCACGAATGGGTGTGCTTATGAATTTAAAAGCTCATAGTAAAAGATGACAAAGTCACGTTTTTCTAATCTAAATGGAAACCACAAACTGAAGGCGTCACCCCATCAACAACGATCGTATTCCCTTGCGTCAAATTTCTAAGTGTCAACTTAAGTAATATTGTAAAACTTCCGCATTACATCAGCATTTTTACAAGTCAATTCAAAGGAGTATGGAGATCTCTTAATCTCCTATTTTGAACTATTAGCACCCCATCATATGAACACTTTAAATAACTGCTATACTCTCCATCATCCGTCCCACTGCCATTTACTCCATTTCAACTTCGTCTTTCTTCCTTACTACTTCTTACCTTCCTCTCATCTCATCCAACCCATAGGCCCAACAAAACCTCACTATCCGTTCCCCACAAATTGCCAGATGGTTTTACCGAAATAAAAAATCCATGATGAGCTCAGAAGTCCGCCCATTCTCGTTCGTCTCCCCTTGAAAGTCCGCAGTTTCCACTCTAAATTAATACCAAATCCCAATACCCTCCTTTATACCTTATGAATACTTGACCAGTCACCATGATTTGTCGACCGGGATAAATTATTCAACCCTTCAATAAAATTCCTCTTGTAAAAACTAAAGTTACAATTAATTCATCTTTGACATCTTTAGATACGATATAGCGTTCGACCTGTTTATTCCTTTTCATTCAAACAACCCCACCAGTGCTGATAAACTCCCACATTACTATCTCCCCCGTGAACCAGTTTAACTTGCACAACTTATCGGCAAAAAATCACTAAGGCGTACCTAAACTAACACTTTACATGCCTTGATAAAATATTTTCCACCAAATAAACGAAAAATCCATACATAATCATTCTCATTACCAATGCTCTACATTAGAACGCTAAGCAAGTGTGCCACCCTTAGGAGCACGTTTCTTAAAGAGTGTTCGAAAGGATAAGCAACGGGAAACCGAACAGCGGTCCGAAAATATGAAGATGAAAAGCTCTAACATGATTTTATTTTTACTTTTGGGTGCACCAAGCTGAGGGACCCCTCTGAGCTAGTAGGGTCAACTAGGGTCGTTCTTCAGCTAGCATTTCTGATAGAATACACGCGTCTTGATAATTGACGGGGTTGTTCATATTCCCTAAATCCTCCGTGAGTGTATTCTGCATGTTCCTTTAGAGCTTCCCATCAGCTATTCTTTAGGTCATTTTAGACGCCGTCCCCAAGGGTCTTAGGGGATAAGACAACCCTGCCCGACTCACAGACCCTCTATCCCTTTCCTCTCACGTCTCTAACTCCCCCCTCCCCACCTCCCTAAAGGCCTTCTCTCATGGATTAAATATTAAGGGCGCGGGAAAGAGGCGTGGTGGGATAGCAGGACTGGCGAGAGGGTAGTAAGGAAGTTTTAGGGTTCGGTAAGGAAGCAGGGTTCCGACTGTGACGGAGGTCATCCCTTCACAATGCCTTCTCGTGCCCTCACTATATTCCAGCTATGTTTTGTAGTTCTCCTCTCTTTTCATTCGCACATGTATTTACATTCCTTTTCCGTCCCTCGAATACTTTGAATGATTCAGTCCAAAATAAAGAATCGTATTTCAATAGAGTGGGGTGGATAATTTCCTTGAATTGCTGGCAGCAGTGATCTAGTGGCCGCGTCAAATATATTTTTCAAATGTCCATCTATGTACGAGAATTTCTCTGTTTTATTATTTAATTATTGAAATACGAGGAATAAATTTAAACAAGTTTTGTCTTTGATAGCAATTGGACAGTCCAAATAAATCTATTAGATGCCCGATTGTCATGTTTCTCAGTAGAAAATTGATTAACCCCAGAATAAAAGTCAATTCAGGTTGTTTCCAAAAAAAATATTGTGCATAAAAGTCTACTTTTGGATATTTTTGAGAAGTGCAGTTTCATTTCATGATGTAAAATCTTACCCGCCCTATTTTTTAGCCATATTGCTAAATACAAATCATCGTCAACTTACAAAAACACTTTTCAGGAATATTGAGCAATATTTTACTACACTACGACTGGTTTTCACAGTTAACTACAACATTCAGGGTACAACAATATATGTGAGCTCTCATTTCTATATTCCTCATTAGTCGGTTGAGGGATGGGGGGAAGAGCGGAAATGGGATATGGAGAGTGAAAGGAGTAGGAAGTTTAGTGGAAAGAATTCCTCTTTCCCGCAAGAAGTATAGTTGTCTATGATATTGGACGATTTCACAAAATTTACCGTTTAGGCATTAATTAAGTTCAGCCATTTTCTTAAATTGCTTCACCTTTCCCCAACTCCCATAGACATTAATCTTAAATTTCACAAGGAATTATCAAATCATACATCTCTTGGGATACGTATACTAATTGAAATAATTAAGGAGTTATATTCAGGCATTATTAATTACAGGAAATCATTCTGAGAGGGACGATGACCAATTAAAAAAAATATTTCGGTAATCATGGTGAACCAAATTACGAAACTTTATTTTAAAATTCGGAATGATGGAAAATGGCATAATCTCATTATATGCAATACTTACCACATCAAGATGAACGTAAGATTGACTTTCTTTTACTTTTTTCTACATTTGCATAAAAAGCCTTAGCTGAATTAACTTTCAAATAGAAAAATATTGATTTCAGGTGACTGATAAAGATTGGTAGCCACATATTTCTTCCACGTGACCCCATTCTAGCATCCGAAGTCAATTTGCATCTATAAAGAATCCGTAATTGTAAAACTCTAAAATGCAAACACCTTATCTTAATTTTAGGTGTGATAACAGCTGAAGCAGCTTTTGAGTTTCCTTATAAGGTTCTGTATATGTAACCTGCAAGGATTTATTCATGGACTTTTTGGGAACTTTAAGAGCTATTAAATGCATAAAAATCCATTTTTAACAGTTATAACCATGTAAAATTTTGTATTTTTGAACACTTTAACGTAACACTTTTATTTTATTATTTATATCAATAACAATGTATCAGTTAGGTTTGTTTTTCAATGGGTCTAATCATCACATAAGTCCCCTTTAGAAGACCTTTCCAGTACAATGTGAAATACTCTAACATTCATATTATATATTGAAATATATATAGATGCATATATATATATATAGATATACATACGCATATATTATTTTTATATATACATACGCATATATATATATATATATATATAAATAAAAATATATATATTTATATTTATATAAATATATATATACATATTTGTATAAAAAATACATACGCATATATTATTTTTTATTTCGGAGTTGTCCACCATTTAAGGTAGGTTTTAGACAGATACACTGACTAATTACCGCTACACTCGTGCATCTAAATCTCATCTAACACATTGTGAAACCCGGTATTAAAATGAAGTCTTCATCAATCCCTGACTGACCCTGGCTGACTTTCTATCAGCCTTCAATACGTCCAACATGCATATTTTTTTAACGTCCAACTACGTCGCCTGACTCACATTCTTTCCCCCAAATCAGAGTCATCAACATTCCAAGCCGTGCCCAATTTGCTCTGCATTCAATTTTCCTCGCTTCCTTGAATTTCTCTCAAAATGCCTTCCCATCCATCACCATACCTGGTACTTTTCTGTTTGTTTTTCCTTCTGTCCATTTAACTTTTTCCATACTTATTCACAGGCGCATTTCAAAAGTTCCCAATCCATGCTTATCCGCTTGCCTCAACGATGAAGTTTTTGTGCTTTTGAAAAGACAAGCCCCATGTTAAAGTTTTCACTATTTTTTTTCTTACATCCTTAGCCAAAACTACAGCACCCAACTCCGTCCTCCTTGTAAAGGCTTCTTTTCTCAGCACAATTCTTCTTTTGATGTCCCCTGTCACTTACAGGTATAATATCCTGGTAAGGAATATTTTTAAAATACGTTTTGGGTACTACTTCGTTTATTTCAGCGTAGGCCCCGAAATTTTAACACCCAGTATATTTCTCGTAAACATCCTTGGTTTTTATTGCATTCATTCTTTCCCATACCGGTCAAACTGGCTTTTTAATGTGCATAGTATTGATTGTAACAAATTTGATTATTGGCTAACTAACACTTCATCATTCGATAATCTAACTGAATTGGTTAGTTCCCCATCTAGTACGTACCATCAGCCTTTTCAATTCCTATCTTACTAATGTCTACATAATAAAAGAGAAAATTCCACCAACTGTTATGAATTTAAACCATTTTCACTCTGAGAAACGGAGTTTAAATGCATGTTTAAAACACTTGGTATAGGTATTATATACTTATAATGAATATGACCTGAATTCCCGGGGTGAGGCATCCACCGTGATACATCCACAATGATAACTTCAAGACCCATCACTAGTAAAATTTTTTTCTTGGCTTGGAACAATATCTCAGGATGGTTTTGAATAATCAAGAATCGACTGAAACCAGTTCATCTCTAATTATATAAAGCGGAGGAAATAATATTGATACGTTAAAACTATAAATACGAGCTGATCTGCTTCATTAGTTTCCAAAAGGGGTCGTACACGTTTGACCAATTGCCAATTGGCTCCTCTTCTCCCTAGCGAACGCACGCGGGATAGCACCGTCGGAGAGGGCCGTCATTGACATCCGCGAAAGCGAAGAAAAGTGCCCCGGGCGACCGTGGTCGCCGAGTCACAACACTTGTCTCTTGCAACTCGAGTGATAGGCCAGGGACGACACTTGCTTTTGAAAGTGTCGGGGTGTACTCCGCGTGCCGCTGCGGGCGGGCGGATGGTTCCAATGTTCGTGGTGACCCCGAGGTCACCTTCGACTTCATTATGTTCCACCTCCCCGCCCACAAAATGTCCCAAACGTTCCCTCTTTTAAGAAGCCATCTCGATTCTGTGCACGCCATGTTGGGCATGACAGGTGACATGTTAGGGTCAAACGGAGAGGCGTGAAGGCAGTGATAGTCATTGGGCACGCGTTACCAGATAGTTCCGCGGGGTTTTTACAAAACCAGTTGCGGTGACAAAGTAACCCAGGGGACTAATTTACGTGTCTGTGGCGGGCCAAAAGTAGTGTCAGCTAGGGACCGGGAAACCGGCGTCAGAATTACGCAGCTACGTGCTCCGTTTTAATAACAGGAATATTGATACAGTAGCACAATTCAGGGTTGGTACTTAATATTGAATTGAATTAAAAAATAAACAATTTGGTTTTTCCACATCGAAAATTGTTTGTTCACTATTAAATCGTAAATTTCACACTTATTGTTAAAAAGTTAACTTTCTTTAAAACTCAAGATTAAACTTTAATTTATTCACAGAATTATCTGAAAGGTATCGCATTTCTTCAATTAGAAGAACATTCAATGTCAAACATAAAAAGATTATAATATATTCACAGACGAAAGAGGATTTTCTATAATCCTTCGACTAATATCTAAGAGAACTAAAAAAAAGAGACTAAGAAACTAAAATATCAAAGAGAACGTGACAGAAACTTTTATTTAATGGTATTGAGTGAAACTTCAGTGAAAGCGGAGAATACCTGTGCACCAAAGAAGTTAGTCACAGCAATGCTGCGATAAAGAAGGGAAAAAAGGAGAGGAATCACAAGTAAAACGGGGATTTTATAGATCGAGCCGGAGAAGATTTAGGGGAGGCTAGAGGAATACATGGAAGAACTTTACGGCAGAGGTGTAAGGCCTCCAAGCCTTGGATACAAACAGCGTGGATAGTTAGGGCTCAGGATGTTGGAGAAAGGTGAAGTGGAGTTTTAATACTTAATAATCCCAAAGAATTATTCAAGGGTTTAGGAGAGAATAGAGGGAGGAGTTTAGGGGTTATTTCGCAGATTTATGAGGAAGGGGTGTGGCCAGAAGTCTTCTTTAGGCAATATGTATCCACATCTCGTAAAAAAAGAGTTGATATAGCTGCGGATTGTGAGAACTATGGGAGCGTAATTTTAACCACGCGCGGAAAATTTAGCACCAAGAATTTCTAGGAAGAGTTTAAGAAACAGAGAGAGTGTTTAACTAGAAAATCCGTTGTTAAGGATAATTTTTCCATTAATTGTTCTTATCTTTTGGCTAAGAAATATGTTTTTGATTGGAAAAATATATGGTCCTATTACCTATTATATATTTTGTTTAATTTTACCCCTGTTCAAAGATTACGCATTTTACATTTATTATGTTATCACAACTTGAAAAAAACTATTTCATAGAAGTATAGATGCAGCTATAAATAGTATTAAATAGATATGAGACAGAATTTTGAGCGCTGTAGAGAGATTTGGAATGACACAATTCTTCTCCAATTAGTTATTTAGGAGAGGCATTCAAGCAATGTTATCCATAAACATTATATCATCTCTATGACTGGAATAAGTTGAGAGATTGTTTCAGGTGATAGAATTTATTTTTCATATAAATTAATCATGAAGTATAGTTTTAATTGTAAACTAACCCACACCTTTGAATGTGATTCAAATATTGGAATATTTAATTGCCATAGTTTTCATTTAATTTACAACGAAGTTCTCAAGAAGGAGGAGATCTAAGTTCGGAATTAAAGTAGGCGTGGATGAATTATTTATTTATTTATTTATTATCGACTTAATTGGGCGAGGTTGAGACTTAATAGTCCCTTCTTCCACCTAACCCTTACATACATTACATTGAAGACAATTACATACAGCCAAGCCCTGGATGGAGAAAAATCCACCCAGACGGGAATCGAACCCGTGACCTCTCAGTTGGTAGACGAGGACGTTACCCCGCCGCCACCGGGGCCGGCATCGGGGTAGCTGGAAAAATTCTCGCTCAAATATTTCGTACTATGACAATATTGTGGAGCGAAATAAGCGTATTTGTAGGGACATCTGGAAAATGATAGCGTTTGTGAAAGATGAATGTGAAAGGACAAGATAATGTGTGATTGCTTTATGGATTTGAAACCTAGTTTTTAAGGATGAGCGTAGTTTTATGTGGTAAGCGAAGAAAAATGTTACTAGGGTAAAAACGAAGAAGGCAGAGAGAGTAGGTGTGGGAAATACAGGTATTGAAAGGTTGAGAGGTATTAGGCCATGATAGAAAGTAGAAAGTTGGATAAGCGGGGTAGAGGAAGGGAGAGAGTAAGCAACATTAAGGGAGGAAGAAATAACGAAGAAATGAAGAAATAAATTATGTAAATTAGTTATCATGGTGATATATTTTAACCATGTACCCCAAATACATGTGTATTGGAGACGTACAGATATGTCATTTATTATCCTAATATGTCATGTATACATTATGGCGGCATATTAGTCCAGTGTATGTAAATTTTGGTACAAAATTGGATAATCCTGAGTGATAACTGAAAAGCCATTCCATAAATGCAGCATCATAATATATTTTTTTTTTAATTTCTGTAGATGCAAAGATAGGAACTTACATATCTTCTGCACCAACTTTCCTTCGAATTTCTCTAACGAAACTTCTTTCTTTCCCCGGAATGCCTAAACATTTATCGTTCTTTCTTCTTTTCATCCTAATGTCTCTAATTTTCTTCCCATCCACTTCTCAAAAACTTCTAATTTTTGATAATTCTCTTTTAACATAAAGGTACGCTCCGTTTCAACATTTCGATTAATCTTATCCTTAAATCTTTACTTGTCGTCAACAGCCACCTATTTTTTTAAATTGTCATTAATTAACGCAATTATTATTCTATTGTCTTTAAGTCCTTGTACATTTAAAAATACTTCTAATTAAGCCATTAAAAAAAATCCTTTCCCCATTTTTCTTCGCAAACGAATTATTATGTCGCTTGATAGGCAGCAGCACTACTGTCGCAGAAGATACAGTGGTGGTGTATGGCGGACGATGGTAAGGAACCAGCTAAACAAGAAAACTTTTCATTCCATGCATTTGAGTATATATTAGGTAATATTCAACAATAATCCTACTTATGCACATATGCAGACCTCTATACGTCAAGAAATAATTTAATAAATCAATAAATATAGGTCTTCAAGTTAATATTCGTGTGTTTGGGTTCGATTTTGTTATGGCAAAGTATAGTGTGAGAGAAAAAATCATGCTTGAATAGGTCTGTGAAGATATCTGTTTCTCATATTTTACTCTCGGTGGTCAAATTTATCAATACAATTTGATGCCATTGTGATTGCCTCTGAATCGTAAGAAAATTAAGTTGTTCTATACCTTTCCAAATTTTCAAGACTGGCCTGCTTTCTTGGTGATTAAAAATGTTCCAAGTGTAATTCCTGCAGCATTCCTTTCACTCTTATTCTATTCCTGTATCAATTTTTCACAAATCTGGCGAATTTTCTCAAAAAATTGCTTAATTCCTTAATTAACGTTTTCTCCCCACTGTGAGTCGTTTCACTTCATACTACCCTCCCATACCATCCGTCTTCCCTACCCTTCAAGTATTCAACCGAAATTTCTTTCGAAGTTGTTTCCGTTTAAGACGTGAGTATCGACGTAATTTACGATAGAGCTGCCTCAATATTAAAGACCCATGAGAAATCAAGTAACTGCAGAACATCGTAACGCAAAACTCGCAAATTACGAGTAAATCTACATGCGTGCCTGTCATCGCATAGCTGATGAGCATATGAAGTCAAATAAAAACCGACTTCTATCGATTTCCCTTGGAATTGTTCCCCGTTCCCCTTCGTTCTGCGATGTTTTTTGTTTTCTTACGCACACACGTGCATCGTAAGTCGATGAGGGTTACTTACAGCAGAACCTCTCGTGAATTTTACCTCAGACTCTCATTCCTACCTGATATTATTATATTACCCTACCTCTACACTAATGTGATCATGCAGAGTGCAAAAGGAAGAGGGATTAAATGAGTGCCAAAAAATTATGGGCTTAATGTTCTGGGAGATTTGAATCCTATGGCGATTTTCTCCTATCGCCATAGGAGAAAATTGTCATAATTATTTGGCTCCAAATAATTATGACGATTAAATTAAAATTAAAATAAATATTGTGTGCCAAATAATTATTTTTTACTTGAATGAAGTTAATCCCATCATTTTCCCACTACTAAGGTCAATTTTTTTTAATTACTTCTGAAATAAATGAACTGCTCTACCTAATATGAGTTTTTTCACTGAACGGTAATGCTTTAGTTTGCTTTCCGGCCTACTAATTCACTGTATCTATTTTCTTACGGTCTATCTTCATCCCATACGTCATCTACATCTACATAATACCCCGCAAGCCGCCGCAAGGGCGTGTGGCGGAGGGTGTTAGGTCACCACCCAATAAAGGAAAAAAGAAATACCGCATTCAAAACCAACACACACATGCAAACCCCAATCCACAGCAGTGCAAACATTCATTGTAACATCCCATCATTCGACGCGCATGCAACCACACATCTACCTCCCTTCACTCCACAAGCATGCAAGTACATACGCTTACCTACAACAAATAATTTTACCTCTTGCAGTGCTCCTCATAAAGTACTCGATAGTCGCCTAGTAAGATCATATGAAAACTTAACTTACTTCATTATCTCAACGCTTAATTTTATTTCCAGTTCCAACACACTCCAAGCTACTCTAACACATTTTCTCAGTGTATATGTTGAAAACATTTTTTTAGTAAGTTACTTTTTTATTTGAATGCCTATTGAGTAAAGCTTGACTCTGACCCAGACCAGAGGATCTGGCTTGAAATCCGAGACAAGCCTCTAAACTCACACAGATTCACCAAAGTAATTTGATTTCCCCAGATCTTCCTGCAGAAAATCTCTGCTGAGGGCAAGGCTGAAACTGGCTCCCCCTGGGGAAGACTTTATGTTATCAAAATTTGATTTGAAATAAGATGGAGATTTTAAAAAAGATTTTTCATATTAACCCTTGCATCACTGAGTTTTGGTTATCATTTCCTTTTGATTTATAAAATATTTCCATAGTCGACATTCAATCGGAATTATCTCCTGACAGGCTATCACAAAAGAAGTTAAAATATTTGTCAAAAATAAAATACCAGGAATACCTTAACAACTAATAGATGTATCATTAAATCTTCAAAATATTTTTTAATGGAATGAGATTATTTTTAATTTAAGATCTTTGAGGCAAAAAGTACAATAAAATGTTTCACGGAATGACAACCTTAAAAGTTGTGAACGGTAAAGAACTCTTTCCATGGAAAATGAACACTTTTTTAATTTATAAGCAAACAGTCAGCTCAAAATAATA
Organism: Hetaerina titia; assembly: GCA_037158775.1. Lineage (NCBI taxonomy): Eukaryota > Metazoa > Arthropoda > Insecta > Odonata > Calopterygidae > Hetaerina > Hetaerina titia. Next base: position 24,524,447 of record CM073775.1, on the reverse strand, counting down.
AATATGTGCCATTCCAATTGATCGTTAATTTTGTTAATTAAGGAAGTGCTTGATGGAATATACGAGTATAGGTTCCCATATTCCCGTAAATGAGGTATTTAGAACACGTATTCTTGTAAAAAAATGGTTGGAGTCACAAACCCAAAATTTTGCACGATGATACGCATCATGTTTGTGATCCACCTTCGTATTTGACTTTTATAAAAATATTGGCCGTCATTAAAAATTTTTACACTCACATCATCACTGTCACGATTAGCTAAATCATTATAATTTAGTATTTAAGTCGATATATTCGGGTGTTTGGTTTAGATTTGGTTATGATTGCGTATCGTGCGAAGGAAGAACAAAAAACTTAATCGATCTGTGACAATGTCCACTTCTCTCTTATTTTATCCAGGTGATCGAACCTTCCGATATTATTTGCCGCTATAATAAAAGTCTCTATTTCGCAAATAAATCCACGTGTCCTCCATCTATCTAAAAGTCTATCTTGCTTGATCTTGAGGTTCAGCTTAGTAACAAGAGGTCGTATACTTTTGAAGAACCAAAAGTTCAGATTAATGTTTGTGTAATGCTGATATCATTGTGACATATAATTGATTCGATGTGGTGGATTAAAATTTCAGAAATGCAATACCTCCCCTAGAGTGTTAATTATTTAGTAATCAGATTCTCTAAAAATATGAAATCTGAGTCCACGTAAACCTGATTAGCGCAGTTTGCAATATTCAATATAATAACTTCAATTGCTTAGTCAGTTAAGCGAAAAATTGAAAACAAAACCATCAGATTGTTTCAGGCATGAGAATTTGACAATTTTATCCATATGGAGTAAAATCTACATGCAAGGGCAATTTTAAAATGGTTAAATAACGACATCCCTCTAATTTCTAAAAGATTGTTTAATAAGTCCTTTAAACTGTTCTTGAACTCTTTTTTTTAAGTTTCACTTCCTACTACCTGAAAATATTCAACTCTTAACAAATGAATATTGACTTTGTTCCTCAACTTCGTTCGTCACTCAACATCGCCACATAACTTGGCTCGAGGCACCAACCTGACAGCTTTCTGTCTGATAAATCAAGATTTCGAAAGATCCCTTAAAAATTCCGCGTCCCATGCGTTCACAAAAATTCCACCCCGGTATCCTTCTCGTTCACTCCCAATATCGTCCAAAACAGGCCGGTTTGTTACTTTATGCGCGACGCGGTTAAGCGGGACGTGCAAAACAATTTTATTGGGAGGGAGAGAGAGTGAAATGCGTCGATTCTTCCTGGAAATTCCAGAGAATTGCTTTCTCTTCGCTACCCTCCCCCCTTGTTTGAAAGGAGAATGTGAATAAAACAAGATGAAATTCAGAGGGTCATTTGGAGATTGTTTACGTTCAACTTTCTCGCCGCGACATGAATACATAATCAACAGGGAGGGGTGATCACATTCTGGGCGACTTGGAAAGATTCGCCTCCTCCGTTGGAGAGAGCGAATAGGAGAAGGGCACCGATTTACAGGAATATAACAGAAGGACGACAATTTCGTGAACATCCAAGAAGCTTTATAACGGTCCTTGAGGAGTTGAAGAAATGAGAATCCGCTAACCAGTCGTCAAGTATTCTTGGCTAAGTTATATCCCTACATGTCATTACTTTCTCTATTCCTAAAGGATGGAAAAATATGTCAAATATTTCTCCATGCATAAAATGAGTAGTTAACTTAGAGTTATTAAAACAAAACAGAGTGTGATTGAATACAACTCATGGTAAATTTATTCATAAGATGATAAATTATCACACAAGCAGATCAAGATGATAAAATACTTTGCTTGCATGTACTTCAAAATATCACCAAAATCTATGTTTTACTTGCTAGAGGTAATAATAAGGTTCTAAACCGTCTCTTGAAACAGTGTCTTAAAATGAGTAGGTTAGGCCGGAGTCTGTTATGATCATAGGCCCTTTCGAGTACGCTTTTTAATTTTTTCACGGGATCTTATACGTGATATATTAGTTCATTGGGTAAGAGGGGCTGACCTGAAAATTGAGAGATCCCGTGGTCTTATCCCATATTTGTCGCGTATTTTCCGGGGATGTTTCCCTCGTGTTTGTCCGTATATGTTTCCTGACCTGTTTTGCCTTCACACCATACGTGCTTAGCGAATCGATTGCAAAATTTGTGCCGACAACACGTATGCAGTTTTATACGACCATCCCTTACAAATGAGAGGCGATCGAGTGAAGTTTCAAGCTGATTTATTATGCCTCCATTCTTGATCTCATGTTCGCGATGCAAAAACAAGCTGAGCCGGAAAAAAAATCCTCCATCATGAAGGAATGTCCGAGAGCGTCCTTATTAGTATTTTATTTTTCCCAAGAGTCCGTGACCGATGACTTATCACGGAGGAGAACGTCCGCGGTGTCCTTGCTTTGGCGCCCCAAGTGGAAATTCCTCGTCTTCGGGGGCAGTTCTGCAGATAGTCCACGGAGGGTACATAATTCTCCCCGCCCTCTTCCCAGTCTTATTCCTCCTATTTTCTCCGACCGCGGGGAACCTTTGGGAGCGACATAAGGCCGTCCGATACATCTCGAGTGTGAATGATCGTTAGCGCCAATTTAAGGAGACCAATTGCCAAGATGTGGATACTAGTGATAGTCCGAGGAAGAAAGGGCTGCTTGAACAACGTTGAAACGACCTGCTAATGCCAGAGACCGATGAGCTTGGAAAAGAATCTAAAGGTCCCATGATAACATTAGTAGAATCACTGGGGTATTAGTATAGCGAGATAGAGAATTCACTCACTGACTGAAGGATAAACTGTACACCATTGTGGAATGTGTAATAAACTCTAAGAATCAGTTTTTTTAGCCTCGTTTCCTTTAGAAACTTACCCCTACATTGATACCTTGCTTGATGGGTGGTTCGCTTCGGTTCAGAAGTCACCACGTTAGTCATAGTAGGTGGTTTACTTTTGTATGATTCACCGCATGTGTATTGCCATCATTTGAAATAAAAAAATTCGAAATAGAATTCTCAATTGTTTGACGGGTCCATGTTGCATAACTGAGGTTATTTCTTTTGCATAGGAATGATTCCCTTTAGAGATACCGTTAAATATGTACTATTTGCTCAGTCGTACACCGGTAGGAGTGTGCATGTAAATGAGACTTGAAAAAAACTGTACCTTCTGAAGCTTTTAGGTTATATTTTTCCCAAAACGATAAGGAGTTTGAAGAAATTCCAACGCTAAATAGCCAATGCTTTTGAGTCTCTATGCCTAGCATGTAGATTTGACTCCATCTAATGATTTTTAGCCTAGTACTTTTTTTCAACCCTAAATATCAGTTCGTCTCTTATGCAAAGTTAAATATTTGAGCCTATATATCGAAGTTTTTATGCGCTTTATATGTCTGTTGTTTAATGGATGAAAGGCGTATTGAGCGGTAGTGGAATGTTGAAGAAGGTAATAGAGGGGAGAATGTTGGGCAAGCGAGGTAAGGGCAGGAACAGGATAGGGATGTTGGACGGGATGAAGGGAGGAAAGAAGTACACCGAGATGAAGAGGGACCTGATATAGATAAGTTTGCTAGGTGGGGAGTCACAAAATGTTTATTTGATAGTTGTATCCATCCAAAAACCTACCTTAAACAGTAGATTACCTAATAATAAATAATGTCTGTTACTTCATCGTTTCCATGTATATTTTGTACCAGTAAATAACTTATCATTTCTTTTAAGGTATTCTGTATATTTAAAGACAGGCACCTTCAACTGACAAATTACTTCTAAAGAGTATTTTCTATTTCTTTGTCCTACATTATTTATTCCTTAATTCATTCGTAATTTCAGCTTGCATTTATGATATCTTTGGAGCCTATTTTCTCCTTTTAGCTGCCACGCTTATTGTGCTTTCAATTATGCTCTCCAACATGCCACTCTCCTTTTCGATATTTTCTCGATGTTACGTTTTCGCTTTGTCTAATTTATTTCAGTAATTCACTTCATATTAGTTTTTCAATGTCAATACAAAGTATTAGGTTCGTGTTACATGCTTCATGCTGAATCTTACATTCCCATGCTCAATTATAATGACTTGCAATTACCAATTTACTATTAAGATATCCACCACCACCGTTCTGCGGACGGCGTCACTCAGACCGACGCGGAGTCGTGAGATTTTCCGGCACCAAGGCATCTATGCTTACGATATTCCTCCAAAACTCCTCCATCATTTTCTGTCGTAAAAATATCAAAATGTAATGGGAATAGAATTATGAAACGGGAAGTAAAAAGTTATAAAATGGAGTGGACTAGTGTAACTATAATTGGAAAATGGGAATCTTTAAAGGTTGTGTGAATGCTTAGTAAATAGAGAAAGGAATACATAGAATCCTTTTTATTATCATTAGTCTTCGAGGTAAGATTGGTCGAAGCGGAAGGAGCAGGACAGGTTTCGTGTAGAGGCTAACCAAAATTAGTTGAAGTACGTTGAAGCATTCACGAAAAACATTAAAACTTCAAAAAAAGGAAATGTAGGACGTATGCAATTATTTGGTTGAAATTATTCTCGAATACATACTTTATTTCGATTAAGAATGATGCGGAATGTTGAAAAAATGTGTAATGTAAAATTCGGATCGGAATGGCAGCATTTACTTGAGAATATACGGAGTAATGAGATGATGATTAAGGGAGAGGCTGCAGATGAATTTTGACAAATCATCCCTTTTTCTAAGTGCACCGAGTAATGATAGTAATTTACCTGAACTTATAACTCCAGACTTACGAATCCAGTATTGACGAGGTATCAACACCTTAATGTTTGCCTTAAATACCGGTTCCTGCCTTGAGTTTAAAGCGATTTGTGCCCTTGTTACAACAATAAGGTTAATAATTATTCGGTCTATGGCTGAGACTTTCAGTGACCGTCCTATGATTAAAAAGTACTGCTGGCTGAGGACATTGGCTTAGTTAATGGTAGCGATGTGCCGATATGAAGTAATCTGAATTTTCTACCAGTGGAGAGGTACGCAGATGCGAAATTCCCTCCCATCATGATACCTAACTCTCTTCCTGCAGTTGTTGGTACTGAGAATCAATGTTTAACACAAGAGTGTTTCGTTTTTCAAGCCACCGGTAGTTCTGCAGGCCCCAAACGTAGTGATGAATTTTATCGACATTATTATTTCCCAAAACTTCGGCTCTAGGCAATCTATATATTTATATGTATTTTTTTAGAAAGTCGAGAGAGGAAGGGACAAGAGGGTCGGCTTTTTTTCTAGAAACCACTGGTTTCTCCAAGTGGGTCGATTGATAATTTAACTTTTTCGTCGCCGCTCAAAAATGTGGAACGGATTCCGAAGTTGTTTTATTTTCTTTCACCTCACTTTTTTCTATTTCGGCGGGAGAGGCGCCCATAACGATAAGCGCGGTCATTTATCCGATGGCGAAACACGACGCCCGCTGCTGCCTCTTTCTTACATCGGCCGCCTCCTCGCACGCACACAACCCCCCCTCCATCGCCCCCTACCCTCCCCCTCCTCTCTCTTCCACTCGGTCTCCTTCCCTCGAGGGGTTGGTTGGAGATTGTGGGATGGGAGAGGGTGGGAAGGAAACTCCACCACCTGTTTTTCGAAAAGAATCCGACGCTCGGCCTCGGGGTGAGGGAAAGGGAAAGTTCTTCTTCCCAGTTCGTCGAAGGAGCCGCCGTAATCGACGCACGATTCCGCCGTGCCGAGGCGATTAATCCCAGGTCTCTTCCACCACCCCTCACCCTGGTCCTCCCAACAGCTTACCCCACGCAGCGGCTCCGGCGGTTGCGTCTTCCTCGCTCATCACTTTCTGCGCGTGCGTCATCCCAGGGAAAGGATTCCGTTGAGCACCGATGTGTGACCCGAAAAAGCCCTTTCTTCGCCCGGTCGAAATGTAGAGAGGTGTGGGAGGTTGCACTTTGGTTCGAAAATGATAATGCCCCAGAATTACCGACGTCGCGGTGGATGAACGTTTTGAAGAGGTTGCACCGAGATATCATGTATCACTTTGATAATTTTCCTAATTTGCAGTCTTAAGTACATACCATCATATGGTGATGATAGAATTGATTCATCTTTCCGTGCTAGGTATCATAGAAATTGGACAAATAAAATGCAGGACTTTTAAAACAATCTCGTGGAAGTGAAGGACTACCTCGGTAGAAAAACAGTTTAATGATGACGCAGAAATACGTACATGACGTTTTTAGGACAAATTGACATCATATTCGCCGTTGTGTAACAGTTGTAATAATGTTAATGGATTAGACCCGCCCTTTTTAACAGATATCAACCAATTAAAAAACATTCGCAATCGCACATTTTGAAATATTAATCAATAAATCGTGACTACTAATCAATGAGTCACTAAAGTGACTAATTGATTAATCACTAGAGTGATTCATTGATTAGTGGTCACGATCAAACCTTAAAAAGCAAATTGGCCTCGCTTTGTGACGGGCACGAGTCTGCGTTGAATTCTTCTATTGTCGGCTGAAGCATCGTTGTCGTGGTTTTATGTGAATATTCTATCGGCCGGCCGAGACAATAGCGACAAACCGAACGCTAATATTCATGGGATGAAAAATTAGTCCCATTTTGTTAGTGCTGAGCAATGCCTAGGATATGTCAGAGGCAACTGCTGGATTTACGGGTGATTACACATATATGTGTACAAGTTTTTATCTACGCATAAGTTTATATACGTGGATAAAAGTCTGGTGACCCGAAGCACCCATCTAAACCTACTTGCTGTTGTTTGACGGGTACTACAATTGCTACTGTTTATAATAAGGCGTAAATTTCCACCTTAGCACCAACTGCAGTAATTATTTATAAGTTTTGTTTTTATATGATGAAATTAATATTCATCTCGTGATACAGGTTGGTTCACATTGAAAGTAAGAAATAAAATTAGTCGTAACGTAGGCAGGAATGAACAAATGAAAGAACATGAACCTTTCAGAGAATAGTCTTGTCTTTTCGAAGTTTGCCAATAGGGAGATCTTTTTGGTACTCCTCAGGGAGATCAGGTGTAGAAAAAAATGAAGTCTTAATTGCAGTAATTAGCGGAAAATTTATGTCTGAACGAAAAGAAAAGTTAATTATGTTTTCTATTATTGTTTTTACCCTATTAATTAATTAAATTTTCGCAAATGAAACGGATTTTTCACTCTCAAGTTTTTCTTCAATGTTGAATAACTCTTGTGTTGCTATCAATATTATATGTTTAGTCACCCAATGCGCTAGAGTGTTAGCAATGTTTGGCCGTGATTGGAAAACTTATGAATGTATTCTCACTCATGAATGGGTACACTATCGACTTAAATAAAAGATAACATTGGTCTTCTTCCGCGTAATGTAAATTTCCTGAGGTGACCAATTAACGACCTCGTTCCCACCCATATCTTTGCATCCAAGTTTATTAAGTAAAGTTCTTAAATAAAATTCTTGCATTCAACGTAAATAGACCGTAAATCGGCGTGTTATATTAACGTATTTAATTGGTAGTTAGGAGGGTATTTCTCTTCTCTTCGCGGCCTGTGGTTTTCCAGGAGGATCAAATGCGTATATATTACACATTCGGTACTTATGAAGATACCGAGAGGCGTCGCCAGGAATCGAGTGGGCCCCTTCGGCCAGTACGATTAAGTTCTCTTTACTGTGCTACAACGCCGCCTTTGAACCTTAAACAAAGACAAAAATTTGAATATCTACAGTTCTCCGCGCATCAAATGGCTGCCTTGGGAATTTCATGTCATGATGACATCTGTATAAAACCTAGCAAGACACCACAAAGCCATTTGGCGCGGATTTTTCGGGTACTAACTATACAAGATGCACAAATTTTGAATACCTACATGCATATGATAATAAATATGCTCATATACAGATTTTACGTGCACATACAAAACAAGCATACCTCTATACATCAGGCAGTAATCATATATCTGAACAAATCATAAAATATTTCTGGAAATGTGGGCCGATATTAATTCTTATGGAGACACAAAAATTCACGTATCCTGCACCTTTCTAAAAGTTTAGTTGTCTTTCTGTACTCTTCGTGAATCAATAGATTTCCAAACTACGAACTACTTCCTTTCCAACTCGTAATTCCTCCAACATGACCGCCACCCTTTTTTCCTTCTTCTCGCATTTTTTGACAAACCCAGAGGGTTTTCACTGAACCAAACCGACATTTTAAAATTTGCAAAAGGTTGTGACATCGAACCAGTTGTGCAAGAGCAGAGAGGATGATTATGAATATTGTGTAAATTTGGAATAATTTTGCTGCGGTTATAAAATCGATTATGTGTAGATTTTTCTGTGTGCAAATACAAATTTACTTCTTTCATTTCAACATGTCGTGTGAGTTTCATGTGTGCCTGGGACAACCAAAACTAGAACTTTATCGTTTGTTTTCCGTTTTTTTTTATTTTATTTTTGCCATTCATCTTCAAACCTACATCTCAGAATAGCCCAATCTATGTTATCCTCTTGCCTTAACGACCAAATTTTCGAAACTCGCTAAACGATAATCAATATTCTTTTCTTCACATCTTCACTTTCGGTGCGTATCGTTAACTTTCTCTTCTTCGTAAATGCTGCTTTTCCTAACGTAATTCTTCCTTTAATGCCTTTACTACGCCACATCTATCTTCTGATACACTTCCTAAATAGCTGGACTCTTTCGACTATTCCAGTTTATGTGTCGCAACTTAAATGACTATCCTTTTGTTGGAAGTCTTATTACTATCGTTTTCTTACGATCAATTTTCATCCCATATCACACTTATCTTGCAAGGTTCAAAGTAATAATTGTAACTTGAAATTTTTGGAATAGTTTCCCATGTCTCCCTTTCCATTTCTCTCTTACTATTACATCTTCATGCATTAAAATAAAATAAAACGTAGTGAAAGAAACTCGTAGTCCAAAACACTGAAAAAAATTGTTAAAGAGGCCATTACATAACGATTCCCATGCAGTATACATCGTCTTTTCATTTCGATTAATTTGATAAATAGCAGACACCACGAAATCACTGCAGCATTTATTACAAGCGCCGTTCTTGGCGATATCATATGTCTATCTTATAAGTAATATGGCCACATACACTATATCGACTTCAACCGCTTTAGTGAGCGAGCGAAATAATATTCAAAAGAGAACTGGATCGAAGTGTAACGAAATTGAGGCAGGTATGTTCCAGCATATTTTTCGATTACAGAAAAACTTTTTTAGGCGTAAGGCACTATTTTTTTCTTAAAATCTGAAAATCCGGAAAATTCTGGTTAATTGGGTATGACGTTGGGGCATTGTAGGAGGGTTTGGGTTCTGTTCTGGGTGAAGACGATGGGCTCTGACATCTTCACCTAAGGAGTATTTGCCTCTTTTTGAAATGAGTGTTGCGAATGAACTTTTGTAAGCGTTTATGTGTTTGCATATATACTCGATTTATGTGTAAGTTCACATTTGCCTATGAATATACGGTGGCCTTATAGTCTTCACCACTCATACCTGTGGCGGCCTGACTTAAATTGCGTAGATGTAGATGTATTGTCTTCATACCAAAATAGATCTTCCAAGTAAAGGTACTTGACACGAAAGAAGAGGAAATGTGTGAATGAAAGAAGTTTTTGGCGACTACCGGTATTTCATACATGGTATCGGTTTTGTGAGAAAAATTCTTCACTTAAAAGTCAATATCTACATCTAATCATCCTCATGCACACAATAACCCTATTATCACCGCAAAGGCGTGGGGAGTGTTAGGGCACCAGAATTACTGTTGAAGATGCATCCTTCGCCATCCACCTTGCCAGTGGTTTGCAGAGTCCATTGCAGATATTTGTGTACTTTAAACTGCTACGTTTTGATCTAAGTAACATCTAAATTTTACAGTCCACCAAATATGGATGAAAAGGTTCTCACTTTTCAAACTTCCGGTTGATTACCATCGAAATTCAGAGTATTAGAGTCTCTCAATTCGTCGGGTTGTTGAATCAAATAGCTTCAAATTTTGAGAGAGAGGCAGATAGAAAGACATTGAATTCAAGTACGAATATTTCAATTTATTTTCGCATAATTCACTTTCGCGGTAAAGAGGGAGAGAGAGAGAGCATAAAGGAAAGCGAAAATTCTCTGCATAGCTTCCATTTATATTCTTGTTCCTGTCTAGTTTCATGGCCGTGTCTTAGACTATTCTGTCACTCCCCCATCAAATGCTTGGTTGGCTACAGGGCAGTTGTAGAAGTAAGCATCCCCTAGAGACACTATTCATGACCAAACTGGTGGCAATCTAATATGCACGCATATTGCATTTTGCAAGCATCAAAATGACTTAACCCAAATTAAAAATCGTTCTCTATAGTGATGCAATGAACATTTTATCATCCAATATTGTCGAGTACCTGCCATATTCATATATGCTGCTCTTATTTTGAATGTATATCTTGCTCTGTTTGCTTATTGAAAATTTTGGAGGTTCCCATCAGTTGAATGAACTTCAAAGCGCCAAATACATCTTCAGCGGTAGACACCGTTCATACTTTTCCATTTTAAAACAATGCGTTGAATTGATACTCCATAAGTTGTTTTGTTTCGACATCGTCCCCTTGTTCCATTATGTGAATGAAAAATGTAATGATGCAGAATTAAGCTCAATCAAGTGGATTTCGTTCGTCAAAGTAGTGTTTCGTTGCCATCTTCCAAACTTCTTTTATATCTTACGTACTTATGGTTTTTCATAACTTAACAAACTCTTTACTTTCATAAAGGTAATATATGCGTGGATATGCAATTCAAATCAACGGTAGCACTATTTCATAAGCTCATAATATCAGAATTGTAGTATATAATAAGCGTTCCATGATAGCAAGTTGATAGTAGACGATTTTTGCCATGGCATAAAGTTAGATTCGTCGGCAATGCAGGATAGGGCACTGAAGATCAGCCAAGGTTTCAGTATGATTAGGCATCTTTTCCAGACGATATGCAATATATTTGTTATGCTTGTATGGTTTCGATATTTTGATATTTCTATTTTTAAATCTCTTAGAAATAATAATAATAATATCTGCTCGTGAAAAATGGTTTGGTGATGTGGGAAAAAAAAGGAAGTGACTGGTTGAGTTAAGGAATGAGTAGAAAGGGTTTGATTATGTTTTACCAAAAAAAGAGACTGTGTAATCTACGGCTGACGGCAATTGTAAAATTAACCTAGCTCGCTAAATTAGATTTAAATGCAGATATTCAAATACATCTTGGTTTATGAATCATTATGCTGGAAAATCTGTATTGGTCTTAAATCGTTTTCTGCAATAATCTGTTATTTTTTCGGAGAAATGCCGCTGACATCATTGAAATGTTATAGAGGCTCTCCGATGTAGTCTGTCGAGCGTAACATGATTTTAAATTAGTCTGGCTCTGAAACAACCAAGGGAATAGATGCGGAAATCCCAACCCCGTCGTCCTCATCACCATTCATTCTCAGGAGGTAAAATATCGAAATGATTTCCATGAAATCACAGTCGTCTCTGGCATCTTGCTCGACAGACTCGCAAAACTAGTTCGTTTAAAAAAAAAACACGCCGAACACGCCGGGGAAATCATATTATTTCCAATATAATCTTTAAAGAAAACTTAAATGCCCTTCGGCGTTTTTCCAGTAGCCATTTGGTTTCCTGATTGCCGTAAATATGCGCATGCATATGCATGCGTTCCTCCCCGTCTACATGCGGGTGGCCGCAATCCACTTCCATTACCCAGTGACCGCCAGCCCTAGAGAAGATACCCTCCGCCGCGACTCGCCAATGCTAATCCTCACATCGGTGAAAATCCTCTGATTTTTTTTGTTAATTAGATTCTCTAATTCTGGGCATTATAATTACAAGTTTTGTGCATTGCATGCATTTCAGTGTCTGGCTATATATTTTTAATCAAAGTTTATAGAAAATGTATATATATTTTATATATATATTTTATATATATATATATTTTTTATATATTTTATATATATTATATAATATATATATATATATATATATATATATATACATTCAAATACGAAGTCCCGCCATACGGCGTACAAATATTCATTCAAACATAGAAATACTATAGGTATAAGGAAAGGGGATAGGAAAACACATAAAAGGACAGCACAGGACATGTGGGGAAGGCGGTTTTTGAGCAGATCACGAAAGTAAAAATGTTTCCTTGACCGGGATTCGAACACCGGATCTTCCACTTGCCGGGCGGATGTGCTACCATTACACCACCGAGGAAACCTATTATACTCTGAGATCTACGATGTTTTTAACACGCCCAAGTGCTCCGAATCATTTGCCAAAGGAAAGCTTTAGGGAGCTGTTCCACCCACCAAAGGAGAAATAGACAATACACACAAGAAGAGGGGACAGTTGGTTAGAAAGCATATAGTATCATATAGAATAGGAACAGTACGTTTCGTGGCACGCATAGCCACAAGAAGAGATGAGCCACATTGGCCAGATACACATTCAAATACGAAGTCCCGCCATACGGCGCACAAATATTCATTCAAACATAGACATAGGTATAAGGAAAGGGGATAGGAAAACACATAAAAGGCGAACACAGGACATGTGGGGAGGGCGGTTTTTGAGCCCTTTGGTGGGTGGAACAGCTCCCTAAAGCTTTCCTTTGGCAAATGATTCGGAGCACTTGGGCGTCTTAAAAACATTGTAGATCTCAAGGTAAATTAAGTTTCCTCGGTGGTGTAATGGTAGCACATCCGCCCGGCAAGTGGAAGATCCGGTGTTCGAATCCCGGTCAAGGAAACATTTTTACTTTCGTGATCTGCTCAAAAACCGCCTTCCCCACATGTCCTGTGCTCGCCTTTTATGTGTTTTCCTATCCTCTTTCCTTATACCTATTTCTATGTTTGAATGAATATTTGTGCGCCGTATGGCGGGACTTCGTATTTGAATGTGTATCTGGCCAATGTGGCTCATCTCTTCTTCTGGCTATGCGTGCCACGAAACGTACTGTTCCTATTCTATATGATACTATATGCTTTCTAACCAACTGTCCCCTCTTCTTGTGTGTATTGTCTATTTCTCCTTTGGTGGGTGGAACAGCTCCCTAAAGCTTTCCTTTGGCAAATGATTCGGAGCACTTGGGCGTGTTAAAAACATCGTAGATCTCAGAGTATAATAGGTTTCCTCGGTGGTGTAATGGTAGCACATCCGCCCGGCAAGTGGAAGATCCGGTGTTCGAATCCCGGATAAGGAAATATTTTTACTTTCGTGATCTGCTCAAAAACCGCCTTCCCCACATGTCCTGTGTTCGCCTTTTATGTGTTTTCCTATCCCCTTTCCTTATACCTATTTCTATGTTTGAATGAATATTTGTGCGCCGCATGGCGGGATTTTCAAGTTTGAATATGTGTTTGGCCAATGTGGCTCGTCTCTTCTTCTGGCTATGCGTGCCATGAAACGCACCGTTCCTATCCTTTATAAGATCGTATGAATGCTTTTCTACTATCCTTTCCCCTTCTTGTGTCCCGTCTATTTCTCCTTTGGTGGGTGAAACAGCTCCATAACGCCATCTCTCGGGCAATATGTATCGGAGCACTTTGGCGCTTTATAAGATCGCAGATCTCAAGGTAAATCAGGTTTCCTTATTAGCTTAGGTGGCAGAGCATCCGCCCGGCAAGTGGAAGGCCCGTGGTTCAAATCCCGGATAAGGAAATATTTTTACTTTCGTGATCTGCTCAAAAACCGCCTTCCCCACATGTCCTGTGTTCGCCTTTTATGTGTTTTCCTATCCCCTTTCCTTATACCTATTTCTATGTTTGAATGAATATTTGTGCGCCGCATGGCGGGATTTTCAAGTTTGAATATATATACATATATATATATATATATATATGTGTGTGTGTGTGTGTGTGTGTGTGTGTGTTTACACAAGTGGTTAGAGCATCGGTGGCTCAAGTCCCAGTCAAGGAAAATAACTTTGGGCTTGTGATCTGCTCGATTCCGCCTTCCCCACCTCTCCTCTGTTTCTATCCTTTTTCCTAATGTCTATATCCATGTCAATGAATATACATATATATATACGTATGAAAAAATATGTAAATTCATTCACAATGGAAATAGATACAAGGAAAAGGTATAGTAACACATAAAGGACGAACATAAAAACGGTGGGGAAAGTTGAATCAAGCAGATCAAAAGCGTAAAAAAAGTCCTGGACCATTTATATATTCTTTCAAATTTCATCCCAAGATGAATAACTCTCAGTAAATTGAGAGAAATTAATTTTTGTTACTCTCCCTTACTTTACTCCTCAACCTAGTGGTTGGTTTGAGCAGCTTACCAATCCGCTCTTCCCTCTGTGCTGGTCTCCCTTAATGACAGATTCAGAATCCATGTCTTCAGTTATTTGCCTCATAGATTGTCTCCTTGGTCGACCTCTACAGTTTTTCACTTAACACTAACCCCTCAATTATTTTATTGAGAGGCCCTTGATGTCTCACTAAATTCACCGGAGCTAGTAGTCCTTAATCTTAACCTCTGTATTCCTTGCTATTCTATTCGAACCTTCCTTATGTGAGATCTTATCTAAACAGCTTAATTCACCCTTTCTCCCGAAACACCGCATTTCAAACTTTTTCAGTTATTTCTTGATAGTATCTTTCATGTTTCACGCAAAACTTTCTGGGCCGGCGTTGTTAACTTTAAGGTCACCAAGCTAGAAGGGTAGTTTTATGGGTCAGGAGAGAGATTACCGCGAACCAAACCCTTCCTATATGGGGCGTGAAATTCACTAATAAACATAGTCTATAAGGGAGGGTCAATTCATATCCCTGTGCCGTTTCCCACAAAGATATAGCACCTGAACGAATTCTTACAGCTTGCGCAATGATGAAGAGTGCCCGGAATGAAAGAAGTGTGTGTAAAGAGTGCATAGAATGTAAGTTAGATCCTCCTGTCAACAGCCCAGCGATCTACCAACTGGACTACCACAACCATATTATTAAACTACATTATATATGTTTCTTTTACTTTTACAAAGTGACCAATGCCTTTCATCGAGACGGAAATTGATTGGGCGGTTTCAGTGCTGTCTAAATAACCGAATGGCTAGTGATCGTTTAATCCGAATGTCTCTAATTATACACCCGATTTCTATTAGTTGTGTGATTTTTTTCGAGTACCAGATCATTTTGGTCAATAATAGATAGGTTGAGAAAATGAACTGCTGAACTATATCTCGTGTATGGATTTGGGCAAGTTGGACTTCTAACGTCTAACTAAACGTCTAAGGTAATCTCAGACTTTACCAATCAAACCAACTTTCAGAGTGAGTTCTGTGGTCTTATGAATCATAATGGTCGTTAAAATGCTACTGAAACGACGTGTATTACATTATATGAGCAATCACTAAACCTCCCGTATAAATCGGTAAAGATCGGGGACATATCATTTTGACGTCAATAGCACTTACCAAGCCCAAACCCTCCCGGAAACACTCTCGCCTTCTTCGGAGAGCGTGCCCGAATTTATTCCCGTTCCGTAAATCGCTCTTCCCATTCTTTTGGCGGCCGCTGCAAAACCGTATTTTTTCACTAGTGTCCACCTAGACAGTTTGCTATTAGCACCATTCCCTCCCAATTGGCCCCGTCTTCTTCCTCTTCCCATTCTCCCTCCCCCCGCCCAAGTCTCCGTCTCCTTCCCTCACTCGCTCAGGGTCGGTGTCCCCGTACCCTCCTTCGCGTAATGCCCTTCCGGTCTATTTCTTCCTCTCCTCAGATGGTCGCCAGGTGCTTCGCTTCCGGTCTCCCAACCGTTTTCCATTCCGAGCCTTCTCCCTCCAACCTTTCCTCCCACCTTTACCTCTTCCCCCAGCACGCAACTCCCCGCCGCGCCGTGCCCTTTCCACCAATGCCTCTTTGTTTCTTACTTACCCGGGATTTGAATTCAAACGGTCCTCCGAACGGACGTCCCGATACTTCCCGCCCGCGCCAAGACCGAAACCTTTCTTGCATGCAGGCCGCGAACGCACCTGCGATGGTTCTAATGCGCGCGAATTCCAAGGGCGGGAGACTTCAACGCCTGCCAAGCGTTCATCTCACCTACCCGGTCGGTTCATAAGGGTCGAACTCTGAGGTCCGATTGCGGGAAAAGACGCCGGAGGTCTTCCCTAATAAAATTGGACTTGGTCCACATCGACGGATATGATGAGTACGCACTGCAATGCCATATGATCGTCAAAAGCAACCCAAAGAGTTCTGTCACTACGCGACGAGAGAAGCGGAGTAAGGGAGCTAAGGGAACAAGAGATATTATCGTTCACTTGTTAGGCCTCGGTCAAGACATGCTTCTAATGTATGGTATCCTTACAAGATCAATTTGATTTCAAGACTAGATTGAATGCTGCAAAGGGCAGCCAGATTTGTAAAACGTTAGTCAGATGGAAAACTCAGTAGCGTGAAGGACTAGTTTTGGGATCATTCCCGGAAGGAAAGTTAAATTATAGACTTCAAATTTAACGTCTTGTACGTGAATATCAATAATATCTGTTTTCTGAAAATTCTATGAATTATCTTTATTACTTTATATTTCGTAGTAAGATCAGAAGAATTATCATTCTAAGCTGTTCTTTGACTACGTTGCATGAATATGCAAATCGCTCCTTGAAGCTCTACTCTTTTCACAAGTCGGCTAAAAACCAAAGGTTCGTATGGTGCATAGCCCATTTTCTTACATTGGATTGGGCAATGTATATGGTGTCATTTCTCGGTGAGTTATAGGAGACTCAAGTATGTCTCGTCGAAGGCGGCCAAAATAGTCCTGTCTAGGTAGTATAGATTCATAGCCACTATTCTAGAAAACCCCAGTTGTATTTCAACCACCACTCTAGCATAAGCACGAAGATTACCTGCTTGGGAATATAATAATATTCAAGAAGAAAGATAAAACACCCTTTTATGGATACATTTTGTGGCAAGACGGTTTGAAAAAAATTCATTTTCGAAGAAAATTAACTATCAAAGAAGACTCCGGATAATAAAAGCGTCAATGAGAATATGAGAATATGTTTTCTATTGAAGAGATTTTCCGAAAGAAGGTATAAATGGAGAGCTGCTTCAAACTAACTGGTGGCCTACGACGATGGCGAAATGATTACCTGACCATTTGTATTTAATAGGTCGTGTATATCTCGTATGAAATCACTTCCTACCACACGTTCTAGCACTGACTTTCATTTTACCATGAGACGTGGGCCTATGGTTGGATTTATATGACATTTTTTTTTCCAAGGGAAGCTAGGCGAGTACTGATCAAAAGATAATCAATTAAATATTCACAATTAGAATGAATGTACTCACGGGAAAGCTATTCCATGGTTTTCCACATAATTATCTTCATTTGGTTTACAGTTAACCGGACAGTTATGAAGCCTATGAAAGTATATAAAAGCTATGTTTTTAAATTAATATAATTAGTAATATATAATACAATAATTAATATACTAGCATGCTTTTTACTCGCATATTATTTTACTTGTGTACTATCCATTAAATCAGTACGGATGAAATTAAATATGTAAATGATAGACAATTCAATGATTCTTAGGCACAAGTATATACGGGTATTTTGATTATTTTACAAAACTTTCTGTATATCTGTTTGCCCAAGTGAACTCAGTTCTTAGCACTTAAATTCGACGTACTCTATGCACTATGATAATTTCGTATTGGATGTGTGCCTTCGCGCAAGACTCGGCAGCCAGGTAGCATTTTCGTCGATGTAGGTTTGTTATTTAAAGGAATTATTTCTCGGAGGCAAGTTTTCTAGCGTGGGAACACTAAAAAATTGTTAAGGAAGAGATTTCCGGTTTCGATGAAATAGCTGAAAGATAATTCTGAATGTCTCCTTTCTGAATGATTGTGACGGATGTCTTTCAATCTTTTCTGCTTGCAGCACGCACACATACCTATCTGCACCAGTCTGATTGTTTTCAATGCCACGTTACTGATCCTTACTTAAATGTTCGAAAATCGATAGGGAAATCAAAGTATTCGAGAAAGCTTGGCAGGCTTTACGGAATAATTTTTTGAGGATTCACACTGTATGTTTCAAATTATTGTAATCACAAATTGGTCTGCGTCGTTTGAATAATATAATTTCTCAATTAATATGTTAATAGCTTTAAAGATTTGCAGAAAAAGTCCCGGCGTGGAATGATTCCTTATCCCATGTCATTACTGTGGTAAGTAGGAATTTTTATTAGATTAACATAAAAGAGCTTAAGCGGCGTAATAATGCATCCTATCCATTGAAAGGAGGCCCCCTCACTCTCTTTTGCACCCCCCTCCAACTCCTATCATGCCTCTCCTTTATTACCTTTATCTCAATCACCTCATCACCGTTATCGGGTTTTGCTATCCTCGAATCATGCTCTCATAATAATTCCTTGAGGAGTCACAAGAAAACTCAGGTGTCCTTTACCTTTCTAAAAACCTGGCTCGTCTGCTGACTTCTTTAATCAAGGGCCCCCTCCCTAATTCCACCAACATAATTATCAATTACAGTTAGGGTTAATGTTAATTAAAACGGAAAATCATATAATTCCTGAAAATCCCAGCAGACGCAGTGTAATAATAATAACTCGTGCAATAGCGCTTAGTTCTGACGAAAGCAACGGCAAAAAAAGAATCCTACGAATGACCTTGGTAGTTGTTAGTTTGAATTTGCCCGAAAAGCAGAGGAGAAGGGTCGCGGTAGTCCAGGGGGTAGAGCGTTGAACTACTGACCGGAGGGCCCGAATTCGATTCCCGGGGAAGCCTCTCTAGACACCTGCAGCTATATCAAAGCTATGTGATTTTTCGGGTACCAGATCTTCCTGGGAAACCATAACCGGAACAGGGAAAGGAACTGGCCCCCCTACCCTGATGTGTGAATTTCACTCGCCGTATAGGGCTTAGTACTGGGTGAACTCTACCATCACCTGCCACACCGACCTTCGGGTTGAATACTGTATTTATGGTTTATGATAGAGGAGAGATTTGATAACATACGAGTACAATAATGCTCTCTGTCCAAAGACGAAGGCAGGTCCCATGGACTTAATAGCCATTGCATATCTTTTATTTTCCTCGGTTGTATTTGAGTTTTTCTCATCGTCACTGTCTATTTTTGAGAAGAGACGATACAAGAGGAGAGGGTGAGAAGAAAGGGAGAGTGATTCGGTGTTGGTCTACTAAGCCAGAGGGCGGGAGAGTACCTTACAGTCTGCGTGATGGAAAACATTTATTGTGTCTCGCAAAAGTATCACGAATTGATTACACACATGTAATATGTATTTACCGACCTCCTCAAAAATATTTCAATCTCCTAGATTTTTCGTATCGACATTGCCAACACAATCAGGTGGTTATTACGCCACTGAAAGAGGCCGTACTTAGTAAGATAAGCTTTTCGAAGGAATGGATTGGGGTGTGCAGTTTCATTGCGGAGAGAGAGAAGGGAGCGGATTCAGGACTAATCTTACCTAAGTTTGCATGATTTCATCGTTTGTGGATGAAAAAGAACTTTAAATATCTTGATCACGAAGTAATACATTTTTAAGTATTTATTTTCTTTTTCTTGTGAAGTTTAATACAATGAAAAATAAAAATCCAGTTTTCTTTCAATACAGCGTCCTTTTTATTGAAGAACAATCACGTAAATTAGCTAGTTCTAGGAAAGAATACTCTTTCAAAGCTAAATAGGCTATTTTATTTTAAAGACTTATTTGTCTAATGCATAAATAGTAACAGATAAGAAGGGAAGGTTTAAACTTTATGGATCCCGGAAATGTGTGGATAAGGGATAAAAAGAAGCCTTAAAGTAATTTAAGGCACATGATATAAAGAATCTGATATGCCGGTTTACATGCTTAGGCATCATCACTTGGATGTTCCTCTGTCACGGGATTTCAAGGCGTTAAGGTTAAATACAGTATGTCATTTATCTATTTATTTATTTGTTTAGACTTAGTCCAAAAACAGCACTTTTTGGCTTTTACATCGGACCATTAATAGCAAAATCAAGAGAGACGATTACAAACACCCAAGCCCTAGGTGGAGAAAAGCCCATCCAGGCGGGAATCGAACCCGCGACCGTTGGATTGGCAGACGAGGACGTTAACTCTCCGCCACCGAGGCCGGTGATTATCATTATGTGCTAAAACCGATCGATTTCTATGAGTTCAATTGTATGAAATATTACAAAATATTAATTTATTCCTCCGATTCAAAATGTCTACCACGCTACCCAGCTGCTTATCTTCGTATATTTATCGATTGAACTTAACGAGCGGACGAAATGGTCGAAAAATAAATTTCATTAGTTATGAGACAAATTTCCTCACGTCGACCGATTCACACTTAATTTTTTTACTCCATTCTCAGGTGTGAAAGGGAATGGGAAAATAGCAAGCAATTATCCACAGGAAATTCTTGCACCGACAAGGAAATGCTGACCATATCACGACAGTGAGATTATAAGTGGATACTAGGAAATAGTGGGACAAGGATGTACGCTGAGTGCCTTGATCTTTTAATGCGGGGGCACGCTTTGAAAAGGCCACAGGTGAGAGGGGGGAAGCGGCGAAATGCCGAGTTCACGGAGAGGTCGGTGGTGTGTTTGTTCCTTCAGGCGTGATACGTCGACCATGCAGTAGGTATAAAGTTTTCCTTCGCGATTGGCCGGTGTTCGGGTCTATCCCTGCAGCTGCTAGGCCCACGTGTACACTGATGACTGGAAAAAGGGGAGACAAACCCTAATATAATAGGCATAAGCAGTTCCTTTGGTGAGAGACTTGGAATTGCAGTTATAATTAGGGGAGCTGATCGGCAACAAAGACGATTGGCGCAATTAGAGATAGGTGAGTAATGGTAGGGGTGGGATTTTCATGGAATGATGGTAGAGTAGAGAATGAAACCCGGTGTAGAGAATTGATGTTCTTTGCTAAGAAATGCGCCAAGGTGTCACATGGTTTAACGTCCAATTCGACGGACGGCGTTCTGTACTTAAGGTACTCTCCACATAATATTCCAAGTAGGGATATGGATAATATTGATATATTTATTCTACCGCTGCTGGAATTCAAATCTGGGCTCCTTATGGTGTGAGACCGGTACGCAAGTCGCTGCACCAACCCGATGAACGATCTCTCCTTCTTATATCCACGCAACGTATCAACAAAAGATTCAGGTAGGTCGCTTTTCGGAATTATATTCTAGCTTTAGAACTGATGTCTACGTTAGTATGAAGTGTACTTTCGTCCCTAACCCGGTCACACACACCCTTCCCTGCCGTTCAGCGACGTGACGAGCGACGGGAGAACTCCCAGGCCTTCGACGAAAATTCGATCATATAGGCATTTTAAAATAAATTGCACATCAAATTATGCCGCATACTATATTTCAAGACTTTGCCCTAGTAATGACAAGGCATAATGCTTTCTTTGCATGCGGTGAATGATTTCGACGAGATTTTTGCGTCTGAAACATGCGTCATATGATAATAAGAAAATTGGTTACACTTAAACGCGTTTACCTCCTTTCCCCGACATTTTTCTGACACCCTTGATTACTTCATAAGAGTCGTGTGAAGGCAGTACTCATAAGACATTCATTATAAATGTACTTAATTCCATTAATTTATACTAACGTTTGTCATTAATCATGAACTGCAAATGGATTTTTTTAATTGGTTACGAACTGTATGAGCTCACATTAATTTTTGTAAAAGCAAAAGTTTATTTTTATTTAAATTCAAGTACTAAGAGAATAAAATGTTTCATTAAAGTTGTCAAGTGGAAAAAAGTTTTCAAAGTAAAATAACTGAAGAAAACGTTCATTGAACATTATTTTCCTCTGTGAATGTATGAGAGATAAGGCATGAATATTTATTTATCGTTTATGTATTTTTATGAATCCAATGTAGGTGTTTTCAACGATTAGATTAATGAAGAATGGATTTGGGTTTTTTATCTGTCGCGTGATTATCAGCCTCGAATGATATTATATAATTTTTTCCACGTTTCTTTGGAAAGGTGCTTAAGTCATATATTTATGGATTGCCTCAAGAGCAAAAATATTCGTTCCCATCATGAATAATTTACATATTTCTGTGAAAAACTGAAAATATATGTACATATAAATATATGCTAAAGATATGGATGAATGCTTCGCGTAATAATTAATGAGAATAAGGGCTCTTGGCAGTATCTTATAGGGACATGGGTTCAGTGGTAGGGAAAGTAGGAGAATAAACTCCTCACTGAATATAGAATGTGCAAAGGAGGACGACCTAATGGCCTAAGCAAAGAATTACAGAATGATCTTAATGCACCCAGACATTTTGACGTCATATTGTTTGCTAATTTCGACGGAGAATTTCTGGCACCGTTTCCGGCACAAATACTTTCATGAGTGAATACGAGGTCTGTTCAAAAATTATCGCCAATTTTTGAATTTCCGCGGGTTACATAAATTTGATTTCCGATTTTTTTCTCTCACTTATTGAAAAATCGAATGCAAGGCAAAACATGTCCAAGCAAAACAGCTGTCAACAGTTAACTGAACATCCAAAATAGCCGAACTTTTCGGCATAAGTGAGGGACATAAGTGCCAACATAACGCTACAAAAAAATGGAAAATCAAATATACGCAAACCGGGGAAATTCAAAAATTGGCGATACTTTTTGAACAGACCTCGTACTTCCAGATGTCCAACAACATACAATACATGTACGCAGGTACCCGCAAAAGTAGCAACAAGAAAGTATGATGAGGGATGTTAGGATGCTAACTCTACTTACATGCACAAATATTATTTCATATATCTACTTGAATTTGTGTTTGACCATAAACTTTCATTTCGTACAAATACGAGAAGTGTTTGAGCTTAAATTTGTTAAAATTATGAGATATAAACGCGTGATCGTTTCTTTTGATGATCACTTATTATTAATAGGGCCCATCTTATAGTACTATACACTTCTGTAATCTTATGGTGTAATTAAATGATACAAACTCTTCTTAAACCACATTTTACAATAATTCATTCTTTGAGTCTGCATTTTAATTTTGTCTCCCTTAATTTCACCCCAAATTCCCTTCCAATGCCTCCCTCTAAACTCGCTTTCCCAGCACTCTTCCCTCCATCACCGTGTTCAGCTTCCCTTTCCCTCTATGCATCCCTTTCAGCGAGATTTTCTGTTTTCTTAGAATTTCACGCAGCAGTCGTTTATCACCCCCTACTATTTCTAGAACCAATCTCTCTTATTTTAGTTCGGTGGTCGAATCTACCAATATAATTTGGGGCCATAATAATTCCGTCTGCTTCGCAAGAAAACTTAGGTGTCCTTTACCTTTATAAAAACCTTAGTCTTGCCAAATCTCTTTGTGAATCAAGGAGCTCCCAACCAACATCCTCCAAAATAACCATTATGATTACTGTCTTGCTATAACTATTCTGTACTAATCTGTTGAATCTTCTCTGACCTTTTTTTTTCTCTGAATTTTATTTTTTATTTAACGTTCCTCTTTACAATTCCTAATGATTGCCGCGTATTCTGTGGTCTTACTAGAGCAAGATAATTTCTTTCTACTGCTTCTCATCAGTCTACTCGTTGCATTTTCCTGCAATCTTCAAATAATTCCTATTTTTTTGGAGGCTGATCTGCAAATTCTTCTATTGTTTGTGCATCATGACAATTTTTAATGTCAGAGTGTCTATTTATGTATTCACTTATTTCACATTAATCAGAAAACACCACTTTGACCTTTAATATCAGACTTTTAACAACGATATAACATTATAAACAATTACAAACATCCAAGCCCTAGATGGAGAAAAGCCCATTTAGGTGAGAATCAAACCAGCGACCTCTGGGTTGGCAGGCAAGGCCGCCGTCACTGAGCCCATCAAAGTGGAATACTAGATTACATGACCTGTTGTGTGATCTACATAAATACTCTGAAATCCATCAAAAAGGTGTGCGGCTGGAGGTGCAAGCACCAGGCGGTGTTATGGGAGAGGAAGGGAAAAAGGGAAATATTTTTTGCAAAAATCTATGAAATAACGTGCACATTTTTTATGCATGCTGGAAAAAGACTGGATATTCTGATATTCATAACTCATTTCCATTTATTTTATAAAATGCTTTCTATTTTCATTTTTTCCAAAACTGCAGTGCTTTGCATTTTGGGCATTTAATGTTAACCACTATTCTTTGTGACATTACGACAGCTGATCTAAATCGTTAGAGTGGTGTATGCTACCTGTGCCCTAATTTATCCACAATTCAATGTGTCGTATACAAATTTAAGCCTGCGATTAACACGGGAACTTAGGTCGTTAATGTACAGCAAGAAGAGTATGGACCCCCATAACACTTCCCTACGGCAGTCCTAAAATTACCTCTGCCTCTAACGAACTCAACCATTTCTACTACTTAATTCTGTTTACGCTTAAATAAGAAGTCCTCAATCGAATTCGTCACTATTTTGGTAATCCCATAATATCTTAGTTTATTAATCCATTTATCTTCAGATATCTTGTCGAAGGCTTTCTGATAACCCAAGAATATAGCATCCACTTGGATATTTCCTCCCCCTGTGTCCTAGATTTCATGGATAAAAAACTCTGTTGTGTTTCGCTTGAGCAGAGTACGTTCCTACTGCCGAGAATGGCCATTATATTGCTAGCAATGACATGTTATAAGATTT
Source organism: Hetaerina titia (assembly GCA_037158775.1). Classification (NCBI taxonomy): domain Eukaryota; kingdom Metazoa; phylum Arthropoda; class Insecta; order Odonata; family Calopterygidae; genus Hetaerina; species Hetaerina titia. The sequence continues at coordinate 24,499,651 of CM073775.1, read as the reverse complement.
TCTGGTTATTGATTAGGTATAGTCCACTACACGCTCGCAAGACGAGCCAACATCAAAAAGAAGAACATTCAAATAAGTGTTAGATAAAAATGACATTGTTGCAAGTTACTTATAATTTTAACAATCACACTTTTACCCCCAAACTAAATCGTTAATAGTTCTTCTTTTCCTTTATCGTTTGTGAGAAAAATAAAATCCTAAACTTGTCGCTTATATGCTTTATCTCTTCAATCTAATATTCATGATCTCTTCCACCGCAGTACGACAGGGCTAATAATACATATGCTATTAACATCGCTGAGGAAATTTTTTTCAAGAGATTTTATTTCTATTCACAAAGGAAGCGATTCCTGATGTATGCGTGTACACCATTCCACCATATCCAACTCGCCGTCAGTCGTTGGTAATCTCTTGCTTCTTTAGTAATATGGAAAGTAATTTGTGATGATAGACTAAACATCATTTGGCGGCTCTAGGCCTAATATGTCCCCATAGATTACCTATTTTGTACTGAGATGTAGGAAGAGCTTGGCCAAGACTACATAAATCAGACATTCAATCTAGGAACCATGAGGATGAACGAAAAATAAGAGGAAATTAAAATATGGGCATGGAAATTTATGAAGAAAATGTGTGTCAAAGAGAAAGATTAATGTCCAGGTCATTTCCATAGGGTGGGAAAGTAAGAAAATTCTACTTAATCATTGAAGGAGGCATTATAAATTAATAGAACACATATGGATAAGAAATGAACATGGTGTAGAGGAAATGTACTAACAGAGGAATATTGAAGGCCATTTACTAAGGGAGAAGATGTCGAAGAGGGAGTATTGGCATTATGGATACCGTGAAAGTTCGAGGTTAATTTTAAATCAAATTGTCGCACCATCAACTGCCCACTCTTACAGGTGTATTTATCGGATTTTCCAAAGTAATCCAATTTGTATATTTTTTTTCAAAATAACCAAAATATATTCTTTGATATTCATATGAATGCAAGAGGATCAATGATAGAGTCCAAAGTTACATTAAATAACCCTTATTTTTGTTAACTTTCCCCAAAGGAGCAATGGCACCGACTGCTGCTGCAAATAGGCACTGAAAAGATTTGTTTTACATAAAATCCTACCTGATAACGCCAAAATAATGAAGAAAGTAACGTTGACATTATGTAAAGGACCGCACTACAGGGTTCGTCCGGAAAATAAGTGTCTTGACAAATAAGTCTTTTTTGACAAAAGGGGAGTCGTCCAATACGAATTTGTACCTGAACGACAAACTGTAAATGCTGCATTTTACGTCCAAGTGTTCGACAGGCTTCAAAAACGAGTCGCCCGCGTCCGGCCAGCGATCAAAAACATCTGGCGGCTGCATCACGGCAATGCGCCATCTCACACCGCGCTTGTCGTGTCGGACTTCTTGGCCAAGCACGGCGTGGCAACGCTGCCGCACCCGCCCTACATCCCGGACTTGGCACCACCGGACTTCTTTCTGTTCCTGAAGATAAAGAGGAGTTTGAAAGGAACGCGATACGGGACTTTGGACGCCGTCAAAGAGGCCGTGACGACGTATATTCGAGAGGTTCCCGATGATACCTTCGTGGGAGCGTTCCAGGAATAGGAACGCCGCTGGAACAAGTGTATCGACTCGCAAGGGTCCTATTTTGAGGAATATTAGCTTAAGATATGCAAAAGTGTAATAATTTTTTTTCCTGAGCTCAGTACACTTATTTTCCGGACGAACCCTGTAAGCTTAAACGTTACTTTTCAGAACATTACTCTAAGTCTTATGAATATAGTATGTCCGAACGCGCGTTTACCCTTAAGAAGACCTGGGAAATGTACTTTGTGTTCGGATGATTTTTCGTTAACGTCTTAACGAGGCAGCGTCTTCCCGCGGTTTTCGTCCTCCTCCCTCTCCTTTCTCTTCCCTTCCCCTCCCCAAACAGCACTGACTCCCTCCCTCCCCTCTTCGCACCCCGCAACTCAACCCCCTCCTCCGTTTTCCCCTCTTCAACTTCCCACGCGTCCCCCGACTCTATCTACTCCGCCTCCCCAAAACGCAAACAGCCCCCTTCCTTCCACCCCACCCACCCTTCATAATCAAGTGGCTGAATTTTTTTCACCACGTCCGTGCTCCTCGGCCTTGTCAGGTGCGTTCCTTATCCCGCACAATTTTAATGTTATAGCTCCCATTACTTCGTCCGTTAATGTGTTTTTTATCGAAAGAACAATTTTGCGTGGAAAGGTTTCGAAAAAATGGAAGGATTCTCTTTTTTTTCGCGTTTCCTCATCTCAATTGAACTCCTTGACAACTTTCTCCCCAACATTCATCAGTGCGTGCACAAAACGTAAGTTTGTATCTAACTTAGCCTCCAGTTGATCGCATCTCGCGGTTCATTTTTTCCGGCGGCTTCTACCATCCTCTAGCTACTCCGCGGTTCCCGTAACCGACGTGCTGTATCAACTAAATGGTAGTCTGAAATCCAACACTTGAGTGACTGGCAGGGGGTGGTTCCTCGACCAAGCTTAAAGTATCAAAATTCGATTTTGGAATAAAGGCATAAATGTAACAGTTATTAAGTTGTGTAAGGCTGCTTAAGTTTTAGCTAATAATTGAGGAACGTGAGGAGGAATGACGAGTGCTTGACGGTGTCTATATTGATCTTTTATTTCATCCCTTTTGTCGTATCTACCAATATATTTGTTCTGGTTCCGTAATAATACCGTCAGTATCGCAAGATAACGTAGGTTTTCTGTATTTTCCCTAGCCTTGTCTGTTCTTTTCGTGAATAAAAGGTTTAGCAATCTAAATCCTCCCAACATACCCGACACGATTGCTCTCATTTCGTACGAATTTTGAAAAACATCTGGCCGGTTTAATCTTAATATTTTTTAATTGATTTTTCAATATTTGACTGGCACACGTACAATAAATTGGGAGCTTCATTCAATTAAATTAGTAAGGGTGTTGAAGAAAATGAACCGTTCTTAGGAAACCTGTGCTCTTCGGATGATAACGACAATGTATTTACGTCTTTGCTGCAACTATTCAGATAAATCTTCCCGATAGGGATGTATTTCTTGCAGTTTTTTCAAGATGATGTACCACCGTGGTTTATAGAAAGTGGACCCGAAAGGATAAAATATTAATTAATACGATGACTTAAAAATGGTAAAATATCGTTTGAACTTCCAGGTCGGAAATTATAATATAGTTTATTCACATATATATATATATATATATATATATATATTAGGTAATCTACCGGTTAAGGTAGGTTTTTTGGATGGACACAACTATCAAACACATATTTTGTAACTTCAAACAAAACCCAATCCAGCAACCTAAACTACATCATGTCCCTCTTCATCTCTGTATATATATATATATATATATATATATATAAAGAAAAATATATAACATATATACACACACATATATAATCCGTTTCTCAGAATGCAAAACAATTTTCCGTTATTCAGGTTTCGACACATCGGTACCAGTAATTTGGACTTCTATTCCAGGTACCGTTATTTAATAAAATAGTTATCATACACATCTTGGCATTTAAGTATCGAAACCAATTAAAGTTCAGTGATACTTTCAGTTGTTCCCCTCATTAATCCTGCTCCATGGGCCCAACCACCTGGTTATAATTCGTTTGTATGTCGAGAAATATTTCCATTTGTGAATAATAAAACATTACCTTCACATTCCATCGACGCTTTATCAATCTTGCTTGGCGAAAATTACCATATATGATAATTTCCCTCTTTATTTTAAGCTCGAGTTTCAATATCATACTCCGTTTTTTGAATAAGTACACATTAATATTTATTGCATGGTTATTTATTCACGTATGCGTTGCGTTATATTTATTCCCAGAAATATATTTTACCAGAATTCTTTCTCATAATATTGGCAAATATATGCACCCATTTTTAACTCGGAATTAATTCGTTAAAATAAATTTCTTGTATCTTCACATCAGAGTAGGTATTCATTGAATTTGACAAAAGAATAAAAATATCCCAGAAGCCAAGTGAAGAAGCAAAATTAGTTGTACGTGCTGCATTTTATATTAGATTCTAAAAATTAACATAAGTATTAATTTTGTTGCAACGGATATATACCATTAAACTTACCACTGATGGTATTCATCAATTCAGTTTTAATATGAAGTACACTTTTAAGTTTCCTGGATTTATGAAACTCTACTATATATCTGATTTGTAATATATTCGTCTTATTCCTTGATTCTACTAATAGTCAAATGTCAGTTATATCTGTTAATCTCTTATAAGGAATATATTTTTGCAGAAAATATGTTTTTATGTAATTCATTCATGTTTGAGCTACGGGTAATTGATTTTTGAAGGAGATTTGAAAACGATTTGTCTTAACTCTTAGGTATTAAAGGTATTGTGTTGGTTTAATTCTAACTCTGACTTTGGAGCTTATATCTATACGGTTACTTTGCAAGACACCGCTGGGGTGTATGGCAGGGAGTTTCAGCAGTGATAGAGATGTAGAGAGTGATTCAATGCTGTGCATATAACATTAAAACATTTTCATAGCTTTTTCTAAATTGGTAATTACCTATAACTTGTATGATTGGCCCAAAAAGTGCTGTTTTCGGACCAAGACGAATAAATAAATAATGAAAATAATTGAGGTAATGATACAGTCCTATACACTACCGTAGATAAGCGTGAAATAATTCTATCTGCGTGCTATAAGTTTTGCTATTAACGAGAAGAACAAAAAACATAAAGGTTAGATGAACTTATGACAAAATTCTAGGCTTTTTAGTATTAAAAAACATGTCTCCATAGCGCAGTCTTTCGCAGTTATTCTAATCCATTATCGTTCGTGAACTGAAATCTTAAATCTGTCCGTTCTTAACTTTACTCTTTGACCATCATCACTCCTGCTGTGGTGCAATGGGCCTAATGCTACATTTTCAACATCATTACCAATGAAACCCAGTTCCAAAATTTGAGAAATATTTCACTTGTAATTCAACCTTCGTTCCTGGAATGCTTCCCAATCTAGAGATCAAATCAGTTGAAAAGCATGCAAGTTAAAATTATTCAATTGTGACATCTATAGATTAGTTCTAATATGAATAAATATGTAAGCAGTTACAATCCTTTTACAACGTTAATCACGTGGTGCTCATTGCAGAACCTTTGAAATTTTATGTTTCCAAGTTAACAGTAGAAATGTCGGCTTTAATTTCGTGGACTGTGGTGCAATACGCACGACTCTAGCGGAGTATATAACTACTTAATTTGTCATAAACTTCTTCTCAAAATTCCTCATTAATTCCCATTAAAAAAGTTTTAACTAGCTAAGCCACTTGGGCGAAAATTGAAGAATATGTTCGTAAAGTCTATTTCTCCAATTTTATGACAATCTTCCATCCTGCTTATGTAATTACGTGTCTGAAATATTTCTTATATGCCGGATGCAAAAGCACACGATTGATATGTTAGTAACAGGTTTAAACCTTTCTCTGACTCTTTACATGTATATGTTATGGTTCTCATGTGAGACATCATAGTAAATGTATGGCCCTATGTTTTTTCATAACAGTTTTTCACTGAGCTGGTGACCCTTCAATATACCTTGTTTAATTCTGTAATCAGTGTTTTTTTTAGATAGCATCAGCTTTTTTCCGGATATGTGAGCGTGTATGGGCTGTAGATCTAAAATTCCATGCAACACCCCATTTCTGGTAAATTCCTGGCATTGTGTAGATGTGGTCGAAGATATCGTGTTTAAAAAAATAAATATCGAGTAAATTGGTTTATGGAATAACAAATTAGTGTAGATGTATGCCTGATACCCTACTTTCCCCCCTCGAACGTCCTTTCGGCAGCTTTCAGGGCATTGTGCAGATGTGTTTGAATGCCCAGATCGTAAAACGGGAGGCGAGTCAAATTGTCAAGGATATATCGGAAATGAATTTCATTCCATCACCGTGAGACACCTGTCGAGAACCTGCTTATTCGTCCACCTTTTTATATTGATGTGCTTGTTCTCATATTGGTTGGAAAGGGGAACATGATGTGGTTTAAGGAAGTGAAATAAAACGAAAACTCTTCCGGCGTGGAATCCTCAGGCGAAGATTCTGGGGTGCCGTCCCTATTCCCGATGCGAACTGCGAAGATGATGATGTCTTCCTCAGGTCCCTTCCCTTATCCCCGTCTCACCTCCGTCTCTTCTTTCTCCTTCTGCCGCCATTCGGAAAACATCATTTCCCCCTGGCCTCCTGAGAAGGGGGATGGTGGGGGAAGGAACCGGGTCGGGGGAGGAAGGGATGTTCGCCCCTACTCTGCCACCCACTCTCTCGCATGCCCTCAACTTTGTTGGTCGTGACCAGGCCTTTCCTTACTCAGTCCTCCCTCCCTTCCCACACCCGAAAACGTCTTTCAGAAAACATCACCTGCTACTCATTTGACTTGCCTCCCAATCCCAAACTCCTCGAAAGGAAAGGGAAAAAGATGCATTGGAAGGGAGATTTAGAGGGAAAAAAAGAGTAGTGTGTCGAAACTGCGCCAACCGAAATCTCTTTTCCCGCGTTTTTCGACAATCAAAATTTCACGAAAAAAAGGCCGAAGACCGTCTGTGCTCGGAGTACACTGTGTTGCGTCCGTCCGTCGTCAGATAGTAATCCTATTTGCTATTCCTTCGGATTTATAATACTTTTGAGGCAGGGTTGGTATATTTATAGAGGTAATTTAGTACGGTTCTTAATAGAATGTAGGGTGGGGAAATTTTATTTATTGTTATTCCCATAGTCGGGGCTCGGTTTTTCGTTGCTGCCATAGGAAATATTTTTTTTTAATTTATGGGTATTTTTTAGTACTAACTGATGTTAACATCAATTAATTGCTAACAAAAGTGTTGATGTTTTAGTTTATTTTTTTCCGTTACGTAATTCACATTTGTTTTATACCCCCATAATACGTTACAAAACATATTTGGATATCAAGTTTCTTACTTTTCTTGCATGATGTCTCTACTAATGGCATTAGTCTATTTTTCACTACTTTATTGTACTAATTTTCTTAATTGGAGCATTTTTCCTACGTAGCTTAGGGTACTAACCAACGAAAAAACCGATCACCTTTTAAATAAAGTTTTAATACTTTTTTATTTATTATTTACAGTGTAAATGTTATATATTTTATTCTTTCATAACACACGAAATATTTGACCATGAAAAATAAGTTTTTCCTACCGTTTTCCTGATCCCTCTAGTACTGGTATTGGTCCATTCTCTGCGAATTGTATCACGCGTAATTTGTTTTCGTTGTGTAATATCATTTCATTGAATAACAGAAGTTTTTACGAGTGCCAGTCTTTCATGCACTCTACGTGACCGCAATCCTGCATCTACTTTGCATGCTTGTTGTAGACGTATCCTCTGCCAAACTTAATACCAGTGGCTTCCTGTATATGATGTAGATGTAAATGAATCCTTAAGAACCTTCATCATTTCAACAAATTCAGAAGTAAACACCACTAAAGTTTCAATTCCTAAAGCCAATTTCAAAGCGTTACCAATTACAAACGTTCTTTATTGCATGTTATAAACAGATATTCCTATGCGTAATTCTACGTATATGTGTACTTAAAAGTGTATCTTTATAAAGGAAAAACTAATACATTTAAAAACCCCGCAACTATTCCTCAAACACTTTCGGATGCTTACGGAGTGAAGTAAAATGTAGATATAGACAAAAATGTCTTCAGAATTATCGTCATAATGAAAACTAGCAAAATAACGAAAAAACTAATTAAAATGAGAACAGCAAACAAAATAAGAAACTACAAATGACCGTTGGAATTTTCCCTGCTATCTCCAGTCGGTAACAATTCAAGAAAATAGATTTTTAAACTGTGGCATGCACAACTTGCCTTACATCATCTCGCCGCCCCTTACTTCCACCTGTCCCACCGGTTGAACGTTCAAGTTCCGGTCTCCTCGACACTCCTCCCTCTCTGGGTTGGGACAAGGGGGTCGTGATGAAGCAATTTTCACAAGCATGGGTCAATATCCTTCGAATGATTTCAATGAATCCTCATCATGTTACTCCCCAAGTAGCATGAGGTGTCGTCGAACTACAGGCATATGCATCAACGTCTTCCTGTGAACCTATGCCAGGGTATATGCATGACAGGGGGTTTACAGCACCAGCCAATTTGTGTAAATTGTGATCATTTGGAGGACGTTATGGCTCAATGGGTAGAGCGTTGAAGTACTGACCGAAGGGTCCGGGCCCACCGCCCGGGAACTCCCCTGGGCACACTCAGCTTCACCGAAAGTTTGTAAATTTCTGTGTACCAAACTTTCCTGGGAAACCACAGGTGTCACAGGGATTGAGGAGTCAGTCTCCTTTGGATGATTGAGAAGTCCTTTGGATTGAGGAGTCAGTCACCCTGTTAATGTGTGAATTTCACCTGCCGTGTAGGGAGCCTTGTACCAAGTGAGCTCTACAGTTACCTATCATACCAAACATCGGGTTGAATACTGTAGGGTATTTTATCATTTTTTTGTATTTGGGAATGTACGTAATAATTGCTGCTGTAGATGTCGCTTTTTGTTCAATGCGTCTATTGGTAAACACTAAAGTTGGAATACTGACACTTCTCCTGGAGAAAACACGAAGCAAAACCGAACCTTGCATAATTCTATAGCAAACCTGGCTGTAACGTTTGTAAAAGTTGTAATCCTATGAGCAGCTTCACAGAGGTTTGGATTGAAACCCTAATGAATTTTCAAGTAAAAAAAAGGAAAACTTTTTCCAATCTTGACAACGAGTACATTCAAGAATCTTTTTATCTTTAAAAAATATCCGTAAAAAATAATCAATTTCTTGTTCAACGTCCCTTCCGAATGGAAGACTTGATGTGATAGAACGACCTTTTCCTTCTGAAGACCCCAAGAGTTGTAGTGGCGGAAGCAATGATATCCAGATAGGCTTAGGTAATAAGGATATAAATTTGGGTTTAGAAAGGGGAGAAGCACTTATGATGCCAGTAATGAGATTATTAATAAAGAGAAACATAGAATACAGAAAAGATTTAATTGTATGTTTAGTATAATTTGAAAGGCATTTTATAGAGTGAATTAGGTAGAATTAATGAATGCTTTAGAGGAAAAAATAGGAATAGATAAAGGAATACAAGATTCATCCGCGACCTTCACACATCTCAAACTGTTCAGGTCCGAGTGGGGGTTGGAAAGTCCGGATGAGCAATGTTAGGAAGAGGAGTAAGGTAAAGGAATCAATTATCAATAGTGCTTTTTAACGTACGTATACACGCGGATGAAATGGTCGAAGAGGCATTGGAAGAACTTGAGAGAGGAATTAAAGTCGGTGGGGAATGCATAATAATAGTAAGGTTTGCCGATTGTAAAACTTTAATTAGCCAGTTAGCCAAGGGTTTGGAAACATTGGTTTGAGAGAAAAAAAGGCTAAGTTAAAATTTTAAATAGGTATTCATACACTAGAGCGGATGAAACAGTTAATCTATCTCGGAACCCTTTTGGACCAAGATGGTCAAATTAGCAAAATTTAAGAAGATGAAATACGTTACGCAAAGAAGCTTTCGCAAGGAGACATTGATGGCAGAGGCGTTGAGTAAGGGTGTCAAGAAGAGACTCGTGAAAACTTTAATAAGGAGCGTGGCTTTGTACGACGCGGAAACATGGTCATTGTGGCAAGGTGATGTTTTTGAAATGTGGGTGCTGAATGGGAAAGGTGAAATGGGCAGAGAGGATAACAAAAGAGGTAGTACTAATCATGTGAAAGCGGATTTCTAGGATAAATACAATGAAGACAGAAAAGATGATTGCTGATCATTTGGATTGGCAATAGGATGACGAGATTTGTGATAGAGAGGAGAACGTATGATAAACGAGGAAGGGGCAGGAATAGGCTAGGGATATTGGACGGAATGAATGGAGTAAGGAAGGATGTGCAGAATTGATGAGGACTTGATTATATTTTCGGATATAAGGTTTTTTTATACTAGGATTCCATTCATTGTCTAACTTTACCGATATAATACCAATTATAATAATTGTACAAGATTCATTCAAGTTCAATAAAATTATCCTATTTTCTCACAAGCTAATTTAATAAGATAAGATTTTTTTATTTTCAGCAAAATCTCTTTTTAGACGAAAAGTTTTTCAGAACCTCGACCATGGCTGCTTAGAATGCGTCCGCTGAATGGGTCCCTTTTGCCCACTGGAAACACCGCCTGGTGGTTCTTGGGTTATTTGGCACCTTTAGACATTCGGCCTTCTCTTTTTTAACTATCGCTTTCACAAATACACATTTGCACATGTCCACAATATGGTCACTCATTCAGCTGACGATGAATTTCGATGAATGCTAAATTACGCAAGTGTAGAAAACGGATGATAATTACAATTCCTCTCGTACAAGTAGAAAAGTAAATCGCGCTTGAATATTGTAGTTCCTGTGTCTGCGGTTATCCTAATCTACGCTATTTGAACAATTTGACAGATTCAATATAGTAAAAAAATAAAATCACCTGATTTTTTATGGTTCATTATTGGTGTTGAATCATTCTCTGCCATGCACCCTAGTGTTGACTTATATTGTAGCATGTAGTGACAGGGAAACTTATCTACTTTTTAAAAATTGCACTCTATCTTGAGGTAAAATGGAGAGATGTTATGACTTTAACACACTTCGTATTTCCAAAATGAGGTTTTTCATGACTTGGCCCGAAACACTGGAAGCGCATTCAAAGTATTGGCTAAAATGACACTTCTCTTTACTTTTATATTTGAGTTGAAATCTGTTAAATAGCTGGAAAAAATTATGATTTGTCAGAATAGTTTTGAGGAAATGTAACGAGAATTTTAAGGAACAATGCTGCGGGCCATGGTTGTAACATGCCTGATGTTGTTACAGAACCTTCTCTCACACACCGTAGTGGCTTTTAGGGTACCATGTAAATAGGCAGTTGAATTTATTTTAAGAATATTTTCCAAATAACAGCCCTATTTTTTCATTCATAATTTCCTTAATGTGGAACCAACAAAATAAATTCCTGGTATCAAATTTAGATGTTGGTTCACATTTCAGAAAACCAATGTGGAACTGACAACAGTAAATATTTATCACATTTTTTTTCGTTATTGGATTTATTTATTAAAACAAATACTTTGCTTAATGTACTGTTTTTCCGCTGACTCTACCAAAATATTATCTTTGGCTCAGAAAAGAAAAATCTCAGCACGACAACATGGAGAGGAAGGCGATTGATGAGGACGCACATTAAACGCAATTACCCACGTCGGCATTCGCTTTGGAACAGATGTGTTCCCGACTGACAAGAAACAAACTCGCACGGGAAGAGGTGGGAAAGTGGTCAACGGTCAACAAGCTATTCGTGAAACACTTCTCCAACGGAAGGTCAAACGAAAGTGAAGGTCTCCTGGGAAGGAGAGAGAGTGAGTGAACGGAGTGAGGGAGTCGTGATGCATGCTTCGGGAGCCACGGTCACGCGGGGTCATCACGAATGGTTTGAGCCAAGAGCCCCCGAGGTGAAAATGGGGAGCGTGCCTTCTTTGAAAAAAAATATTCTGATGAGAAATACAATGGCGAAAATCAATGGAGATGATATTTTGTCGAATAACAATGTTGATTACTTGTTGAAGAGAGTGCTCTTGGCATTGAGCATAAAAATACGGCCTAATCCGGATTCAATCGGAAGACGTCACGGAAGTGGTCTTTGAATGGGAGCGATGCTACGTGAAGGTTAGTTTGTTTAGGTGTTTTTGGCGTAAGTTATAGGATTTGTCTGATTTGTAGAAATGAATATTTAAGTCAGAGTTTTCACTTAATCTGTATGGATCATTACGAGTAAAGCGGCCAATAAATATATGTCAAGTTGAGTATCCTATTTCAACAGCGATATTAATTTCAGCTACGGAAAAGGCCTTTGTTTACGTCCTGAAGAGTAAAAGAACAATGCATACTACTGCTACATATTATCAAAAAAAAGTTGTGGATAGACGCATATTATGAGTGTTCTAATTTCGTTCAATAAACAAATTTGAAATCGGACATGCTTGCGGAATAGTTATTTCAATAGCATTTTCGCGTCTACATATCAAGAACATGCGATTAAATCGAGCATAGAATCTTAATAAGAGATACATTTGCAATTCAAAATTTACTTATTCTCTCAAACAAGTCTCTATGTATCATTCCAGATCTTCTCCTATTATTTAAAACAAAACTTGTGTTTTCGGGGAATCCCGATGGCGTTATCACGACGGCGACGGCGAAGGTCGACGGGGCATCTTAGAATCTTGACTTGTAAGAGAAGATCGTGAGACAGCCTCTTTTCTTCTCTCCCACCTTCCTTTCTTCCTACCTTCCTGCGTGTGCGGGCATAGTTCGAGAGGGGTCAATCGAGAGAGGTTAGGGCGGGGAGGGCACGGGGTTGCTGGTGTGGGGAGGGACACCCAATGCCGCCGCCTCTTTCCGCTGAGCATTGGAAAATGGGTGCAAGGGGTCAAGGCCCAACTGTCCATGTACGGATGCACGAATGACCAATTTGCGGAATGGATGAATTTTAGATATCTTTTTAACCGTTGGTCAGAAGAGCGTTTTGAATTCATAAGATATTTCCGTTGCCGTTCAAATATTTTTCAAGCTCCTTTGACGTGTTTCCGCGGCGAACGAAACGAATACCAGATTTCATACAGCGGCGCATGATTATAACAGCAGTATGAGTTCCAATTTGCATTCATATAACAAAAAAAACAGCCTGGTAGTTCAGTGAGTAGAGTGTTCGGCTGCTGACCAGAGGGCCCGGGCCAGAGTCCAATTAACATCTAAATAGGTCACTTCAGCTTCACCCAAGATAGGTGATTTTTTGGTTTACTACCAGATCTTCCTGAGAAACCAGAGTCGCTCTTGGGAAAGAAACAGCCTCCCCTTATTACCCTGATAAATTTGTATTCCATCCTCCGCATTAGGATGAGTCATACCTTCACGTATCACATCAAACCTCTAGTTGATCATTTTAGTTTGTGGTTCATAGTTATCCGCCTAAAAAGATTATTAGTTGAAGTAAGATGATAGGCAAAGATTAGAGAGACTTACGAGATAAAAGTGTGGAGAAGGATGCCAAAGGTGAAATGGACGGAAAGAAATACGAAATTTGGAAGTTCGAATCTTCCAAATTTTCCAAAGGTTCGGGTGGAAAGAGGATTGTTTTAAAAATCCAAAGAAGACTGGAAAAATGGATGTAGAGCATTCTGATTGGAGATGGATGTTGAAGACTCTCAGGGGAGAGCATTAGGCAAGGGGACGGAAAGGATAAGCATGCTGGTTCGAGTGGATTGGGAGAGAAAGTATGCGAAATCATAAAAGGAATAACGTGGGTTGAGTTTTGTAAGTTTAGCCTAAGAAATATATTGTCATTAAGTTTGTGTCCATATAAAGCCTACCTTAAACAGTGGACTACCAAATAATCATAAAAATATTAGAGGCACGTAATAAATGGAGGTAAGGGAGTTAGTAATCTGCGATGGGTAATTATACCTTGCAGTTCGGAGCTTAATGATATTAAGCGCCATTATGTAAGGCTTAGGAGTACAGTAGTGTGTAGTGCTAGAGTACATTGTAAACCTACTCTAATCCGGTAGAATACTGCTAACAAATCATGGAAAATTTATAATAAAACCCTTGCCCAAAAGATAAGCATTTTGGTATTCATTCTGAATCTGTTAATAGAAACAAGGTTCATGAACTAATTGTATCTTTTGCGTATAAAAAAATGAACATGTTTTATCAACTCAGGTTGCACGTTTCTATATTCAAGGGCACGAGCTGCAAAACGCACAATCCAAAATCATGCGAACCGCTGGTTTCAGAGAACCCTGTTGCTTTTTGAATTAATTACCCTAATACGTAACCAGTGAATAATGAAAACTTGGTACGCCCTCGAAAAGTTTGGCTGCTAATAAGCAACCAACCAGCCACCCAACTTTGACTCCACCAGACCTGGAATTAGTTAAATTACTACAATTAAGTACATAAGTAAAACATTGTGGTCCAAGACGTAAAAAAGCGAAAAACATGACATAAAGCGCATTTAATTTCCAGAATACTTAATTGTACGAGGTGTTACCTTAAACCTCGAGGAATTTTATGCAAAAAAAATTCTTTCATGTAACTCAGCCTTCCATTATAGCTTCCACCGACTTCCTCAAAGCAGTCATCTGGAGCATGTGCACAGTGATCCCTCGTGTTTTCATGCATCCCTGGAATTCCTCAAGTTTGGTTGCGCGAGGAAAACTTCTTGCTTGATTTTCTCTGGATATTCTAAGCTATGATACAACGGCGTCCTTTCTGTCGCCTCTTTCATCTTTAGGAGTCGGAAAATAAGTCTCTCATGCTATAAGTTTCCATTCAAATGAATGAACTATCAATGTCCCATTCATATTTCTTTCTATAATTTTCTCTGTTTTCTAAAATTTGCGTTGGATATCAAAAAGTACCTATATACATACCTATTGTGAACAATCACTAGGAGGAATTTTGGCGACTTCAACGCCCTGAGAGGGATTTTTCGTCGGGATCAGTGGTGCGCAATGAAGGGTACAAGCACCGCAGAACTTTATCTTTCTTCTCTGGTGCTCAAATGATGATATTAGCATGATAACACATTGGTATGCTCTGAGTGACCCTTGTTGGGAATCAAGTTTCTTCTTGCAAATTATACTGGCAGCAAGCAGTTATCCATGAACTTTATTATTTCTGGTTTCACTTCCTGGAAGTGTACGTATCTACACGGCCTGTCCCAGAAATGAATAGAATGAATTCGGAAAAATATTAATTGCAGAGCAAAGTACTAAAGTCCTTCAAAGTAGCACCCCTGCGCGTCGAGACGCCTGTGCCTCTGCCAATAGCGGTCCCCCTTATTCAGGCACCTCGTCACAGCCCATTTGACGTTACCTATCGTTTAAGAAGCGTTTCCACCTTGTGCTTCGCCAGGGACTCGGTCACAAGGAAGGCAATATGGGCCGGCGTGTTTTCATGGTGCGGCCTCCAGTTGGTAATGATCTCCCTCCTGATGTGTTGCACTCTTTTCTGCAGCCATTCGAGGACATTCACGTGAAATTTCTGTTCCGTCTCTGTCCCTGAACCATGAACTCTTCGTGGATAACGTCTAAAAAAATAAATAAATCATCCAACTTATTTTTGGATCAGACCCTGTGTATTATCAGGAGGAATTAAGTACTAATCCACAGAATTCGACGGTTAAGTACACTTTTCCATTGTTGTTATGGACAGTTATCTATGGATCATACTATTCATTTTCAGGTCGATCTAGGTTACTTTTGACTATCTTATACTTTTATTGCTAGGATAACATCAAAACTTTCTTGGGCTATACGCAACTGAAGAACATGCGAGCAAGCCATAAAAAAGCCAATCTAATTAGACGGGTCGTACGAAAATACAATGTAATGAATTTAATGTATTTCATGCAAAATTCCTATCATGTAACCCACTTTGTAATAGGAAGGTTTATGAAGTCCTTTTCATGAATGTGAATTAACATTAAAAGACCGAGTAATATAGCGGTTCAACTATCATTTTCTCGATTCAAATGGGTAACACAAGTAAGACATTCGGCGGGAGCAGTACATTGGTTTAGCATAGAAAAAGAATTATCAGTCTTTGTACTGGGAATTCACTTCTCTATTGAGCAACCCTCAACACATAATAAAGTGAAACTTCCAAGGAACGCTTAATAATAACCACATTTACAGTTCCGTTTGCATATAATGGAGGGAATATAACGAATTCTTAGAACTTCGTATGCGTCGAAAAGAATACGCCGTAATTCAGCTCGTTTCCCTCGTAAATTATCGACGGAATTGCGCGCGGCCATTCTCGACGATCTTCAAGTCATTGTCTCGTTAAATCGAAACTCGTTTATGTATACAGCCCAACGATTGGCGCTCCGCCGCGAATGAACAAGCGCGAATCAAGGCAAGGTCACCCACCGCGAATGGACCGAAACGTTTTCATAGCGCATGCATCATTCATTCAAAAATGTTTGCGTGCGAATATTTTTTTACTACTTTGTCGCTCACGTATTAATTTGGGTCCAATTGGCACTCAATCGGCCATCTCATCTCCAAGGACCATCGCAATCGCCCCTCGGGAGGTTTCGACGTTCCCACGGCGAACCAAGGATGAATTTATCGAAACAATATAGGTAGGCAACGGTCGAAGGATGTAACGCGACCGAAATATTAAATGCGTATAAATGGCCGCGTGTAAGTTGCTAAGGCCGGAGACAAATGGCGTAATTCTCACCTTGCGATTGAATTTTTTTTTCAAGGATAAACCAGAAATGAGTCGTTAAGTTCATAACAATTTGCTTTATTGTCTTCACATTCAAAACCAACCGTCAACAGTTGCTCGGACATGAAAAAACAGATATTAATTGAACTTATATTTTTTAAATTTAATAATTATACTGCCGACATTTATCTGAAGCGTTTTCACCCACAAAGCAACAATTTTTAAAGCTAAAAATTAATTTTAAAATATTCTTTTGCGGTAGTTTCTATTAAGTATTTTGTTTCGACTACTTACCGGTAATAAACTGAGTTTGATAAAAGCAGATTATGAACGTAAGCTGTAAGTCCTGATGATTTTGAGCAGTGGTGACACCATGGTGGCGGTATTTTCAGCGTAAAATAGAAATTATTTGTGAAATTACAGTGTTTTTTTACTTACGCAAGTAGACTACGTGAAGTTATCTTGAATTCATAAGCACTAAGTTTAGGAAACCAACACTTCCCATTTAAAGGCATCTTTAAAAAATGAACTTGAGCAAGTCAGTAATTGTGTCCAAGGACGAGTCACGTATTTTTCAAACAGAGACAAAATCCCATTCATTTGTGATTCGAAGAGTGTGAATGAAAAATATGCAAAAAGATAAATAATATTTATTTTGGAATAAAAGAGTATGGAATAAAGCGCTAAAAATCAAAACTGGCAAATTTTTGCTTTCATTTCCCCGACTAAATGTGCTACATCTGTAAACGATAGGTTGGTAATTTTATATTTAATGGTTTTGAAATTAAGCGTTAAAAGTTAGTTGAAGAACCAGTAGTATATTATCTCTTCTGTACCAAAAATAGAAAAAGTGATCTAAATAATATATTTTAAAGGGTTGTGGTTCATTGGTTAAATAAGTCTATGACAGAAATTACTCAGGGTTCTAAAAATGGCCACATTTGAAAAACAGTTTCACATTTTCTGATAGGGATCATAAGGTATGTTCTTGCCTTTTCTCTCTGTCTTCAACTAAATGAGTAGGTTTATACAAGTACACTCCCTTAACCTGATTTCTCTTTATGCTACCCTTAGAATATGGATAGCGTTCCTTTCATTCCAGCAAAAAATATATGATATCATACTCATTTATACTTAAAGACATGAAGAAATCCTAGGTACTCGTATAATCATTACTAAACCGAATGGCAGGAAGTTCCAACAGAACATTTACTGCAGTGGCTTGTTCCTCTATATTTCATTTAATAATTACCAGGAAAAATTTATCTGTTTCGTGTTGTACCATACTGGTACACTCACATTCATGGACAGAACTCCATTGCCTATCGCAAAATGGGTTACAAGATGAGAATTTTAGATGAATTGGATATACATGTGCATGGTAGACCTTGGATTAAAGTATAACTTCAAATGAAAGTCATCAATTCAAATTCCTTCCCCTAATTTGTTAATGAAACATTAATAGCAATTTTTATCAATTCTAGTGTCAGTAATATATAAGTTCTTTATAAGAAACTGACGATATTTATCTGTTATATACGATACGTGTAAACCAGGTAGTATTTCCTTTGCTATTTATTGCAACTGCTATTGCTCTCATATCTTCAAGAAAGTAGTTTACCCTTCAATCCGGAGTGACAATAGAAAATATTTTCAGGGCTAATAATAGTAAAAGATGGCAAGAAATATCAATATGAATTTAGATCCCATTCTTCTTGCCTACTAGCTAGGTCCAAAACATTTTTTGTTTTTTGTAAGGTTAACGCTTATAAATATTATCAAATATGTTGATAATAATTTATAAAACTTCATTTAGGGCACCAATTAATTTTATTAGATAGAAATTGCAGTAGGTACCTACTAATGGTATTCAAAAATTCTTGTAGGAGAGGGAAAATAGCTACTTCTATTAGCTTTAGATTAGAAAGAGAGTGAAAAGGGGAGATGTACGACCGATATCATTGGTATCGACCGGTTTTCCTTGCCTTGGTCAGGCCCCACCTAGAGTACGCTTCCAGTATATGGGATCCTCATAATATAAATTTGGTTTCGGAATTAGATCGAGTTCAGCGGAGGGAGGCTGGATTTGTCAAACATTGTTATAACCAACTTAGCAGCGTATCCACTTTGCTAGACAAATTAGGTTGGGATTCTCTTACACAGCGGCGTTTCCAATGTAGATTAAACTTATTATAAAACATTTAACGATGGGCCCTTTTCCGATGACATCAAGGATATAATACGAATCCCAACGTATTACGGTCGAAGGGATCACGAATATAAGACTAGAGAGATAGACTGCAAGACTGACAGGTTTAAAATGTCATTTTTTCCAAGAACAATAAGGGACCAGAATGCTTGTAGCCGAAATTCCCCAGGACTTAGTTCATTACAATAAGTATTAACGTACAGGTTAGGGACTGCGCGGGGATATGTATGCATGTGTGTATGTATTTATATATGATATGTATATGTGTGTGTTACAGGGTTCGTCCGGAAGATAAGTGTACTGAGCTCAGGAAAAAAAATGTATTACACTTTTACATATCTGAAGCCAATATTCCTCAAAATAGGACCCTCGTGAGTCGATACACTTGTTCCAGCGGCGTTCTCATTCCTGGAACGCTCCCGCGAAGGCATCATCGGGAACCTCTCGAAGACACGTCGTCACGGCCTCTTTGACGGCGTCCAAAGTCCCGTATCGCGTTCCTTTCAAACTTCTCTTTATCTTCGGGAACAGAAAGAAGTCCGGTGGTGTGTGGATCATTTTTGCAGTGATCCGCAGTTGTGTCGCGATTTCCAAACGATTGAGTCTTTGATCATCACTAAGCACTTTCGGCACCAACTTTGCACAAATTTTTCGCATCTGTAATTGGTCCCTAATAATCTCGTGAATTATTGTTTTTGGCACATTACACTGCTCTGCTATCATCCGAACACTAAGACGACGATCAGAGTTCAGTACATTGCGAACTTTTCGCACATTTTCGTCGGTGAGTGTCGTTGATGGGCGTCCAGGCCGTGGTTCGTCGTCGACCTCTTCTCTGCCCTCCACGAACATCTTGTGCTACCGAAAGATCATGTTTCTGGACATGGCTGATTCTCTGTAAGCCTGGTTAATCATACCGACAATTTTGGTAAACGATTTCCTAAGCTTTACCGCAAATTTGATGGAATAACACTGCTCCAAAAACTTCGGCATCGCGTTCCGTGACGTGGGTCGAGCGTGGAGGTTCGCGTTAACAGAGCTCCTCACTACACCACAGCTCAGAGCCGACTACCTTTTTCAGCGTCGCTTGCCAACATACCCCCCTTCAATCGCAGCCCGTCAGAGGGGTGCATATATATATATATATATATATATATATATATATATATATATATATATATATATATAGGTATATATACTATATATATATATATAGGTATATATACTATATATATACATACATATATATATATATATATATATAACTTTTGGACGGCACAATAGAACACAGAATAAAACAGATAACACGTAGAAGGACACTCACACTGTAGATGATTTAAGCTTTCGGCCTACTCCGAGGTCTTCTTCAGGTCAGACTGAGTCTGACCTGAAGAAGGCCTCGGAGTAGGCCGAAAGCTTAAATCATATACAGTGTGAGTGTCCTTTTACGTGTTATCTGTTTTATTCTGTGTTCTATTGTGCCGTCCAAAAGTTATATTGCTCTCGTGAGTACTTCCGCATCATCGATATATATATATATATATATATATATATATATATATTCACCTAACCCCCAACCCTCTCAACCCTTACCCTTCCCTCATGGTGCTACACCCCCTGCCACACCCCTTTTTGGTGGCTCGCAGGGTATTTATGTAGAAGTAGAAGTATCATAGGAGTGATTTGGTCAGAAAGAGAAGGAAACAGAATATAAACAGGATAAAGTTGCTTTTTCCATTTATTTCGGGATAGCTTTTGATAGATTAAATTTATATAATTAATGAAGAAAAGAGAAGTAGATTGGGGGAATAAGAGACTCATCCGCAGCGGCGGAATAGGAGGTGTTAGAAAGAAGAGCGAGACAGGAGTGTACGTTATCACCGTATATTTCAACCCATATCTGAAAGAAGTAAAAGAGGCATAGGAAGAACTGAAGGTATAAATGAGATTTGTTGGGAAATCCACAAAATAGTTAAATTTGCAGAAACTCAACTATTTTATTTACTAATTACTCTAGAGATTGGAATCATTTCTGAACGCTTTGCAATCTTGAAATCTGTTTCGGATGATAATCAATATCAGGAAAACCAAATAATGAGACCTTCACCAAATATTAAGGCCTAAATTGGAGCAGGTGGAAAAAATCACCTCTAAGTAGGTGCTTTAAAAGGAAATGAGTGTGGTAATAAACATGTCCATATATGCGTTTATCTAAAATAAAGAAATACAAGCAAATCAAAATGATAAAGTTTCAGGTAAATAGTAAATAAAAAATTAATGACAAAAATTATTTGGAAGTTATACGATTTTCCATATGAATAAATGATTGAGGAAATAGGAAGTTCAGATTGTGATGGTTTGAGTTGTGGTTGTTAAGAAAATTTTATTGAATGGTGTGATAAGAAGGAAAGAATTTTTAAGAATAGTAGGAGAAGATGGGAGAATGCTTTGGGAGCAATTTGAAGAAGGGAGAGAACGCGAATATACGTGATATTGGGTTGAAGCAAGATATTTATGAGGAAATGGGGTGGGAATATTGAGCAAACGAGGTGAAGAGAGGAAAAAGCATGCTTAACTGCACGAAGAAAGGTTGAATAAATGTGACCCTGGACGTGTTTTTTTCGTTAGGTTAGTGACTTAAGTGTTAGCTGGTGCTTAGAATTGGAATGTGCATACTTCACGAGTGCTTTCGAAACCTACTGAGACTGAAATACTCGAGTTCATATGAAAACAAATTTACTTCCCAATCCCTGGAATAGCATTTCCCTGCCTTTCTGTAATTAGTATTTTGTTTTTATTTAAATAAACCTTTAATCAATGAAGGAAAGGAGATTTGAATTCCGTCATTACATTCTGTGGTATTTTAAGTATTTCAGTGAAATTTTAACTTGCTCCTCAATGACGTTCTGACTTCTCTGCTTCAGCAATAAGGTTCCTTATTAACGTGTTTGAACTTATGTGGAATAAAATTATCTACGAGGGTCATCCGGAAAGTAGTACCCGTTCGTGCCGCATGAAGTGCTGACGACGCGAGTAGCCGCTGGACGAGGTCAGATAGCTTCAGTGGCTTGTCTGCCTTCTCTGAGCCAAGTTGCGTGACGCTAGCATTGCCTGTGTTGTTTCTGTGATTGTTTACAATGTTTAAAAAAATTGAGAACGCCGCCAGTTGTGAAGTGAGGGCAGTGATTAAATTCCTCAATGCAAGAAACGTTCGCCCATGTGATATTCATCGCCAATTAAAGGAGGTGTATGGAGACAATGTAATGGACGAGTCGTCTATTCGGCGGTGGTGTCGCAACTTCAACATGGGGAGGGGGAACACACACGACGATGAGCGTTCGGGGAGACCGTCTGTCATTACAGACCAACTGGCGAGCTCAGTTGACGAATTCGTGAGGAACGATCGGCGCGTCACAATTGATGACATCTGTGAGCATTTTCCCAATGTTTCTCGAACAATTGTTCATGAAATTGTTAAACACCATCTGCATTATGCAAAAATTTGTGCAAGATGGGTCCCTCGCATGCTTACAGATGAGCACAAAACCAAGCGTATGGCTGCAGCACTGACGTTTTTGGGACGTTATTCTGATGAAGGAGACTCTTTCTTGACTCGCATAATTACTGGTGACGAAACATGGGTTTGTTATGCATCACCTGAGAGTAAACGACAGTCAATGGAGTGGCATCATGCTCATTCACCAAACAAACCAAAAAAATTTAAGACAGTTCTGTCCACCAGGAAACTCATGGCAACCATTTTCTGGGATCGACGAGGTGTATTGCTTATTGATTTTATGGCCCGTGGAGACACTATTAATGCCAATGCGTATTGTGAAACATTAAAGAAATTACGGCGGGCAATACAAAATCGGCGGCGAGGTCTATTGTCTACTGGTGTCATTCTCGTTCATGACAATACCAGGCCTCATGCAGCTGGGATAACACAAAAACTTTTGCAGCAATTCAAATGGGAAACTTTCGACCATCCACCGTATAGCCCGGACTTGGCCCCTTCAGATTTTCATCTCTTTACAAAGCTTAAAGACTTTTTGGCAGGAAAAAGATTTGACAGCGATGAAGAACTTAAAGAAGGAGTGACCCTGTATCTCAATGAGCTGGCGGCGAAGGACTATGCAGCAGGAATACAGAAACTTGTCACACGTTATGACAAATGCCTTAATTTGCTTGGAGATTATGTTGAGAAGTAGTTTAAAGTATCCTCTTTCAAATAAAATTTTTTATGTTTGTTAATATTTACTTTTGTGTCTTTATTTCACGAACGGGTACTACTTTCCGGATGACCCTCGTATATCATCACGTGTAATATTAAAAAATGCTAGCGCTGGTATGCTAGCGCTGTGTGTTCTCAACCTAATTGTTTGCAGTTCGTATTTCCATTTCTCCCGAAGCCCCAAGAAATTTCCTTTATTAAATCAATATCCTTTACGCTTTCCTTTAACCACTTTTGTAAATTGAATTTTCATTTTCTCTCATATAGCTATGGGTTTGCGAACGTGCCAAGGAATGCTTATAATTATCTCTAGGATATTGGTTTGCATTAAATTGAGTATGGTGTTACCTCGTTTTGGTGATTTAATTAGTTGTTCTAATGAGAATTTGGCGAAAATATTCTCCTATTAGATGTTATAGGACAAATTTAATTTTATATAAATATTTATGAAATAAATACCGATTTATATAAAGTAATTATAAATTTCCCCAAAAACTTTTGCGTGACACTTTAGTACTATATCTCGATTACCCGGAATAAATACTATATGTCAAAGAGGAACGTACAAAAGGAATTGTTGAAGATTAAGTAATAAAGGAATGATAATTAAGGTATTCAATGTACTTCATTATAATTTATATTATTTGGATGCAACATTTTTGTAAGGTCTTTATTTAAAGTGATTTTCTTTAATTTATTTCATACATTTGAAAAGGAGCGTATTGTCTAAAATAGCAAATATTTCAAATAATTTCTGAAAAAATATTTCTGTGGATGTATATACTCCTGACCGGTCGATAAAGGCATTGAGAAAAATAAGAAAAAATATAAATGCCAGAAGAATAAACTCATGTTTCTCGGCAGTCGTTCTTGGACTACCCTACGGAAAAATCGTCCTGCAAACAATTTACTAACATAAGAACAATTGATAAATTTTCGATCCGCGATCGACGTTCGCTGATTTTGCAATCAACGCACGCTCTGCGAAGTCCGGGGTTTGAAATATTGATCATTCTCCTAGAGTTACCACACACGGTGTAATTTCACAAAAGCCCTGAAGGGGGCAGGCCTTCAGTGGACACATTCGAAGTCGAATCATGTTATCGCAGACTCCCCTCCCTCCACACCCACCCTCCGGCAGACGCCCCACACTCCCTCACCCTGGTGTCCCATCCCCTCAATTTACCTCCCTAACATGTTCACCACCAGCCGACCTGAGCCGATGTGGAGAAGTTGAGATGGATGTGCGATTTGGATCATTCATGAAGACTACACCCAAATTTTTATTTTTAATCATCTCGGGGACAAAAATATAAGTAGCATAAATCTGGGGAACAATTTATTTCAGATCAAGAACAAATTACAAAAGTTCTTCATGAGAGCACTCTTTCATATCGACACGCCAGTGCCTCCGCCAGTTATGGTTTGCTCCCTGTAAGGCATCAACAAAACTCTCGTTTAGGCACCTCTTCGTGCCCTCTTTGGCATAACCCAGTGGTCCAAAATTATACTGAAAGGGCTTACACTGGGGTCGTACTCAAAAATCTATGTCTCGTCAACAGTAACCACCTATTCTTAAAAATTCGGTTCACTTTCACCATGGTCTAAGGCAACATTGTCACGCAATCATTCTCCTGCAATCATCTTGGGAACCATATTGGCACATATTTCTCATGGCTAAAACGTGTGTAAGAATGTAATGCACAGTGGTTTTATGACACTATTCTGACAATGCACTCTTCTGCAATTATCCTAACACTTGGGGGTGAATCAGAATTGAGTATGTGTCTCACTTTTTGCACATTTTCACCACACTCTTGTTGTTGATGGATGTCCAGGGCATTCCTCATCGTCAACCTCCTCTCTACCCTTCCAGAACATCATGTTCCAGCAGAAAACCATCCACACAGCGTCTGTTCCTAGAAGAGCCGGCTGCAAAGGCCAGTGGGGCGGCCATTGAGTGATGGTTATCACGTTGAAAAGACTATCGAGGAAGGAAACGGGAAACCACCTCAGTTGTTATTCTCTAGAATACAAGTATAATGATGAACAATATAGAGAATATGAGTCCTGGCAACTATGGGTCTCGGCCCAATCAATCGTGTGTCATGCCCGACTGCTACAGAGGCAAGGTTTACACGATCATCATCTCACGAATCCTTGCAAAGCAAAACCGACAGCAGCAGCATAAATGAAGAACCAATTAGCTAGAAAAGGAACATGAAATTTTAGGACAATGTTGAGGACAGGAAATTCATGGAATATAAAGCGACAGATGGAAAGAGGAAATATAGATGTTTTGGGTCAATGCGAGGTGAGATGGAAGCGTTTGTAGAAAATAGCTAGCTTTGTAGGGGTAGTTGTAACATTCATCGTGCCACAAGAAAGTGTTTTAGGCCTCTTATCCTTCCTAATCCATATAAACGTTATACTGTAGCTTTCCGCGTAAATAGTAGTCAAAAGTTACTTGCGGACAAGATGGTAATCTATGAAGAGAAAAAGTTGTCAGTCGATCATGGAATACTCCATCGCGATTTGGACTATTTTTTCGATTAGTGTAAGGGATGGGGTTTATAACTTAATCTTGAAAATGTTGAATAGCGAAATTTTTAGGGAAAAAGAATTGCAGACCCAATCCTGGGTTGAAAATTGACGAGTTTATAATTAAATATTTGGGACAAGCAAGATACTTGAGCATCATTCTCTTAATAAACTTGCCATGTAACGAGCACGCTAGGAAGAATTTGGCAGCTGCCTCGAAGAGACTTCATTCGTTTTGTTTATCTGACGAGTCGCCGGAAAGCGTAATGAGAAAGTAAGGGACAGGTGTCATCTTGCACTGGAGAGGCCACACTTTGAATTTTCGAAAAGTATTGGGGACCCATTGGAGGAGCAGTCGTTTAAGGAGTTTGAAAAGGTGCTTGGGTTGAGAAGAAATGTTAAACGAGTATAGTACGGTTGATTAGGGAATTTGTGTGGGAGTCCTAACCCAAATACGAAGGGATGAGGCGAGACTAAGCCAATTAGAAAGGTGCAGGACAACTAGTTTAACTCACGAATCCGAATAAATCTGTAAGGTCTCTAATTATATTGGCAGATTGCACCACTCGGATAGGATAAGACAGATAGAATCAAACGCCGATAGACTCAGACACTCTTTCTTGACAATTCGTCATCATAGTGTCGTAAAAAAACTGAACGACAGAAAAACTATGAATAAAGAATCTGGCTTCAAACCATTGACCTCAAACACCTCTTCTTTTAGTTAATGAAGGTTGGTGACCTAAGACCCCATGCCGAACGCCTCCTAGGGGTCTTGCAAAGTGTGACGTAGGTGTGGCGGAGAGACGGTCACGGCGGTGCCCTCATAGCGTGAGGATGGGCGAGTATTGAGGAGATGTTATCAGCCGGTCAAGTTGACGTGCCTGGGGTTCGGGCATCATATATGCGCAGGAGGCAGTCTCCATTGACGATTTCATTTCTAAATCGAGCAGGAGCAGTCCACACCAGGAATTGGCAATTCCAAGTCATGTCATGCTGGCGGAAATCAAAATAACGTGTTGTGGGCTCCAAATCCATATCGAGGTCTCCCCAACATCTGTACAACGTTCCACGCATCGTCGTAATATTATGTGCCGGGGGTGCTAATGGACCAGTTGTCAGAAAAGGAAAAGATTGGATAAACAGATAGAGATCATATTTATGCCCTGCTTCAATGTGGTGATTAAGTGAGTGGGAACAGGAAGACAATATCCTACAAAAATTGTTTAAAATAAAATTGAATACAGATTAACCGACAATTTTGAACTTATGCTCAGTTGTAATTACATCTTGATGAATTATACTCAATGGTTTCATCGTCCCAAACGTGATTTAGTAATGCATAAAGGCACTTCACGTTATTCAACTTTCTTATAGTGTAGCTCAATCAAACATTAGGATAGTACAAAGGTATATTAGTTCATATAGATACGCTCTGGCTGCTAAGACTGTAGAAATTACTTCTTAAAATTTCAATGGTAAGAAGATTGTTTTAGTCCAAATTTATTCATTAATTATTTAAAAGCTCTTTACCTATTAAGGAGAATTATCGGACGGTCCCTATTGAGTATTTTCTTCCCCCGTTCATGAACACTTACTTGTGTTTCCTCTACTTTAATTAGTTCTTCATTTCTTTCTAACTACGACCCACATTCGTGCTGTTTAAAAAGCCTGTTCTCTCCCTTCTCTTACCCCACCTAGCTAACATTTTTCTTTCTGCACCAATCTCAGCCTTGTATGAAATGCATTGGTAATTTTTGAAATATTAATTGCGAAAGCGATGTAGAGCGAAGAAAAGAATAGTCATTTTGGATGAAGTTAAAAGGAGGTAGAAATTGTACAGAGCTCTGCCACACACCCGTGTCTGAAATTGCATAGATGCAGCTGAAGCATTGGGTTATTGTAATGCGTAGTTTGGGTTCAAGGATATTTTTTGTCATATCCCAGGGTCCATCAAATACGTCCCTAGACAGCCAATAGGCTAATTGCACTAATAATAATTTATTGCGATATGTGATCCTCCTGGCCGTTTTATATTCGACAATCTCATGCAATTCATGAAATTAGGACAGTGATAAGACATTATCCTTTTTTGTATAATATTTTTCAAAGATTTATTAATTTAAATCTAATTGAAGAAATGGTTACTTTTTGCGTCGTCCAATTCGTTATAAATAAAGAAAATATAGTTTTTGGCAAACGTCATTATTAAACGAGTTAAATCCTAGATCGTTCTACTAGAGCACTTCATGTTCCTTTAATAATCGTCGCGTTAGACATTTCTTCATTCTAGAGAATAATAATAATAGCCATGAACTGCACTCCGACCTTGAGATGAAAAAAAAATAATACGGAGATTTTTCAGGATTCAGCTCTCATAATTGCTGGAGAGGGAGTAACGAGTCACTTATCTCGTCTCTCCCTCCCTCTCTCTCTATTTTCTGAACCCGTCGGCTTTTCCTTTCTTCTTTAATGACGCTCGTTCTGAGGTATCTCTCTCTCTCTTATGCGTGCTTTGTGTCCATTCCTCCGGCCTTCCTCTCGTTTCAATCCATTTCCTCCCCCCGCTCGCCCCAACCCCTCACGCCTCACCCATCCATCCCCCGACTCCACGGTCACGGATCGCGCGTCCTACGCCCGCCAATTCACCCCCGCGCCCTCCCCGCCCCGACTGATCTCTCTCGTCTCGGGAATTCGAATGGGCTCACGTCTTACTTTTCCGGAGCCCCCTTTCGCTATCGCGGGAGTCGTGGCAACGTGAGGGAGCGCGGGTAAGACGTCCTCATCTCGCGGAGGAATCCACGTCGAAGACCGGCAAACGGTGGCCGACTCTAATGCTCAATATATACCCAGTCACATGGACAAGCTGCACGAATATAAGTTCATATACCTATTTGTAAAAGCGGAACTGTACCAAAAGGCTACTAAGTGCATCACCTTATAGTAGTCCATTGGTATCATATATTTCCACAGAATCGCCAGCCCCGGGTCCAATCCAAATGGTCACGTGTTCGATTCCCGCCTGGGTGGGTTTTCCTCCACCTAAGGCTTGGGTGTTCGTTATCGTGTCCGTTATTATCACCTTTAAAAGTCCGATGTAAAGGCCAAAATGTGATGTTTTCCGACTAAGAATAAATAAATAATCCGGTTGTTGTAATTGTGCACTCATATTATTAATAGTGGGACGCGGTAGTCCAGGGGTAGAGCGCTGGACTGCTGATCAAAGGGCCCGGGTTTGATTCTGAGTGAGGTCTATTGCTGCACCTTCAGGTATACACAACCTATGAGATATTTCGGGTACCAGATCTTCCTGAGAAACCATAACCGACACAGGGAAAGGAACTGGCCCTCCTACCCTGATGTGTTAATTTCACACGCCGTCGGACTTTGTACTGGGTGGTCGAAACCGTGGTCGTGTTTAATAAAATATGTGGAATAACTATTTCTTTTCCGATATGAATCGCTTCCACAAAGTGACGCCTGAAACCATTCTATTCATTTCACATTATTTCCACTTCCTAACCCCCTATGAACCCTTGTCGAACAGATAGTTTCCCAAGTGTGGTTCAAAAGATTTCTTTGGGGTAGCGGGATGGTGCGGTGGCTAACGTACTGGCTTCCCACTCAGTGGGCCTGGGTTTAATTCCCGGCGGTGATAGATATTTTTCAGTGGTGTTCCGATCCCTACTTGAGATGCTTTGTGGAGGGCACTTTGAGTTAGTACGCCGTCCATCGGATGGGACCTTAAAATGCGGACCCCTTGGCGCCTTCTGTTAAAAGTAGGCTAATGCTGACGCCGGGTTTCTCTCCATCCATCATCCTTTAATATACATCCCCTGTGGCGCAAATGATATCAGCTGTCGGTCGCCTCCCCTAAAAACTACTACTAAATACGATTTCTTTGTTTTCTGCACGTTCTTAAGAGTGGTCACGACTGAGATAGGAGATATATTCACTTGATACCACCTTTATTTTGGCCACGTAATAAAAGACAAACTTTGTCAAGGTCTGATGATATAAATTAACTCGCTGAATCAGCAAGCAATCATATTTCACTAAATGTTTTGCCATCTCATGGGACTAATGCCAAATAGGTTTATGCTAGCCTGCGGAGATGGAAGATAAATTTCTAATGCTGTCGTCCCTTAGGTCTAGCAACAGGATTTCGTCGAAGGTGTGTTATTGATTGATATTTTCAGTAATCAATGGATTATATGAGGAATATGCGTCCACAAAGTAAGAAATTTTCAGAGGAAGAATCGAAGGAAAATCAAACCGCATTATTTTTAATATCTATTTTCCCCTCGTAATCTCTAGCCCCATTCCTCTGTCGTAATCCATTCACAGCTCGCTTCATCTTCTTCATGGCTTGAACGCTCGTATGCTCATTATAACACCCTCCATATCCTAGAGGGATGGAAAAGCCACCCATTTTACGAACACCCCGAGTTAGCGCGTCATGTTTCCACCGAACGCTCATTATTTCAAAACTTCAACTTGCCCTATTCGATTCACATTACACGCGCGCGGCAATGTTCATTTGTTCTCCCTTTTACTCTCTCTCTCTCTCTTACGCAAACAGTTCTGCAAGATTGATAGTCACTCGAAATCTAACGTAGAGGGGTAGTCGGCTTTCTAAACTCGAAGTCTGTCCTGTTTTGTGAGGAAACCTTGACAATTTTACGCTACGCTGCAGACATATTTGAATAGCACCTTATTTCACTCATAATGTAACCTTCAGTTGGTGTTTGTGGGGTTAAACTCTACAGTTAATGAGGATCGCTCATGGACAGCGACAATATCAGACGCGAGCCGGGCGCTGGCCCTGCATTTTTCATTCTCTCCCCTGCTATCTACATTCAGGGTGGTTAGCAAGCTTTTGTTAGTTGAGTTCAAAAAAAGCATGTGAGACTATGATGTTTTAACTAAAAATAAAGTTTATAAAAAACCAAAAGCTATGTACGATTGCTTTACATATAGGGCTTATTACCTTAAACTTAGTATTTATATATACCTAAGATTCAGGTTCTTGTTATGTAGTAAAACTGGGTAATTAGCCACCAATGCCTAATTTTCTTTCTTTATGCATCAACCACTGGTAACTGGTATACATGACAATTTTTTTAAGAATACGTATCTGAAAAGGGATTCCAGAGTGCTCATTTTGCAATGGAAAAGGATGAAATTGAATAGCTATTCTTATTTCATTTTGAAAGAAGAATATAATTTAATATTGTGATATTACTTAGCACTATATTGTGGACAGAATATAATCGCGGAATAAAGTACTAATGTTAACATTTTTCCGTTGTCATTTATATCTGGAGGACTCACTCTCCAAGTACTGGGGCCAGCGTATCAACACCTAGTTTTCTCGCTCCAGAGAAACAAATCCTGAAATTTAGTCAGATAATGTGTAAGCCCCTCCCATGGACTACAACCTTGTCGTGGTGGAAGGGCTTGTGTGTTCCGATGACCCCTAGAGCTGTGCTGGCGGGAGTAATAATAATTACTCCTGGAAGGGTCACCCATGCCAGATAGGTCGAAGGTTAGGAGCCAGACGAAAGGTAGTCCACGCAGCGTCTGTTCCTCAGTGAGGCGGCTGCAATGGCGTCTGACCCCAGTGGGGCGGCCATTAAGTGATGGTGTCACGTTAAAAACACTATTGAGGAAGGAACCGGGAAACCACCTCAATTATCATTCCCAAGAAAATATGATGGACGCAAAACAGAAATTGAGTCCTGGCAACTGCGGGACTCGGCCCAAGGGGCCGTGTGTCGTGCCCGGCAGCGGGGGAGGCAAGGCTTCCGCGGTCGTCATCCCACGAAATCCTTGCGGGGGAGAAATAACAGCAGCAGGACAGAAGATGCAGAAGAAGACGAAAGTAGTTAGAATAGGAACCTGGAACGTCAGGACAATGTTGAGGAGAGGCAAATTAGAAAATATTAAGCGAGAGATGGAAAGAGGTAACATAGATGTTTTAGGCCTCTGCGAGGTGAGAGGGAAGGATAGCGGGGATTACTGGAGTGACAATTATAGAGTGATATACAGCGGCGGGGACGAGAGCCAACGAGGGGTTGCCGTAATTTTAAATAAAGGGGTAGGAAGAAGCGTAGTCAACATAGAGCAAGCGACAGATAGAATTTTACTCGTAGAGATTAAAGCAGAGCCGACGAACTTGGTCATTATTCAGGTATACATGCCACCGAGCAACCACAAGGAGGAAGAAGTCGATAGGATGTATGATGAGTTAGAGGATATCATCGCGAGTGTTCCTGCAGGGAAACATTTGATAGTGATGGGGGATTGGAATGCGACGGTAGGCGAAGGAAGAGATGGTGGTGAGGTGGGGGACTATGGGTTAGGCACGAGGAATGAACGCGGGGAGAAAGCAATTGAATTCTGCAGGAGACAGGGGTTAGTCATCACTAACACATGGTTTAGACACCACAAAAGGCGTAGGTATACATGGAAAATGCCAGGTGACTCAGAAAGGTATCAGTTAGATTATATTATGGTTAGGCACAGGTTTAGGAACAGTGTGATAAATTCGCACAGTTTCCCAGGAGCGGATGCGGACTCTGACCACAATTTAGTTGTTATGAAATGTAATGTTCGTTTCAAGAAGATAAGGCAAGGGCGGCGGGCTAAAAAATGGAATTTAGAAGCAGTAAATGAATTAACGAGGAAGGAGTATCAGGAGGCTATAGAGAAAATGATGGATGACGGTAAAGAACTGAGTACTATCGAAGAAAAATGGGAATGTATCAAGAAAGGGATATTGGAAGCCGCAAAAGACACTATAGGAACCGTTAATGGGAAAAGGATAAGGAAACCATGGGTAACGGAGGAGATGATTGCAAAGATGGATGAGAGAAGAAGATGGAAAAATGTAAGCACAGAGTTAGGCAAAATGAAGTACAAAGAGTTAAACAATAAACTGAGAAGGGCCACAAATAAAGCAAAAGAAGAATGGTGGAAAACGCAATGCGAGGATATGGAAAGTTTACAGAAGAAGGGTGAAATTGGTGCTCTATACAGCAAGGTTAAGTTATTATCGGGAAGTAAGAAGGCAAGATGTGTGCTAACAGTTAAAGATAAATGGGGTAAGATAATAGTTGAACCAGGAAAAATCCAAGAGAGATGGAAGGAATATATAGAAACACTGTATGGTAAAGAACTTAGGCCGACAAGGTTAGACATAGAAAAGGAACATGACGTAGAAGAAGATAGCTTAGGTCCAGGCATACTCGACGATGAAATAGAAAGGGCATTAAAGGAGATGAAAGCAAATAAGGCTGTGGGGCTGGACAATATTCCTGTAGAAATGTTGAAATGGTTAGGGAAAGGTGGGAAGAAGGCCATATATGGACTGATTCGTAGTATCTATGAGGAAGGAATCTGGCCGGAAGATTTTGTGAGATCGGTGTTAGTTCCTATTCCAAAAAAGGCAAAGGCTTCGTCATGTGAGGATTACAGAACAATAAGTTTGATATCCCACGCAGCTAAAGTTATTCTCAGGATCATCAACAAAAGGATAGAGAGTAAGGCAAATGATTACTTAGGGGATGATCAGTTTGGGTTCAGGAAAGGAAGAGGTACGCGTGATGCCATTGCAGTAATGAGATCACTAGTCGAGAGGAATATAGAATACAATCAGGACGTTTTTGCATGTTTTGTAGATTTCGAAAAAGCGTTTGATAGAGTGAATTGGGAAAAATTAATGCGTGTATTGCAGAAAATAGGAATGGATTGGAGGGACAGGAGACTGATCCGCAACCTGTACATGTCTCAGACTGCTCAGGTGCGAGTGGGGAACGGAGAGTCCGGATGGGCAGTTTTAGGAAGAGGTGTAAGGCAGGGTTGCCCATTGTCACCGGTACTGTTCAACGTATATGTAGAGG
The DNA here is from genome assembly GCA_037158775.1 of Hetaerina titia. Taxonomy (NCBI): domain Eukaryota; kingdom Metazoa; phylum Arthropoda; class Insecta; order Odonata; family Calopterygidae; genus Hetaerina; species Hetaerina titia. The sequence goes on along the minus strand of CM073775.1, from coordinate 24,466,372 downwards.
AAATGATTAAAGAGGCATGGGAAGAACTGGAGGTAGGAATGAAAGTCGGAGGGGAATTCGTAAAATCGGTTAGGTTTGCTGATGACCAAGCATTAGTTGCTCAGTCAGCCAAGGGGTTGCAAGCATTGTTGAGTGAATTGGAGGTTCAGTGCGATAAATATGGGATGAGAATAAATATTAATAAAACAAAGGTTATGCGATTTTCCAGAAAGAAAAAGGCTAAGCTAAATATTAAAATAGGCGGGGAAAAAATAGAGCAGGTAGAACAGTTTACATATCTCGGAAGTGTTTTGGACCAACACGGTCAAAGTGGTAGGGACGTAAGGAGAAGAATTGCGCTAGGCAAGGAGGCTTTCTCAAGGAGGAGGGAGTTGATGACGGGGACGTTGAGTAGGGATGTTAAGACAAGACTCGTAAAAACTCTGATATGGAGCGTAGCTATGTACGGCGCGGAAACGTGGTCGCTGAAGCAGGAGGATAGACGTAGATTGGAGGCTTTTGAAATGTGGGTGTGGAGAAGAATGGAAAAGGTGAAATGGACCGAAAGGAAAACAAATGAGGAAGTACTAGAAATGGTGGGGGAGGAGAGGGGTTTGTTGAGAGAAATCCAATGGAGGCAGGAAAAATGGATGAAGGGCGTATTGAGCGGTAGTGGAATGTTGAAGAGGGTAATAGAGGGAAGAATGTTGGGCAAGCGAGGTAAGGGTAGGAACAGGATAGGGATGTTGGACGAGATGAAGGGAGGAAAGAAGTACACCGAGATGAAGAGGGACCTGATATAGATTAGTTTGCTAGGTGGGGAGTCACAAAATGTTTATTTGATAGTTGGGTCCATCCAAAAACCTACCTTAACCGGTAGATTACCTAAAAAAAAAAAAAAAAATGTGTAAGCATATAATTGAACTTTTTGTGCGAGCAATAACGTAGCTGAAACCGTCTTAGATTGGAGTTCGACTCTCTCGCTTTGCCTTCTCCCATTCAGCAATTATAATAAATTTACTTGATAATTAAATACCCATGGCACACCAACTACTCAAATTTGGTTTTTATGTAAGAAAAAGGATTATATAACTTACTTTTCATACCCAAATCACCAGACAAAGTCGGCCTCAGGTAAACTTGCTCAAAGATAGTGAACGCACTGGCAACTAGTACTCGTTTACTAGCGGAAATATTTTAACGAGTGCGTATCGTGTAAGGGAAGAAAGATTGCTTGAAATTGTTTCTGGTGTTCCCCCTTTTGCTTTAACCCGGAGTTTAAATATACCATTTATAATTTGGTTCCATAATAAATCTCTTTTCTTTGTCGCTGTAAAACTCAGGTTTTCAGGATTTTAATTTCTGATAGTCTCTCCTTCTCTCTTCTTGACTCAATGGAACTCCCATCGTAATTCCTCCAACATACCCGTCACGAAATACTCTCTTCTCTTATCAATGGCGAACCCGATGAATTTGTTCCTGAACCTTTTCCAAATCTTTAACTTACCTTTTCTGCCATGGATCCCAAAAAATCACCTGATATTTAAACTGTGGCCAAACTAATGTGTAGTAACACACCTTTTATGTTTATTACATTTTCTGTATGCATGTATGCATCATGAAATGTTATATTTCAGTGTATTACGAAGTATTCGACCTGTTCTGCGATTCTTAAGTCTATCCTATGTATTTTATAAAATTGGTATGGCTTTTCTGTCTTATTATACCAAATATTTAGTGCTGTACAATCTTTAATTTTAGCCAAATTCTTTTTGCGACTCAAATATGAAGCCAATATCGTTCGAGAGTAGTATATAATTTACCTGTCTCCTTATATCTCCATAAATCTCTGTGTCGTCTACAAATAATTTAAGTTTGCTACTAACGTGATACCTTATGCGTATAAAAGGGTGTGAAGTATAATAATAATGTATAATATAATACATGTATTAACCGATATTTCTGCATGCCTTAATGATGGTCGAACACCCTAAACCGCGCATCCTTGCGGGAAGCTTGTGTGGTTTTGTGTAGACGTACATGCATCAACAAAACGCCCGTAAGGAGAAGTTGGAGTGATTGCAAAGGGGCGAGGATTGTGAAGGGAGGTGGGAGGAGCCGGGTGGATGTGTGAGAGGGGTTGAGCGGATTGCTGGAGCCTCCGGTGTGGAGAGGAGACGTGATATGGCTGGAGGAGGGATCGAGAGAGAAAGGGTCGATGAATCGTTGGAAAGATGATGGAGGAGGGACTTTGTTGTGAGTCGGGGCGCGTGCTACTCTCCTCCTAGCAATCTCACTCGATTTCGTCTTGATGGGGTGGGTGGGTGGGGGAGGTGGGGTGGCCCATCTCTCTACCACCGACGACGTTCTCAGGGAACTCGATGGCTTGGAGAGGGGACGAGCGTGCGCCCGGAATGTTAGATGAGGCGGATGGATCGAGCGGCGAACGGGGCGAACGAAAATAAGCGATGCGCGGAAAAAATCAAAAGCGCACCTCAGCGCGGGTCTTTCCCATTGATGGCAATGTGCAATCCTTCTTCACGGAGTGGCGCCTGCCAAAATCACATCAACTCGGCGAAACCTGAAATGGTAAATTACTGGTGTACCTGTATTCCAGTTACCCCTAATCTCAAAGTTCAGTTTGCAAATCCTTGTAATTTTCGAGATATATGGTAACCGATTTTGCAAAAATATTAAAGTTATTATATATTTTAGGTGTCTTTTCGTTGTATTGGTATTCATATTATGAACGGAAAAACACCGTAAAGTCTCTAAAAATCTGTTTTTGTCTAAAAATATGTCTACGAGTACACATTTTTGGTCGGAAATTGAAAGTCTTTTTCAGTGTCGTACTGATTTTTATTAATTTATAAATTGCTTAAGAAATTCTTGATTGTCTGCATTATACAGTGTGCAAATTTGAAAGTTCTGCATAACACGTTAAACTTTTTTCACTGTAATTGTAAATCGACTAGTAGCTTTAAGAAAAAGGTTCATGAATTAGTCCTACTACTAAACCGAAGATCGAAAAAAGAAAAATGAATCGAAAGTAATAGAATAATTAATTATTTTCGGTAAACATGTGTTAAAATATTACTCTCCCAACTATTAAAATCTCATGTGTGCGCAATAATGTATTTTGCTTTAAGACATCAGTAATTGCGAACATCATCAAAAATGAGAATATATTTCAAATTTAACAATTATTAACAGAATTATGAACATTTAAAAAAATCAAAATGCATAAAATAATACAAAAATATTAATTATCAATCAATATAAATAACCTTTTTCGGGTTCAGCTATGAATTCGAGTCTCAAGTCTGTACCATCCTCATCCTACACGAGTACGCAAGGTTTCCGTGTATTACTTATTACAGACGGAGGGTTCTTGGTACACCTTGGGAATGTGTCTCTTGGGTTCTCTGTTGCGTTGGTTAATCAGGTTAAACAAGACATTCTCGGAAACTCCATCCAGTCTTTGACCCCTAACACCTGCTATCTCAACTGATGGACCTAGGCATAACAGGGCATTATTACTTCGCTAACCATTATCTCCTTTAGATCAAACAACTCGTGTAATTTTCAATATTTTAGTGCAAGTTATGCTACTTTTCAAAAGTATTCAATAAGGGCAATGCTATTTTTCAACTCCCATCGTTCGCAGAAATGATTATATGGAAACTTAGTTATTATATGTGCTTATATATACACACGCTATCAAACTCACTCTCATAAAATCTCCTTTTCTTTAAAGTAAGAGTAACATCACTTCAATTGTCTTATCATTTTGTATTTATAATTTATTAAGAATTTACGTTCATTTATATTTTCAGGAGATACTGAAATATTAACCCTGGAATACACTGGGTGAGTTTCTTAAGTTTTTAAGTCAAATATCTTAAATTATTTGTTCTCAATAAGGATACTGCACCGCAGACTGTTTTGGTGTAACGGCAAAATATTTGTACAACTCAGAGATAACGTTTCAGAATCTCGAACTTTTCCGATAACAATGCAGATGGGTCTTTTTTTCTTTCCCTTTATATGTATAATTCCTCCATACTTTCATTTTTATCCTTGATGACCTAGATTTGAACCCCAAGATTCCCCAATCTGTTCTCTGGCTCGTATGATGGTAGTGATACTAGGTGCTTTGCTGTGAATCAGTGAAGAATATTTTCGCAAAAACTCACTTTATTGCAGGTGTTTAAGATCAAGATAATCATAGTGAGAAGAAGAGTTGCGTTATTCAAGGAAGGCTTTACCAGAAGGAGTGAATTAATAATGTTGACTAAGGATTCCAAGAGGAGACTAGTAAAATTACATAAATGAAGTGTGATTTTGTAAGGCGCAGAAATATGGTAGCAAAATTAAAACATTACCCACATCTTGAACACTTTTGAAATGTGAGTGTGAAGAGGAATGGAGAATGTGAAGTGGATAAAAGTAAAACAAATAAGAAAGTCCTAGCCATGGTGAGGGAAGAGAGGGGATTGTAACAGGCAAAACAAATTGATGAACAGCATATTTATCGGCAGTGAAAAATTGAAGAATGTAATAGAGAAGAGAATGTTAGGCAAACGAGGAAGAGACAGGAATAGAATTGGCATGTTGGACGTCATGAAGGGATGGAAGAAGTATATGGAATTGAAGAGGGGTTCCTATAGTGTCGGATGTTGGGATCTGTTTTGTTAGGCGAGGTAGAGAAATTCGCTGTTCCGTATGGTAGCTTACGTCTGTCAAAATTTTACCGTAACAGGCACGGCGCGGAAACTTGGTCGTTGAAGTGAAATGATAGACACATATTATGGAAGATTCCGATATGAGTCTGGATAAGGATGAAAAAGGGAAATGAACTGAAAAAATGAGGAAATGTTGGGCTAGACTTGGGGGGTTAGAGGATTGTTGGAAGAAATCCAAAGGAAGCAGGAAAGATAGATTCAGAGCATTTTGATTGGTAATTGGGACGTTGGAAACTCTGATATAGGATAGGAAATTAAGCAAAAGAGGAAGGGGTAGGAATAGGATAGGCGCATGCTGAACGGAATGGGGAGAGTAAGGTAGTATGCAGACTGGAAAAGGAACTTTTTCTAGCGCCGGATCTCAATCTTGTGTTTTGGCTAGTAGAGGTGTTCATTTGGTGTCCATCCAAAACCTGCAATTTACCTTAAACGATACACCACTAAATAAATATAATATTAGTAGAACTTTTAGCAATGTTCCCGAAAGACCCCATAACCGTTTCCGCAAACTCTGCGTCTCCTGCCAGGGTTTCATTAATTATTTAAACGTATTCACTTAGCAAAATCGTATTTTACGAAGGGTAGACCGCAGTAAAATTAACATCCCAGCTGGTATGCTATACAAATGAAACCTTTATATCATCTAATAGGTAGGAAATGAAAATGTAGAGTAGTTCAGACCACGGTGTTCCTCCAGTGAAACCCTTCTAAGGAAAAAACTGAATAATTGTCATTCTGGTTAGTTGATTGACGGACCGTAGGGGGACACACGAGTTAGACACAATTTCTCATCACAAATTCAATTAAATATTTTCGTTCCCCATTCTCTCATTAAAATATCTTTTGATTCTAAAAATATTAGGAAAATGTATTTGGTTTGTCCTTTAAAATCAATTACCTCTAATGGAGATAATTAAAAAAAACTAGTAATGAGCTCATTAAATAGTAAAAGAACGTATTGATTGGGTAAAATTAACCGCGATCAAATCATATTTCGACAGAGATTCCGAAAAATATAGTATGTTCACGTGATTGATCAGACGACCTATCTTGAAATATTTAAATTATATGATAGTGATTCATTAACTCAAAGAAACTACGGGAGATGCCGTGACAGTAGCTATAGAGGAGTCATTCGTAAATGTGAATTGCATTACATCAATTTAAGGGGTATGAAAATACCGTGATTAAGACCTCGGCCAAGGTAAATTTTTTTTGCACTTAGGAATGGTTGCATTGTAATGGTTTATTAATTTAGTCGTAAGAGAAATATGAGTTGGGCTAAAAGATGGTGTGAAAGTAGTTGAGAAACTCTTAAAATGCATATAATTTGCAAATGTCAAAGCGTTACCTGGCCAGTCAGACAAAAGTTAACAGAACTTATCACATAGTAGAAACAATGTTATATGGAGTTTTGTATGGATATAATTCTTATAAAAAAGTAATGAGTTCGCAGGAAATAGCAGATTTAAGAGAAGGATTACGGTCTCGATGCATAAACTAGGAAAAGTAGAACAGTTTATCTATACGAATGCATGAAATGTGTAGGAGGATAAGGAGATTAGTAGGGACATTGAAAGAAAAATCGCGTTAGGTAAAGTGGCGTTTACGAAGAGGCGGGACTTTATGACAGACACCTTGAGTGAAGATATTATCGTAAGAGATGAGCAGCGAAAACATAAATATGGAAAAGTTTTGCGTATTTCAGAAATTTGGTCGCTGAATTCAGGAGAGAAGCGTAGATTGGAAGCTTTTTGAGATGCTGGTGAGGAGAAGAATAGCTAAAATAAAATAGACGGAAAGGGAAAAAGAAAAACGCTGCAGTCTCGGGTAATTCTGACGGAAGTGAAAATTTGAAAAACAAAAATAATATTGAAATCGAGTCCATGGATTCTAATGTAAAGTATATCCACAGAAATTGTAATTTACACGATAAAGTATGATGCAATGACAATAATATTAAAAGGAAACAGATGTAATTTACCCAAGAAAGTTGTACGGCATTTCAATAGCACTGAAAGCGAACCCATATCTTTTAATAGTAAGTCGTATGGCATTATAGAAGTGTACCCATTTATTTTGATTATTGAAAGCAATCCCATCAATTTTAACGTAAATTATATACACAAAAATAATAGCATTAATATCAATTATATTTACAATAATAATAGATTTGAATAATAATATATTTTCTGCAATACACGCATTAATTTTTCCCAATTCACTCTATCAAACGCTTTTTCGAAATCTACAAAACAGGCAAAAACGTCCTGGTTGTATTCTATATTTCACTAATCGAGAGAAATATAGAATACAATCAGGACGTTTTTGCCTGTTTTGTAGATTTCGAAAAAGCGTTTGATAGAGTGAATTGGGAAAAATTAATGCGTGTATTGCAGAAAATAGGAATGGACTGGAGGGACAGGAGACTGATCCGCAACCTGTACATGTCTCAGACTGCTCAGGTGCGAGTGGGGAACGGAGAGTCCGGATGGGCAGTGTTAGGAAGAGGTGTAAGGCAGGGTTGCCCATTGTCACCGGTGCTGTTCAACGTATATGTAGAGGAAATGATTAAAGAGGCATGGGAAGAACTGGAGGTAGGAATGAAAGTCGGAGGGGAAATCGTAAATTCGGTTAGGTTTGCTGATGAACTAGCATTAGTTGCTCAGTCAGCCAAGGGGTTGCAAGCATTGCTGAGTGAATTGGAGGTTCAGTGCGATAGATATGGGATGAGAATTAATATTAATAAAACAAAGGTTTTGCGATTTTCCAGAAAGAAAAAGGCTAAACTAAATATTAAAATAGGCGGGGAAAAAATAGAGCAGGTAGAACAGTTTACATATCTCGGAAGTGTTTTGGACCAATACGGTCAAAGTGGTAGGGACGTAAGGAGAAGAATTGCGCTAGGCAAGGAGGCTTTCTCAAGGAGGAGGGAGTTGATGACGGGGACGTTGAGTAGGGATGTTAAGACAAAACTCGTAAAAACTCTGATATGGAGCGTAGCTATGTACGGCGCGGAAACGTGGTCGCTGAAGCAGGAGGATAGACGTAGATTGGAGGCTTTTGAAATGTGGGTGTGGAGAAGAATGGAGAAGGTGAAATGGACCGAAAGGAAAACAAACGAGGAAGTAATGGAGATGGTGGATGAGGAGAGGGGTTTGTTGAGAGAAATCCTATGGAGGCAGGAAAAATGGATGAAAGGCGTATTGAGCGGTAGTGGAATGTTGAAGAGGGTAATAGAGGGGAGAATGTTGGGCAAGCGAGGTAAGGGTAGGGACAGGATAGGGATGTTGGACGGGATGAAGGGAGGAAAGAAGTATACCGAGATGAAGAGGGACCTGATATAGATTAGTTTGCTAGGTGGGGAGTCACAAAATGTTTATTTGATAGTTGTGTCCATCCAAAAACCTACCTTAACCGGTAGATTACCGGATAATAATAGATTTGAAAGTGACTCTAATGGAAATTACATGCACAATCCATGGATTTCGATTTCAGTTCTATACAAAACAATAATAATACTGAAAGCAAAGTAATGTAAAGTATATGCAACCCAACTGTAGGAAAAATAATTTTTAAAAAAATTTACCTCAACAAATATATGAAAATGTTAAAAAGCAAATCCTCTCCAGCCGCGTAACGGGACATCACGCACCCGAGTATTACATCACGCTATCGACTGATCTCTCACAAAATCACTCCCCATCTAGAAAAGCCGCAGAAGCGGAGCTCACATAAGAAGTTTTTACTTCAATAAACGAAGATGTTCTCGACATGGTATCGGGAGATAGACGGCTGTTGAGAGAATTCCAAACAAAGCACGACAAGTAGATATAACAGATACTGAGAGGCAATCGATGCTGGTGACGGTGATAAAGGAGAGAATACCAGGAAAGCAAGGTAAAGGGAACGAAATAATACACACTTTGTATGGAATTGTGGGAAATAGAAATTATATAGGGTTAAAGAGCGAGTTATTGTAATATGAAGATTGGGTTATTTTTGGGTGGGAATATTTTGCGTCATGCCAGTTAGGCCAAGTAGTACAGTTTGTTTACACTATGGTACATGAAAAAGGACAGTAAATAGTCTGAAATCTCTAACGGCAAAAGTAATAATAATTAGGCACCTTAAAACGTTACAGCAATCATAAAAAAATTAACACTTAAAGTTATTATGTTGATGAAGTTTGAAGTTTTCAACATTTGCATCAAATGTTTAACATGCAAATTATCCTGTATGCTCTCAACTCCTTCCCGGCCCTGAATTCTTCCAGATTTTGGTCACATTACTTTCACATTCAACGTGACGCGTTCAGACCTATCTTCGCCGATAGCGCAGCGCTGTTTTAATGCGGTCGTTCTCCCTTTCCTCTCTGTTAAATACGACATCTACCAACAACAGCGCCCATTTTACTCTAACAAGGCGCGGGGTTTTAAAATAAGAGTTGTTTTTACCAAGGAAATGACATTAGTACGTTGAATTTACTCTACAATTTAAGCAACCTAAGTGTCTGAAACATCCAAATGAGAGTTGAGTCTTCTTATCCTTTTCTGCTTATTTCAATGGAAATTCTTTTCTCATCCAAGGCGTTAAATGTGAATACCCTTTTCTCGTGATTTAACTGAATAGTAATTACCATTGTTTGATTGTATTCTAGAATTAATTCTACTGTTTCAACAAAGTTTCCTTGACAGCTAGGTAAATAAGAATTCTTGTTCAGTTCACTTCAAGAAGCACATTGATTTATCCAATGGTATACATCGCTTTTTACCATTCATTATTGCATATTGATATTCCTTTACGCTGTATTTTATTCAATTGTGTTTATTTTAAACCCTCCAAAGTAATTTTTGAGTATATTTCATTTTAATTGTCATTCAACTCACTAGGTCGGCCTGGTTAGTGTATATCGTTGCAAACAAATGATCCAAACCATACCAATTATTAACCAACCATAAGTTAGTTAGAATTTAGCTTAAATGAGATTTAATAGTCCCTCCGTCAGCTGCTTTCGCTACCTTTTTTCTGATTTCCCCCAGCAGAATCCTCTCTTCTCCACCTTACTTAGAACCTCTGCGTTTGTCTACCTCTCTTTCTCCAACTTATTTTCTTCTCCACCACGCCCACACTCAAAAGCCTCCAATCTCCGCTCATCCTCTTGCCTCAAAGAGCAATTATCTCATCCATAAAGCACCACACTCCATATTAAAGCCTTCGTTAATCTTTTCATCAAAACTTTACTCAGTGTTGCTATCATCAATTTTCTTATTCTGGTGGATGGTTCTTTCAGTAAATAAAGACTTATCGTAATATATATACTACTATGTCTCTGTTTTCTTCTAAAATGCTGCCAAGATATAGTATATGAAATTCTCTATCTTTTCTTGTTTATTCTCTCCTGCTTTAATATTTATTTAAGCTCATACAGTATCCCTCGCATTTTTCCTGCAAATGAGTGAATTAAAACTGCAATCCCTTGTCTGCCCGACTCACTATTGCTTGGTCATTAGTGCTGACTTAATCATCTCACCATTCGCTTAAACTCCAACCTATACCTTTAACATTTCAGTAATGGTGTTATGTTAAAATCACACAAAGGGAAGTAAACAAAAGATAACCCCAAATCCCTTTTTCATTATCCATATGAACAGAAACAAGGAGTAAAATCATTAATAACTACATAAACTTAATTGAACCGGTGTGTGTTTAGACATTTTTGCGATTTTTGCTCAAGAATTGTTGACAACTTATGGCCGGGATAGTGCAGGTATTCATCTTTTTTATTTATGATATTTTAAGTTGCTGAGGTGTGAAGTTAAATGAAAGGTAATGGTAATAAAGAGAAAGAGGGTATTTGTTTTGCATATGACGTTATGTTGAAGTTATGAGTTATGATGTCATTAAGAATGAAGTTATAGCGACCATTAAACCACACCGCTGCGATTTATTAGATGGACTAAGTCTAAGGGTAACACTATTCTAAGGGTCTCTTAGGTTTTGCCGGTCTCTTTACTGTAAGCTGTCCTAGTTTACACCCCATTAAGCATCACAGCATGAGTTGCATATTGGAATTTGAGGCCGTGCTTCAGAGTCTGCGCTTGGAGGGAAGTTGGTGAAGGAACTGTATATTTCATCGGAAAAAAAACCATGTGTGAAAAATGAGATTGAGATGGCTAAGGACGGATTTTCAGAAAATAGAAAGTCACATGCGAAGCGAGATAAGTTGGAACGAATTGCACTGTGCCATTATAATTCTAAAAATTCGGAAATCATAATATATTCCTATGAATGTAAACAAACTTTAAGGTTGCATTGATTTGGATGGGAAGTCTCGAAAGGAAAATCCCACGCCATTAAAACTATCTGAGAGAATTTTAAAATTCAATTCAATCAAATTATTTGTTGTTTAAACTTGGCGATATACATTTTATATGGTTTAAAATTAGTCGTGAAAAAATACATACATGTGCATTTGTACGAGTTTCTATACATTTATTTTATTTACGTACAATTATAAACATATTTTTTTAGGTAATCTTCGGATTAAGGTGGGTTTTTGGATGGACACAACTATTAAATAAATATTTTGTAACTCCAAACACAACCCAATCTAGCAACCTACTCTGCATCAGGTCCCTCTTCATCTCTGTGTACTTCCTTCCTCCCGTCCAACATTCCTGTCCTGTTCCTGCCCTTTCCTCGTTTGCCTAACATTCTCCCCTCTATTACCTTCTTTAACGTCCTACTGCCGATCAATACGCCTTTCATCCATTTTTCCTGCCTCCATATGATTTCTCTCAACAAACCCCTCTCCTCACCCACAATCTCCAATACTTCCTCATTTGTTTTCCTTTCGGTCCATTTCACCTTCTCCATTATTCTCGTATATACACACACACACATTACGGAATAGTGTTTTTGCATGAGTAAATCATTAAAAATCAGTCTTTTAGTTAATTTTTACAGGCTCCTGGGTTCGACTTTTTGTAATTGTTGTATATCGTGCGCAAGAAGAACGAGTGCTTGTATCTCTCCGCCACGGTATCTCTCACTTATTATATCCCGTTGGTCGAATCTACCAATGAGTATAATTAGGTGTCCCTTCGAAATCGTAAGCAAATTCAACTGTCCTGCTCCTTTCTAAAAGTCTTGTCCACCCTGCCCTCCTTTTTGGAAATCAAGAGGACCACTTTGAGCGCTATTAAACAAAATTAGACTCAGAAATACCCCCGAGTATTTTTCAAGCATGAATATGCACATTTCCTCAGTCACCACCGAGGCCGGGATTTAAGGCGAACACGGGGTTGATTGTTGCCATGTTAACCAGAGCGGCGGAGTGCCCTAAATTGAAATACGCGACACGAACGTATGCGAACGCCATCTCCCTCCTCCCTCAAGGGGACCATCAAGGAAAGAGGAAAGAGTTTCAGGCGGAGAAATAATACGAAAAAAATTTACTCCATATTTAAAAAAAATAATAATTGCTGAGGCGCCCGCTTCGTCTGGGGGAAAGTTTCCGCGCGATAACCAGTTCGTTAAGCGCGAACGGGAGCCCTAAAAACTCCCTTCTCCGCTTGTAACTTCCTCACTGCTTTCGCCTCACATGTCCCGTCGGGGGTCCTCCATGAACTTTGCATACATTATGAAACTTTTCGAGAGGCAGACGTGAGACACGTAAAGTCTCCCTCCGTTCGCTCCACCGCTTCACGTCCCAGGCCGAAAAGGAGAAGGATAACTTTGCCGATCTTCCTCGTGGTTTTTATTGCGAAAAATTTTCATCACTCTAAGACGAACGAGCTCGAGTGTTATACTTCATCCTCGTTCAACAGAACCGTTACAAGACGCGAGCCTAATTGTGTGCAGGTACACGTAATCCTGCCCTTGATGAAAGCAATCGAGCAAGTTTCGGTTCAATGTAATCCTTGTTTAAAACTTAACCATCTCGCGTTCTTAAAAAGTAATTATTGGGAGAGGCGAAAGGCATTAAATTGACAGCTGAGTTCATTTGCGTCAAAAGGGGGATGAGTTAGTAATTCGGTGGCGGTAGAATATTCAGCGACTATTCAATGGGCAAAGACAGATTGCCACATTTTCATAGCACCCTGCCATCCACCGCTGATGTGTGTGTCAGGGGGTGGTTTAACCCCCATTATCAAACATTAAGGTTTCCTAATTGTTAGTTAGATTGAATATATAACAATATATCGATAATAATATCTAAAGGTGCACATACTACAGCATGCATGTAAGAAATACTATAAGAGCCACTAGTGAAAATAAGGACAATAAAATACTTGTAAGGTTAGATGAATTAATGACAACTTACGAGTCCATTTAGAATGGAAAAATAGAAAATTCTTTTCCCATTGGCGCGATATCTTACAATGATTCTAATCTTATATCGGTAGGGAGAAGCCAAACGGATAATATTAACCTAACATCCATCGCGAGAGATGCCAAGTGGTCATCCGCTTTAGCGTCCTACCCGTCGGACGGCTTACCCCACTTACTCCGCAAATAGGGATCTACTTGTAAATGTAAAATTCTTCTACCACTGGGTTTCGAAACCCAACGCCCTGAGTGGGAAGCCAGTGTACTAATAACCGAAACAAGTCTAGCTCATCCGGCTAATTTAAAGCGTTTGCTTGTCGATGAATGTGCATGGATTTAAGCTGAAAGCTTTTTAAGAAATTCAAAAAATGTTTACCCTTGTAAATAGCATTAATTTTTTATACCTTTTTGTTATTTCAGGATGGCAGTTGAAATTTATCAAAAAGTTTTTTTAACATAAAAATAACTCAGTGCTTAATGAAAAAATTATTAAAATATTAAATATCTTTAATCATGGTGGTACAATTAATTCTCAGTCCTGATTTTTGGCAAGGCTTTGATGTCCTATGCGGCAGCATGAATGATAAATATTTGGACTAAATGTCAATTATTGACAGCATCGACAAGGAGGTTATCAGATGCCAAATTCAGGGATAAGAAGAAATTTATGATGATTGGAACATTTAATATATTTTTTGTGGCACCACTTTCCCCTTATGCTAGAAAAGTATTCTCATTGTAACTCAGTTCCTATTTATTGCGCTTCAAACTTGCAATTCTGTCAGCTGTTTTTCTCTCAAGCAATTTTATGCTATTGTATGGTGCTAGTATTTATTCGTACTATGAAATTAAATTCTAACTCGTATTCACCTCTGTATTGTTGCCTAAGTGACTAGGAACACCAGAATATCCCGAGCGAATCAAATTTCTGATGGCACAAGGTTCTTCTTTATGTTTTTTCTGCATGCTTACTCTCCTGTGAAAAATAGCGTAGTCTTGGCTCCCCAACCTACATTATTAGTTCCTGTCAATTGCCATTCAATCGACCACATTTTTAATCCAACTTTATGATTCATCATATTAGTAAAAAGCGTTGTTTTTTATTTGAACTACCCTCTTTCATAAGGTGTCCTTATTTCCCAATTACAAAGAGTTCTTTTTTGTAATTCTGTCCACCGAAATAATTACGAAACAAAGTTTACCCGAAATTTACGAAAAGTACCCGAAAAATTACTACCCTCGAAAGTTCTAATACCCGAAAAATCACACAGCTCGGTTGTAATTTTTCAGGTACTAGAACTTCCCGGATAGGGAGCGAGGGTAGACTAGAGGTAGCGTGACTGCCTTTGGAGTTGAAGGTCTCTGATTCGATTCCCGTGACCGGCGAAAGTTTTTAGCGTATTAGAAAACTGTTTTGATGATTTTTCGGAACAAGGAAACAACTTATTTTCAATATAATAGTATTTCGAAACTAGACAACGAGAAAAGCTACCCTGAACCCATGGTGAATGTCAGCAGGTTCCCCATTACGCACTGGTGGCGCATCTATAGAGCGACGGTAGGCACTGGTCGACCCGGCATCAGTCACCACAGCTGCGGACGAGAGTGAAGTTTACGGTATCGACCGAAGCACTGCGATGTGGTAGGCAACGAGAAACCACCACATTATTCTTCCTAGCCTAGCCTTGCATTCAAATATTGTAGAATAGCTGTTGCAATAATACAATTCTAAAATTGAAATACTGTTGATGATGAGAACTTCCTGTGAATATCACCCCAGGGAAAGGAACTCGTACCTGTACCCTACTATTGTGTGATTTTTACAAGTCGCCACTTTTAGTAATAATTTACCTTAACCATCACCTACCAAAACAACTTTCGGGTTGAGATGTATGGAGTTCATATTTAATAAAAGTCTGCTATAATTACTCCAGAATTCAGTTGAAAAATTCACTCTTAACTTTGGTCAAATATTTACCTTTTTTTTCTTCTCAAACCTAGTAAGGGAAATATTTTTTCTAGCCATTTTGATACCAATTTTTATTCACCCCCACCCCCAGATTCTTCATCCACCTCTGACACACCTGTCGAAGCACCCGCTATTTTAGCGTTGATTTTTTTCCCCTTTGTATTTTTCAGGGTCTGGCAAGGCCTTTCCTTTCTCTCGAGAGGAATTCTTAAGCGATTCACGCTTGTGTAGGTTTACTGATACTTTCGGGCTTTGAGATGGCTCGAGATTTTTTATGAAATTAAATATTTTCAAAAATATATTTATATCTCCATATATTAGAGATAAAAGAAGATGAATAGCTGCCTTACATAAAGAAGCTTCTATGAAGAGGAAGCTGATGGTAGGAAAGTTGCGTACCTAAGTGTATTATGAAAATATTAGTGAAACTTTAATAATGAGCATTTTTTGTGCGGAGCGTGGTGGTTGAAGTAAAATAATAGAGGTATAGTAGAGTCTTTTGAAATGCAGGGGTCGAGAAAAATGGAAAAGGTGAAGGCGACAGAAAATAAAACTAACGAAGAAGTGACTGGCATGGTGAAACGGTGGGAGAGAGGGTGCGGAAAGAATTCAAAGGATCACGAGCAGATTCATTGACTTTTGGGCTGTTGAAGACGGTAATAGAGGGAATATTGTTAGACAAACGAATAAAGGCTGCAAAAAGGATAGATATGTTGGACGGAATGGTATGATGTAGAAGTTATACGGAATTGAAGTATAGTTGACTGTAGTGTGAGGGTATCTGGTTTTGTCTTGTACGGTGAGGGATAGTTGCGGTATTGTTCAATCCAACCAACGTCAAAATTTATCGGTATACTGCCCAAGAGTAGTATTTTGAAGTAACATTGATGACAATCGACCGCTTACGTTTCTAATACAGTACTTTTAAGACGTGCGTGTGTAGAGAAGGGTGGAAAAGGTGAGGTAGACAGAAAAGAAAACAAACGAGGAAGTTCTAGTTATGGTAGGAATGAGAGAACATTTTTGGGATGAATCTAAACAAGGACGGAAATGTGGATGGCAGAGCGTTTTGATGGTCAATTGGATGTTGAAGAGTCTGATGAAGGGGAGAATGTTATGTCAACGAGGAAGGGACAGGAATAGGTTAGGAAGGTTGGACGTAATTAAGGGAGGAAGAATACGGAGATGAATAGGGGTTAGTTGTAGAATAGGATGTCCCGTTGTGTTTTACTAGGAGCAACGAGGGAATTTCTTAGTAATTGGTGTCCATTCAAAACATTTCTTAACCTAGTAGATTTCCGATATTTAAAATAATCACTAGTAAGTTCTACGTCCAACATCCCTCTTCAATTGCCAAACTTAATTTTGCCATATCCTTCCTCTCAAAACTCTTTCTCTCACATTTTGATTGCCCGCAGGTGAGAGGGGGTAAGTTATTCACACGAACTTAGTCATTAAAATTTTGATAAGGTGGTTAACAGAAGAAATTGAAGTCAATATTTAAAAATAAAGGACATTTTAAAAATGATAACATGTCCAAATCATCGTTGAAAAGTGGTTGAAGGATAACATATATCATTTATTAAAATTAGCATGACTTAACGCGTTAAAATTTTTCTAATTAATATAGATTCTAATGTTGCATAATGCTTATACTGTGCACAATTGGTGGTAGAGATTTCGTTTTCTAAAAGAAACCATATTGGGGGTAAAAACTCTTGTCCAAACAACTTTAAGGAAGGGTTCTGTGTAAAGTGATGGCTATCATTTCTTTGAGTTTAAAATAACTAGCTGTAATGAGGAAGAAGCAATTTGTACTTGCACTTGAATTTTTCCAAGCAGCAAAGATTTGAGTGGGCATAACCTTTTCAATCGTACCATGATTTTTTCAGGTCTAAGCTCTATAAACGATCATTTTCATTTGTGCCACTTTAAGTTAATCGTGATTGGCGTAAAGCAATTACTTGGATTTATTCTTCTAGCCCTGGACTCTCCCTCAATTTATTTCCCCCTAACTGTTGGCCTCGGAGGTGATTCTTTAAGGTTGACGTGCCGTGAATCGCAAAGGGAAGAGATTTTGCCCGCAATAAGTAATTTCACGCACTACTGATTTCGTTTTGGTGAAATTTTATGCTATCTGCTATTCTCCGGAAAAACTTCGGGCTCATTGTGGCCGAAAGGTTTCTGGCAATCATTCGTTGGCTCGTTAAATGTCGGTAAACCGACACGTCTACTTAGGACGAATGTGAGGGTTTCCATTCTTTTGAAAATGAAAGGAATTTCGGACTTTCATCTTTACACTTCATTCGAAGGTAAAGTATTCTTGGAGGAGACAACTCCGCTCGCGGCCATGAGAAATTCCCTTCATTGAACTTTTTTTCTCCTCGACTAATGAGATTATCGAAATGAAAAGGGAAGACTTCGTTATTTCCAAATTCCCCAAAAGGTGTTCATGATGGGAATTGCTTTTTTCCGCTCGGAAAAAACGTGAATTATGGCCCCCAAGGCTCAACAAGAAATCTTGAAACTGAATCTCTTTTACTCTTCCAAACAGAAATGGTACCCGGAGGATTTATTTCAATGCCGTTCAGATAATTCTTCTCCAAGTCACGTAATATATACGGGCAGTGGCATATTCAACCTCGGAATAAAATTGCGTTGGCCTTTACCAAAGTTTTGGTTGCAATGAGAACGTGAATCACCAGAAAAAAACGTTCCCCATTGTCTCGATATGAATCCCAAGGATATTTTCCATCACTTTGTCCAATACGTCACGTTTGCTGAAACGTAATGAAACTTTTTTTTCTGTTTCAGAGCGGGAATAAAACATATCTATTCAACCTTAAGACATACTCAATGAAATGGATTGTATTTATGCTTGATATTCATGAACCAGCGGACATTTTAGTCAGAGAAACCACTTCGTTTTTTTGTTTTACCCTGATGTGAAAGAATAATACTCAGGAAGAAAGCTAATCTTACATTCAAAGAGAATTCGTTCATATCAAAAGACATTAAGCAACAATTTGAAAGAGACAGACGGGTTATTAATGAACGCCCAATAAGGCTGAGAAATAAAATGGCGGGCATTTTCACAAAATAAATACGGTGTAATTGAACCGAACGATTGCTGAATAAAACATTTCAGTGAATTAATAATTCAAAAAGAATGACCCATATAGCATTGCCTACCTATTTTTAATTGCGGCTACGGTTTTCCTATCGTTTGGTAATTTTTTGAAAGCTTAATTATGCTGCTTTAATAGGTTTTGAGAAACATACCGAGCGTTAATAGTAGCCATCTATATTCTCAACATCGAAATAGCTGATAATTAACCAGGAACATGAGAACACAGGTCCTCATAAAGAGAGATACTGTGTTGTACAAAGTAGCAGATTTTCCACAAAACAGGGGAATGTGATGGGTAGGCCCTAAAGGAGCTGGATTTTTTAAGGTAGGCGGTAGGAAGATGTGATATAAAAAGGAAAGACAGGAATGTTAATTTGCTTTAGTTTGGCCACATATGGATGTGCGGGGAGTATTTCGGGCAGATGAGAGAAAACGCTATTTTATAAATTGGATGACGTTCAGGCAAATTACTCTTATGCTCGCTAAAAATTGGTGCGAGAAGAGAGTGAGCGAGGCAGTTTTGTTTGAGGAATTAGTATGGAGCCACATTGATTCACGAAGAGAATAGGTAAGACTTAAACACTTCTTAGAAATGCAAAGGACTCGTAAGTTTGCGTGACTGCCTACTCTCTTCAATAGGGAGTATAGGCTACCTTTAATAATTTTGTCCGACTATCTTCGCTCAAATCACTTACAAGAATGAAACCAAATGCATATTTACAATAAATCAATTTTTTATTCTCTTCAAGATGGAAACTTCGGTGTATTTATGTGTCATGTGTCACCGTTGGATAATTTAAGCTAGTATTTTTTTTTTAATCGTTTCAACGGTTTTCCTTTTTCGACGTTTTTCAATGGTCATTGATTGTGGATACTGAAGTGGGGAGGGAAGGGAAGCAGGATGAGGTATAGAGGAGGATGAAACAGGGAAATACTTGTAGTAACTCACGGAGCTCGATCGCTTTGCTGGAGAATCCATCGAAGATTGTCGCCTGGGGAGGATCAACTGAATGTCGGTGCCCGCCTCACTTCGTCCGAGCGGCACGAGTTATAACGGGTGGTTGCCAAAAAAGGGATGCGGTGTGGGGTTGAAGGAGGGATGGGTAGCGAAGGAGCAAAGGTATTTAAGGTAGGATCAAAGGAGGGAAGACGGAAACAGGCGGACGTGCTTCTTTTTCTATCGCCTTCCCCTTATTGAAATCTTTCCAAAAATTATATTCCCTTTTGGTCCAAATCAGAGATTTTTTTTAATTTTCACGGTTGATATTGAAGACGATAGGGATCTCCTATGCGGCTGTGAATGTCACCACGTGAGATGTTACTGAAGCATAACATGGGGGATATTTTAATGAATTGCATATGGAAATGCTTCTTTGTTTTTTGTTTATTTGTCGTGTCCATCCGAATCATTTTGATCAGTAGTCGGAAAGTATGCTTAAACACGATCGCCTAATGACGTCTAACACAAACATCTTCTTCTTCCCCTCTCTCTTCCTAAACCAATGCAAGGAACCGGTCGCCTGGAATAAATTTGCGACGAAGCAGCAGGTATCAACCGATCGTGTATGTACTCACGCAGGGAGAAGCGGGAGGCAGAGGGTGAACGTGCGGCTGTTGGACCATCGCAAAGGGGATTCGAGTGTGATTTTTGTTACGTTGAACTAATCGCCCGATGTCGAAGAACGAAGAAGATGTCCTAAACGGAGGAGTTACACGCGAAAACAAACAAGGGAAACTCACTGCAAACAGCGGCGGCTACATCTCAGATAATTGACGATTGAGGAAGAAGGGATGACAAAGTGGAGTTGATGGTATAATTAAGTAATTGCGAGTGCGATTTTTTTCTAATTAGTGCAAATCTCACTGTTGCAGACCGCGCTTTTCCATCAAACCTCCGCATACTTGGTTTCCATTTCCTGGAGGTTTTGAAAAAGTTCTTAATTATGACGGTAAGAGACTAATTAAGACATTAGGACAGGTACGCTGGAATCATCAGGCACAAAGAATCATGGGAATGCAGGAAACAAGATTCATGGGATAGGAAAAACCATTCGAATCAAGAATTAAGACTACCAAGGGTTTCCGCTATAGAACGCAGTCTAGTACCCAAACACTGTGGTAAAAGGAGTGCACTTAGAATGGATTATTGGGCGAAGATGAAGTTTGGGAAATACTGATTTGAATCAGCGTGCCCTGCCACCGGCCGAAATGGAAATAAAATGCATCATTATATATATATTTCGTAGAGGGAATAATTAAAAAAAAAATACCACCATTAAAACAGTTACTGATTGATGCGAGCCCTTCATCCAATCTCAGTCTATCTTTACCTTATTAGTTATTTCATTAATATATTTAAAAGTGATGTAACTTATTAGTCACGGGAAATATTTTTAGTTTCGCTAAGCCATTTAATTTGTCCCCAGTTTCGTAATATGCTTTAATTTATTTTGGCATTTTAATTAGTTTTTATAATATTTTCAATTATTCCAGAAATTAAGGCTACATTTTTATTAGCAATGAATAAAATCTTTTCTAAATTAAGTTTAGGATGTTTAATAAATATTTGGTTTTATTATTTTCAAACATTACACATTAACATAATTTTGGAATTGTAATCTATTTACCTAATATTTCCAACTTTTTTTGAACAATAATAGGCTCAATTTACATCAATAAACAATGCAACGTTTTAAATTAAGCATAGAAGAGTTCATTAATATGTGATTTTATTATTAGGACACGCATATGGAAAGGAGGAAAAAACCTAGACACTTTAATCCAACGGTTTCCGTTCGTTAACCGAAGTTAAGTGGACCCGGACAGAGGTTAGATGGCTGTCTCTCTATACCTTTATCGTGTTGCTTTTGCCTGCATATGGTAGACTGATAAGGCACAAATAGCAGCGCAATGAACCAAGAGGTCTAATGACCCGCGGCTCCTGTCCAAAGATCACCAACGCGACTTTTGCCAATATTCTTTATTCAAAGTTCTTATTGTCTGTAAATTGCAACAATTATTTTTGATGTGACTGGTACAAGGTATAACCCATAATTTTAACCCAGGGAACAACGGCCAGTGGCCAAATCTCTACCAACTAGACCACTAAGGGATGAATATTTTGATATTCGATATATTTAATAAATATTGATACTCTACCGTCTAAGGTCTGTCTTGGAGGACAATAAATAAAGAATCTAACGATACGTTTGCTTTCCTCCCCTGGCAAAACAAAATCTCACATCCAACACTACAGTAAAGTCTTCAATTCCTCCCACCCCCTTCCTCCCTTCAGTCCATCCCAAATGACTATTCCGTTTCTATCCCTTCCTCGCTTGCCTAATGTCCTCCCCTCTAAATAGTGCAGTCTTAAGTATCCCATAGACAGTCCAAGTACTTTGTAATTTTCGTTCCTGCCTTTTTTGGATTGCTACCTCCTCCAGTGCCATGCATTTCCTTACTTGTTTTACTTTCTGCCCATTTCAGCTTTCACCCCTCTCCCCAACCTCACTTGAAAGGTTTCCAAAATTCACCTTTCATTCTTCTTCAATGACCATGTTTCCGCGCAATTAAAACCACGCCAAGTGTTCAAAAATCTTTTCTTATCATCCTTAACTAGCGTCCCTGTCATCAATTCCTTCCTCCTTGTAAAAGCTTCTTTTCCTAACGAAATTATGATACACCTCCCTTATGAAAATCGTAGATCGCATTGGTATTGATAAGACGACAGTATATATTAGGTCGCATCTCATGTTAGCACTGAAAGTTTGGCAATGCGAATGAGCTGCTCTAAAACTCGTCCTTAAGCTCTTGACGGACGACCAAGAGCAGAGTCGAGTGTCTGCTTGCGAAGAATTTATGCAACAGCATCGCACTAATAGGCTATCTCCTATTCCCAAAAGCGACATATTCCTCAAAGGATACCGCCATGGGCCCTTAAGTCCCATCAAAAAAACTTGCATGCGTACCCTTAACGACCTTGTGAAATCCGTCTACCAGGGGCCTTCGAGTGAAGAAAAAGTCTTTGGCAAAAGTGTGTCGACGATCAAGGGAAGTACTTTGAAGAGTTCTGAGGAATTGTTGCAATGACTGAAATTAATCTATTTTTCAAAGCCTTTCCGAATACCTTTTATACAAAACTTACACATTGAAAATAGGTAGAATACCCAGAATGATTTAAATGTACGTATTGAATGAGAGTCACTTCTCAAACGGCTTATCGGAACGTGATCCGAGCGTATTATTCTGCGACCGTGAAGAAGAGCTATCCCTGGTCACTTGGAGACGCTAAAAAGTAATCGCGAGAGATAGGTCAGTGTCGAAACTTCGCGGGGAGACATGTTGAAGAGCTTAAGGAGGGAGAGTCGAGTTCTTCCTCCTTTTGAATTCACAGCAGATCTACAATGGTCGGACGGAGGCGGGATGCATTCGCTTCGTCATATTTCAGCGCGGATTTCAGGACGTGAGGCGGACGGGTTTGGAAGGGTAGGCGGTGCAGGAGAACCAGGCTGAAAAAAAAGTCGGAATACAAATAGTATATTTTTGCCAAACATCCTCCTTTTCTTTGGACGTCTGGATTTTCGCAGCACGTCCCGCGAGGGAATCTCGGGAAGGAGGCAAACGTCGGACGTGACCATTTCAACGGCGCGCCCTCTTTCCGAAGGATCAGGTTGAGATCCCGCTCTCTTCTCAACTCCCCTCGCCAACACCCCTCTACTTTCCCCAACAAAGACCAACTATACCCCCCTCCCACTCCGGAACCTTCATTGCAATTCCCCATCGTCTTCTCCCGTGCACCCGCCCCTTCTGAAACGCGTCTCCAACCGACACGCGGCCTTCGTTCATTGATACTCGAATGATATCTCTCTGGAAGAGCATTATTGGATCGGAAAAATTTCAGAGATAATCCTCATAAGTTATTTTGAATTTCTTCAGAGAAGAGAGTAAGCGTGAAGTGTATACAGGAGGATCTAGGACTGAGATTTAGGCACCGCTTGAATCGCAAGGAGAGTAGGAAAGTCCAAGAATTTTAGAGAACATTCGAGTTTACTTGTGACGCTAAGAGAATAATTATTTCCCTAATCCTGTTGCCATATCAGAGTCAGGATAAAATAAGAGAAATGGACGCAATATCTCTGCAAAAAACTGTCAATTCGATGTTTCTACATAACTTCCAACCTAAAGTTGTGTGATTTAAACGTCCAATAATATTTTTGATCGTCTTCACATCATCCTCCATACGCCATTCCAAAATGTTAGATAATTTATATCTGCTGCTACTTCAATGTCTATCTCCGTTGATAAGGGTGTCAAGCGTGTTCTCCTTATGGATTTCGTCTTTTGGCAATCAGGCTTCACACAAATTCACATAAAAGGAACACCTTTAAAACGTCGAACTCTTGTATTAAATTTGATTGTCATGCATCACGCATTTGGGAAACTTCTGACCATTTCTATCAGATTCCTATTTTTCTTTTACAGGAACACGACAGTTATTACATACTTCTATAAACTACGCCATATTACAGTCATTGAAGAGAAAAATTAAACATTCTTTTGACAGAATAGACTTGAAAACAGACATTGAATTTCATTTTAATTAATTCAATCGTATTTAAAACACCCAGATGATATACGCACACACACGCATATATATATATATATATATATATATATATATATATATATATATATATATATATATATATATATATATATATATATGTATGTATGTATGTATGTATGTGTGTGTGTGTGCGGGTGTGTGTATGTATAGATAATTTCGTCGAAGTAACACGGAAAAGTGTTGAATAAAAAAATTGGGCAGCAACAAACAATATAAGAACACATAAAAAGAACACTCACACGTTATTTCTTAATAATTTCGACGGAATTTAACTCCGTCTTTAACTGTATCTTCTGAGGAAGACGGAGCTAAATTCCGTCGAAATTGTTAGGAAATAACGTGTAAGTGTTCTTTTTATATGTTCTTATATTCTTTGTTGCTGTCCAAGTTTTATATATTAAGGATATGTAATGGGATAAGCGTTGATTTGAATCCTTTGAAATGTATGTGTATAATAGGATGGAAAAAATATAATGAGTAAGGAAAACAAACAAGGAAGTACTAGATATATTGCGGGAAGGTAATTGGTAAAAATTCCAGGGTAAGACTATTGAATGCGGGAGAATATGAGCGGAAATTGTACACCGAAGACAGCTTTAGAGGAAAGAATGTTGGGAAAGCGAGGTAGAGTGACGAAAAAATAAGTGTTTGGGAGGGAGGTAGTATTTAGGAGGGAGATGGTATTTGGGAGGGAGTAAAAGGGATATGTTATCTATTAAGTAAGGTTAGTAGAACTAGATAATAAGTTACTTTATTATGTATGCAGTATGGGATTAAAGGATATTCTGTGTCTCCTTAGACAGGGGTTAGAATTGAGTGATACTTGCTTCCCTTGATAGCCTACTCGGTGAATTACGGTGAATAATGTCAATTCTTCGCCCTTCCATAACAAGATGACCTTAGTTTGTGTACTTTGTGCTCAATGTGATGGTCTCACAACATATGAGAAGGCATTTTACTCCTAGATTGTTAAACTGACGTCTTCAATTCAATTAAAAATATGTGCGAGAAGGTGAAAAAATGACTTTAAGATATAATCGAATAAAATTCATGAATTACTTATATTGAATAAAGAGGTAAAAAAGTGGAAATTAAACCAATAAAATGCTAACTCGTGGTTTTCAACTAGTTAATTTGATGGCAGCAAGACGCGTTCCTCTATACTGTAACATACTTTTATAGAATTGCACGCTCTCAAGTTCATGCTTCTTATTCTTATCCCAAACTAAACTAAGATTACTAGTTTTCTTTTTGAAGATCGACTTTGAAATGAAAAAAATAGATTTTAAAATTGATAAATTTAATAGCTCCCATTGTTTCCACCGGTTCCTGCCAACAATGTATAATAGGAAATATATAATGTTCCTCTTCGTCAAATCCTATTTTGTCCCTTAAGACACTTTCACTTTCTGTTGGTCCTTGGCCCTCCAGGAGTACATCTATTTCCAACCCGTATTCTAAATTCCACCCAGTATGTGTGTGGCAGGGGATGTTAGGTCACCATGAACAAGCGTTAGAGGTACATGGTTCGGAGCTTGGTATATCGGCTGTAGGCTTTTCATCGTTTAATTTTGTTTTTATCATGGTCACCAATCGTACGAGGAAAAAAAATCTAAATCTAATGATGTTGCAGACTATCTCCCTTATCTTATCCGAATGGCCCAACCTTGCAATATAATGAGGGCCTCTATTATTTGTTCCGTGTCATAATTTAAATCAAATGTCCTTAGCCTTTCTCATGACCTTGGTCTCGTCATCTCCCTCTTGGTTGGAGGCCATCCAAGTATTATTCTCATTACGGTTGCTTTGTTGCCGTAACATTTCTTTGTCCGGCTAGACCCGTCTTTGCATATCTCCTCATTCAACGCCTCCGATGGATCTTACCGTAGGTTTACATCCTCTCTATAAATGCAATCAAGGATACCCAGCATAGCATGGAACTAGCTGAAATCGCCCTCGTGCTTTTGGAGACATTTTATTGTTCTTGTTCTCAAGCAAAAATGTGATCTGTGAAGTCTACGGTTTGGACAGTATATTGCAACAGCTGACTACTCATGTGGTCCTCTTGATAGTGGTGATTTGGAAAGAAAGTTTCGAATAGAGATTGCTTTCCAAGGAAATGCAAGGTTTCTAGTCCTGGCGAATTGAAACTACTTATTTTAATTTTAATACGTTGCGAGAGAAAAATATAAAGGTACATATGTGAAGTGTTTCTCGCATTGGTCACGAGGGCGCTGCATAAAAGTAAAAAGTATCATGTTGCGACCGACTTTAATTTTGGAAATATAAAAAAGTTCAACTTCAAAATGAAAGTGTAAAATGTTTACCGGTGTTCACGTTCGACTTAATAACCCGTATATTTATGAAAGAAATATATGTAAAATGATATTTTGTGTTGCGTACGAGTATAATTTTTGTATGACTTCGTTTTCCTTACAGGAAATCGTCGCTGTACTAGAGTCTTTGAATATTAAACTTTCTGTGAATTCACATTTGCGAATACCAATAATTCTATGTACAATTTTTCATTTTGCGTTTGCCACTTAATAAGGGACAAGCTCTCAATACGCTTGATATGAACACAAAAGATCATCTTACGAATTTAATCTTACCATCTTCTCCTCGACTGATTTTTAATTATATCTCCACGTGTTGCCGTTCAAGGATTACTTACGTAGGGATATAATTTCGCAAATTAACCAGTAGATTTTCAGCTGAGAGGGGGAAAAGAAGAGCATCCTCTGGTGTCCAAGGTAGGAATGAATGATGCATTCGTTGAAAGATTTATGAGGGCTATATAGTCCAAGAGGAAAGCTACTCCTTTAACCCGGTGGTGATTTATGTGTGGTATCTAGACATAGATATGACTTTTACCATTAATTTTTCTTCAAAATCATGTTCACTGCGCTGAATCTCAATAAGGATGACATTTGATGAACCTAATGAATTTGATTGATGAATTTTGTTTTGGATGCGGCGCCATAATATCTCAGGTGGACATGGACATACATAAACTGCCCCGCCGTTTGCAAAAATGCTTCAAACAAAATGGCAACTGAAAAGTGAAGCAAAAAATATTTATGTCAAAATAAGAGGTGTGAATTATTAAAATTAAGAGTTTTTTATGTTATTATAAGGTAATCTACCGGTTAAGGTAGGTTTTTTGGATGAACACAACTATCAAATAAACATTTTGTGACTCCCCACCTAGCAAACTAATCTATATCAGGTCCCTCTTCATCTCGTTGTACTTCTTTCCTCCCTTCATCCCGTCCAACATCCCTATCCTGTTCCTACCCTTACCTCGCTTGCCCAACATTCTCCCCTCTATTACCTTCTTCAACATTCCACTACCGCTTAATACGCCTTTCATCCATTTTTCCTGCCTCCATAGGATTTCTCTCAACAAACCCCTCTCCTCCACCACCATTTCTAGTACTTCCTCATTTGTTTTCCTTTCGGTCCATTTCACCTTCTCCATTCTGCTCCACACGCACATTTCAAAAGCCTCCAATCTACGTCTATTCTCCTGCTTCAGCGACCACGTTTCCGCGCCGTGCATAGCTACGCTCCATATCAGAGTTTTTACGAGTCTTGTCTCAACATCCCTACTCAACGTCCCCGTCATCAACTCCCTCCTCCTTGAGAAAGCCTCCTTGCCTAGCGCAATTCTTCTCCTTACGTCCCTACCACTTTGACCGTATTGGTCCAAAACACTTCCGAGATATGTAAACTGTTCTACCTGCTCTATTTATTCCCCGCCTATTTTAATATTTAGCTTAGCCTTTTTCTTTCTGGAAAATCGCATAACCTTTGTTTTATTAATATTGATTCTCATCCCATATTTGTCGCACTGAACCTCCAATTCACTCAACAATGCTTGCAACCCCTTGGCTGACTGAGCAACTAATGCTTGGTCATCAGCAAACCTAACCGATTTTACGTATTCCCCTCCGACTTTCATTCCTACCTCCAGTTCTTCCCATGCCTCTTTAATCATTTCTTCTACATATACGTTGAACAGTACCGGTGACAATGGGCAACCCTGCCTTACATCTCTTCCTAACACTGCCCATCCGGACTCTCCGTTCCCCACTCGCACCTGAGCAGTCTGAGACATGTACAGGTTGCGGATCAGTCTCCTGTCCCTCCAATCCATTCCTATTTTCTGCAATACACGCATTAATTTTTCCCAATTCACTCTATCAAACGGTTTTTCGAAATCTATAAACAGGCAAAAACGTCCTGATTGTATTCTATATTTCTCTCGACTAGTGATCTCATTACTGCAATGGCATTACGCGTACCTCTTCCTTTCCTGAACCCAAACTGATCATCCCCTAAGTAATCATTTGCCTTACTCTCTATCCTTTTGTTGATGATCCTGAGAATAACTTTAGCTGCGTGGGATATCAAACTTATTGTTCTGTAATCCTCACATGACGAAGCCTTTGCATTTTTTGGAATAAGAACTAACACCGATCTCACAAAATCTTCCGGCCAGATTCCTTCCTCATAGATACTACGAATCAGTCCATAAATGGCCTTCTTCCCACCTTTACCTAACCATTTCAGCATTTCTACAGGAATATTGTCCACCCCCACAGCCTTATTTGCTTTCATCTCCTTTAATGCCCTTTCTATTTCATCCTCGAGTATGCCTGGACCTAAGCTATCTTCTTCTACTTCATGTTCCTTTTCTATGTCTAACCTTGTCGGCCTAAGTTCTTTACCATACAGTGTTTCTATATATTCCTTCCATCTCTCTTGGATTTTTCCTGGTTCAACTATTATCTTACCCCACTTATCTTTAACTGTTAGCACAGATCTTGCCTTCTTACTTCCCGATAATAACTTAACCTTGCTGTATTAAGCACAAATTTCACCCTTCTTCTGTAAACTTTCCATATCCTCTCATTGCGTTTTCCACCATTCTTCCTTTGCTTTATTTGTGGTCCTTCACAATGTATTGTTTAACTCTTTGTACTTCATGTTGCCTAACTCTGTGTTTACAGTTTTCCGTCTTACTCTCTCATTCATTTTTGCAATCATCTCATCCGTTACCCATGGCTTCCTTATGCTTTTCCCGTTAACGGTTCCTATAGTGCCTTTAGCGGCTTCCAATATCCCTTTCTTGATACATTCCCATTTTTCTTCGATAGTACTCTGTTCTTAACCGTCATCCATCATTTTCTCTAAAGCCTGCTGATACTCCTTCCTCGTTAATCCATTTACTGCTTCTAAATTCCATTTCCTAACCCGCCGCCCTTGCCTTATCTTCTTGAAACGAACATTACATTTCATAACAACTAAATTGTGGTCTGAGTCCGCATCTGCTCCTGGGAAACTGTGCGAATTTATCACACTGTTCCTAAACCTGTGCCTAACCATAATATAATCTATAACTGATACCTTTCTGAGTCACCTGGCATTTTCCATGCATACCTACGCCTTTTGTGGTGTCTAAACCATGTGTTTGTGATGACTAACCCCTGTCTCCTGCAGAATTCAATTGCTTTCTCCCCGCGTTCATTCCTCGTGCCTAACCCATAGTCCCCCACCTCACCACCATCTCTTCCTTCGCCTACCGTCGCATTCCAATCCCCCATCACTATCAAATGTTTCCCTGCAGGAACACTCGCGATGATATCCTCTAACTCATCATACATCCTATCGACTTCTTCCTCCTTGTGGTTGCTCGGAGGCATGTATACCTGAACACTGACCAAGTTCGTCGGCTCTGCTTTAATCTCTACGAGTAAAATTCTATCTGTCGCTTGCTCTATGTTGACTACGCTTCTTCCTACTCCTTTATTTAAAATTACGGCAACCCCTCGTTGGCTCTCGTCCCCGCCGCTGTATATCACTCTATAATTGCCACTACAGTAATCCCCGCTATCCTTCCATCTCACCTCGCAGAGGCCTAAAACATCTATGTTACCTCTTTCCATCTCTCGCTTAATATTTTCTAATTTGCCTCTCCTCAACATTGTCCTGACGTTCCAGGTTCCTATTCTAACTACTTTCGCCTTCTTCTGAGTCTTCTGTCCTGCTGAAGTTATTTCTTCCCTGCAAGGGTTTCGTGGGATGACGACCGCGGAAGCCTTACCTCTCCCGCTGCCGGGCACGACACACGGCCTCTTGGGCCGAGTCCCGTAGTTGCCAGGACTCATATTATCTATAGTGCCCATCATTATATTCTTGGGAATCATAATTGAGGTGGTTTCCCGTTGCCTTCCTCAATAGTGTTTTTAACGTGACACCATCACTTAATGGCCGCCCCACTGGGGTCAGACGCCATTGCAGCCGCCTCACTGAGGAACAGACGCTGCGTGGACTACCTTTCGTCTGGCTCCTAACCTTCGACCTATCTGGCATGGGTGACCCTTCCAGGAGTAATTATTATTACTCCCGCCAGCACAGCTCTAGGGGTCATCGGAACACACAAGCCCTTCCACCACGACAAGGTTGTAGTCCATGGGAGGGAGTTTTTTATGTATTCCTAAAAAAATGACTCGTTTTTACCCAAATGTCGTTCTTACCCACGTACACTCTGCTCCGTATACTACAGTGTTGAAGGGTTTCTTTGTGATTTCTAGCGGTTTAATTTTTCAACTCTACTGAAATTCATCACCTGTTACTATTTTCCATACATTTATAAGGATATCAATATTATGTTGAAAGCATAAGGATTGTATGCACTTACAAATAGCATTAATTATAAACGAAAATGTGAAATGTATTTTGAAGCTCCTTTTTAGTCATTATGGCAATTGAATGTAATTATATTAATTAAATTACATTTACGAGCTTGAATAAAAAATGGAGGCATTAAATGACAAAGGAATATAGGTCAAAAAAAGAAACCCTCCTTATCTGTTATCAAATTGCAAACATTACAAGCCTAAGGATTAATTAAGATTATATTTGTATACTCTTTTCCATCAACATACTTCCAGAAAATTATAAATATTTTTTCGGATGTAGAAATGTAATTTTGAGCATAAAAATTTGTTGATTCAGCTGATACGTGCCAAAAACAAGGAATATATTATTTTTGATTTGATCGAAATTTCCATTACATATTAACTAAAGGGACTGATGATTTATTTAAAAATGAAAAAATCAACAAATAGAGAGACTATCTATCATGGTGGCGATTTAAATTTCAAACGCAGAAGTAAATAAATTAGCGTGATTCATTAAATTTTCTATTTGTGCAGAGCTAGAATATCAGTAATGAATGGATTGTTTTTTTGGCAAAATATGAAAATCGTATTTCATTGCTCATCGAATAGTCACGGAGTGACCTCCCACAGGTAGAAAATAAAACAGAACTTTACCATCGAAAAAGTAGAACCTTCTATTTATTCCCTCCATTCCTTCATCACCATTTGCTTACCATGGTGCCGCGTAACGAAGAACCTGGTCGTAATTCCAGGCACCCCTTCATTGAAAGAAGGCTTCTCCACTTTCACCCCATCTTCCATTCTCTCCCCGCCCCTTTCACCATTCTTGTCTTGGTAATTTTCCAAAAGATTCCTCTCGTGTCTCCATTTACCTCACCCTCGTTTTAAAATTTTATTTCAAAATTCGCTTCGTACATTTGGTCAGGTTTGATTTGGGATTTGTTAATTAATTAATCTAAATTAATTTGCTAATCTGAAGAGGAGTTAGGTTTCTACAAATGCCTTAGGTGATTGATAGAATAAATTTACCTCGTGTATATATTGGAGATTCGGCAACGCACCATAAATTCTGCGTTACCAAAATGTATACTATAATGATATCATCCAAGTCGGGCGAATGGTTAGTCACGTTTAGCTCGGCCCATTTGCAGGCTAGTTTTTTCTCCATACCGATGTACCTGGTGATTTATCTTTTTGTTAAGAAATACACGAACTTATTCATGAAAACATCTTCTATTAATTAATTCCTAGGTTGAATGCAACACTGATGCATAAGGTGAAAGATGTCCCCGTGAAATTTTGGTTGTCTGTCCTACTAAATGTGTACTTCAGTCCGATTATCGTATGCTGGTCGACACACAGTAGTCCACCGCGCGTGTTGGCCTTGGATTATATGTGAGATTATACGAGGAGGGAGACATCTCGAACAAAAATCTGGAAGGGGAAGGAAGAGATTAATAGGGGAGGGAGGGCGTTTCCTTCCCCTCCACGTAAGCAAGCTTGTTTACATCCGCTCACTTGTGCATCCACCAAATGCATTCCACTCGGTGACCAGCATTCTAAACTTGGACTCGTCCGAGCCAAACAGTAAGTCACTTCGAATGACGCCTAACTCGTCAGTACCCCTCAAAAACTTAAACCATCTCTTCCTGCATTTATATCCCCTCTCCCATGACATCATCCGCCATGTTGACGTGAAAGGACTCGTACAGTGGCGTGGAATCAATCGTCTGGGATGTTAAGGAGTGTTAAAACACGCGCGATCGTTCTCAAAAGGGAGAGACGTCACTCAAATAGTAAGCTTCGAAGAAGGCGTGGCCCGATTAGAAGGCGGGGGATGAAAGGACGCGTGTTCGGATGTGAAGTGCGCTCGGTTGGGTTGGGGGTTGGATTGAATCAGCTTGGAATCAAGTATTCGACCGGCACGCTTCAGTTGTCGTTCACTGTGAATAGTCCTGCTTAGAAAGTTGTCAGCGTGGTCACATCTGCTGAGGTGATGTGTTAGGAATAGACAGAGCCTCACTTGGTTGTTTATAAAAAAAACTAATAATATCCCGAATCGAATAAATATTCAAAAAAGTGTTAGAATAAAAGAAATACGTTCACTCCCTCTTTCTCGACCTAAAATGCCTTACATTCATGCAAGATATTACCCCAGTGCAATGGACTAATATAAAGAGAAGACAACAATTTATCAGTTAAAACATTTGATTTATATTTATAATTTTGGTGGAAATATTTTAAACGTACACATTCTCTTGAGAATAACAAGTTTTTACTTACCTTTTAGTTCATTTTCCTGACGCGTCATGTACGCAGAAAAATGACTTCTAGTTATCCATTAAATTGGGTTTTGCTCGAAATACAATATGGAAATTTAATACAGACTTTTTATGAAAATTCGCCAGTTTTACAAATGCTAATTAAATTAAAATTTTTGGTTAAAGTTAAAATTACTTTTAAATCAAATAAAATGCAGTAAATACGTTTACCATAAATATTTTTCCTGGTACCGACTGGTCCCCCTAAATTTTTTTTCTGTCACGGTCCCATGTAATATACGCATTTCAAAAGATAATATCGTTAAAATTTAATCAAATAGTCTGACGAGAGCAACATACGTTATACCGTTTAAGGTTTAAATCGATCGGAGGTCAATCCAGCAAAACACTAGAGCTAAACTTTGGCTAAGAAGTAATATATATATTTTATGTACCTAATGGCTTGAAAATACAAAACTGATTCAGTGTGATTATATAACCATAACTTTTTAATGAATTATAAGCGGCATTAATGTAAAATTAAGACTAAATAATCCAGAACGATAGGTATATAATTAAAGCTGAATTAACTAATTTTTCATTTGAGGCGAATGGTTTAGAATGGGTTCAGAAACATCAAGTTGAATTAATTAGGAAGTAAATATATGGTTATCAGAAAATATATTATTATTAGGTAATCTACCGGTTAAGGTAGGTTTTTGGATGGACACAACTATCAAATAAACATTTTGTAACTCCAAACAAAACCCAATCCAGCAACCTAATCTACATCAGGTCCCTCTTCATCTCTGTGTACTTCTTTCCTCTCTTCATCCAGTCCAACATCCCTATCCTGTTCCTGCCCTTTCCTCGCTTGCCCAACATTTTCCCCTCTATTACCTTCTTCAACATTCCACTGCCGCTCAATACGCCTTTCATCCATTTTTCCTGCCTCCATAGGATTTCCCTCAACAAACCCCTGTCCTCACCCACCATCTCCAGTACTTCCTCGTTTGTTTTCCTTTCGGTCCATTTCACCTTCTCCATTCTTCTCCACACCCACATTTCAAAAGCCTCCAACCTACGTCTATCCTCCTGCTTCAGCGACCACGTTTCCGCGTCGTACATAGCTACGCTCCATATCAGAGCAGGAAATATATGTGAAGTGCAATATATTCGTGATGAAAAGAAAATATTTCTTCTTAATTTTCAAATTATGGGCTTATGTGCTGCACTTTTTGATCATTTATGTGTTACGCACTGCAGTATTACACATGGTGGTCTTTACCCAAGGATATCGAGAAGTTGTCAACACTCGAATCCACGTTTTAATTGGAGTATTTTCAACGACTCTTTTCATTTTATTTGTCTTATATTGTGACTACAATGGGGGAAAAGAACTTTTGGATTGACCCTTATCTTGAGCTCGTTGATTCCTTGGAGTGCTTTTCTTCCTCCATCACTGAATTGCTAGTCGTATCGTCTTAAACTGCAGGTGTGGATCCAAGGAGAATTGGCATGGAGGCCATAACCCACCTCCACCAGCGAATAGTTGACCATTGTGATAGATAATCGTCTTTTGAAGACCGTGATGGAAGTTAGTACCTTAGGAAAGTAGGACAGAGAAAAAGAGTAGAATTTTAAGCACCATAAGCGCAGGTAGAATTTTTGAAGGAATAATGAAAGAAATGTGTAGTTTACGAAATTCTTAGCAAAAAAATCTAGGGACAGTCAAAAACCCACATTTAAAACAAATAGAACTCCCTGTTTAATGTTCAAAATTAACATGATTTTCAAGATTTATATCCTGCTCACCTTTTATCGTTCTCTAAGATTAAGATATACTCAGTGTGCGATTTTCTTTCTAAATTAATGATATAACTCAATTCAATTTTGCATGTTATTCATAATTAATGTTTTTGAAAAATGGTTATTAAATGATTTTACTTCGTTAAAATTCACTCCCTTGGATAATTTATAGATTTTCTACTAAAACGAGGGTTATATTTTAAGACAAAAATATATCGGAAAATTCCTACCCCGGAACGAAATTAAAGAGAGAAACACTATCGCCGACAGACTCTTTTATTAATTCTTCTCATGCACGTATGTATTGCTGAGTTCTTTACTGTATGAGCTGATATATACTCAAATGCATCAATAAACCTTGGCCTTGTGCATGCATGGTTGGTGTCCTAGCACCTCCCGCCACACATCCCCGTAGAGGCGTGTAATGTATATATGTAGGTGAATTGGTGATGTGTATCCATATAGCTCCATGATTATACTTTAGACCACCCTGGAAATCCTTTTCTTTAGCGGTCCTAACGCCCCTCATAATGGGCCGTCATTCTTGCCATCAATCGGTGTGTTTGTATGTATAAATATAAAACCTACCCGCTCAATGGCTCTAGACCAGCCTTCCTCTCAAGGCAAAAAGGGGGTGGCAGGCAGGCACACCGCCGCGGTGACTGCGGCCGGCGTCCCCGGGCTGGCGGCGTCGTGGTCTGCATCCGAATTACAATCAATCGGTCCTCACCGCCGTAGCCAACATCGAACCGCTTCCCTACTTCCCTCCCCGACAATGACATTCCACCCTCTCCTTCCCCAATTCCACGCGACCATTCCCGAACCAGTTTTGCCGACAAGGCACGCACTCGCTTGTCCTTTTTTTCCGAAAAGACATCATCGCGCAACAGGTATCTAGTCATAACTGGAATAAAATGAAAGAAAACATGGGGAATATTTTTTCTTGGAAAAGGGGGAGGGGATTTCGGGGCGCGTGTAAGGGGTGTGGGTAGGGGTGCGAATGGGTGGGTGGTAGGTAAAGACGTGCCACCTCATTGGAAATGGAAATTACGAAGGGCGAGCGGAATTAAAAAATGTAACCCAAGGACGCAGTCTTCTCTTAAAATCCCCTCCTAATCATCGGGGTGGATTTCCACACGGACCTTCCCGGCTTTGGGAGGTTGGGATTTCCTCTCTTCGCCGTCCAAGAATTGGATGGGCGGAGAGGGGTTTTTAAGGGGTACGAAGAGGATCGCTTACCGTCCGAGGCGATTGTGTCATTGAAGGTGAAGTGAGCGATTCAGACGAGCATGGCCGCCTCACCGCCGCCAACGAGGTGGAAGTTAAAATGTTTGTTGAATGGTGGATGTTTGAATGGCGTAGTTTGAATCGAAGTACCCGTAAGGTAGAACCAGAAAATGTAAAATCGTGCCCGCACATCCAGAGAGATTTAAGGCATGCTATCATTTCTGACCGTTTAATATAAATTTGGTTTCGGAATTAGATCGAGTTCAGCGGAGGGGGGCTGGATTTGTCAAACATTGTTATGACCAACTTAGCAGCGTATCCACTTTGCTAGACAATTAAGGTTGGGATTCTCTTACACAGCGGCGTTTCCAATATAGATTAAACTTATTAAAAACATTTAAAGATGGGCCCTTTTCCGATGACAGCAAGGATGTAATACGAACCCCAACGTATTACGGTCGAAGGGATCACGAATATAAGACTAGAGAGATAGACTGCATGACTGACAGGTTTAAAATGTCATTTTTTCCAAGAACGATAAGGGACCAGAATGCTTGTAGCCGAAATTCCCCAGGACATAGTTCATTACAATAAGTATTAAGGTACAGGTTAGGGACTGCGCGAGGATATGTGTGTATGTATGTGTATATATATATGTATATTTTAATATATGTATATATATATGCGTGCATATATATATGTGAATATGTATATATGTATCTATTTTTTCTTACAGGTTCCCCCCCCACCTTTCCTCACCTAACCCCCAACCTCCTCAACCCTTACCCTTCCCTCATGGTGCTACACCCCCTGCCACACACCTTTTTGGTGGCTCGCAGGTTATTTATGTAGATGTAGTGAATTAAAAATGTCTTTAAAAATATGCAATAGTTGTAAATTCAGCGCAATAGTTTTGAATGAGATGAGAATCAGTGCAAACGAAACAAAGCTTATGATATTTGTTGTTTCCGGCGTGACTTTATGGAATATGCATAACATATTGAAATTAAATGAAATTATTGACTAATAATTTCATTCCACATACTCGTAATTCCACATACTTCATTTAAAAAGAGGACCCAGGTTTCGACGTTGAACGTAATCATCAGGTGATGATGTTCACTTCAAAATCTAACGATGACGTTCAACGTCGAAACCTGGGTCATCTTTTTAAATAAAGTGTGTGGAATTACAAAGTCAATAATTTAATTTCATTTAAAAACTTATGGGATTAATGAGAAAGAGGAAATACATTGCAAGATGTAAATTTGAAAATAAGAATTCATAAACTGAAGTATACGGAAAAGTTAACGTATATCGGAAGTATTCTTGATAAAAGTAGTCAAATGTGTAGGAACATAAGGAGAAGATATGCGTTAAGTAAAGTTTTCCCAAGAAGGAGAGAATTGATTACAGCAATGTTTAGAAAGGACGTTAAGAAAACCCATTAAAACATTTATATTGAGCGTTATGGTTTTAATATGGAACCTGTTCATTCAAGTAGCATGATACTCTTACATTGGAGGCTTTTGAATTGTGCGCTTGGAGAATGATGGGATTGGTAAAATGGACAGGAAGCATACGAGTAAAAGGGATTGTTTGAAGAAACTCAAAGGAGAAGATGGATTCAAGCCATTTAAATTGGCAATGTGATTTTGAAGATTATTATAGAGGGAAGATGTTAGGCAATCGAGGAAGGAATAGGGATATTAGGCAGAATGAAGGAGAGAAGTATGCGAAATCAAAGAGTCACTTTTCTGTCGCGTGTCAGGTTGTGTTTTTTTGTAAGGAAAGGCAAAACATGTGTCGTCCCAATTTATAGTGTCTATTCATGTTTTAATGTCTATTCAGAGCCTCCCTGAACGGTGGAAAACAGTCATAATGATTAATAATATAGTATACGAGAAGTTTGTTTTTAATGACAAATGCTATGATTTTTTGCTACTTTTACTATTTTCACTGAACTTCTTTTTGCGTAAAACGGAACACTAAACAGGAATTTCGAAAAAAAGTTATTTCTCTTAATTCGATATCAAAGAATTGCTACGGAAAAAATTTTTAAAATCTTTCTAAGATGGAAAAATACCAATTCACAAGTGTAACACGTATACTGTACTTCATATTATAATATACAATGATAAAATAGAGATAAATCAAAGTTGTTGCAATTTAAAGGTGAAAAAATAACCATTTTAACTAAAATAATTAAACAAAATATAGTTTAAAACTTTCAGTGATTATAATTAAATTTTGGTGACACGTTTTTGTTGAAAAAGAGCCGTAACACGTCTGTATTCGCTGAAATAACAATTATTGTTTTGCATGAAGAAATATCCTATCACCCCATACTTCAATAAACCCTTCTGTACTTTCAAAAACATTCTGCCTTCCTGAAATCCGTCCAGAATGTCTATGCCTTTCCTCCCTCCACCTCACTTGCCTTACGTTTTCCCTGCGCTTCAAAATCCCATCACCTATCAAAATGGTTCACATCCATCTTTCCTATTTCTCATTTGAATTTCTCCTAACAATCCCCTCTCCTCCCCGAGCAGGCCTAGCATTTTCTCGTTTTTTCCCCTCTCTATTTCAGTATTTCCATCATCCTCCAAACCCTTTATTTCTAAACTCTCCAATCATCGCTTATCGCATTGCTTCGATCATTTAATTTTTCGCGTCGTACAAAACCACGCCTCATAATTAAGTTTTGATTAATCATTTCTTCGTGTCCTAGTATTCTTTCCCTTGCTAAATCTCTGAATGCCTGCATTATTTTCTATCATCTTACTTCAAAATATAGTCTTATGGAATAGGCATAAGGTAGCTTATTTGATAGGTCTTAGGCCTCTATGTGAAAACATTATGAAATATTATATTAACCAGTGTTGATTTTTGAGAGAAAAACTTGAGTTACATATTCAGTTCACTCATATAACATAAAGAGAGCGCCTCTTTCGAAGTTTTGTATACCTTCGTACAAAAATGCAGAAGTGCATTACGCCATTATTGGCACAAATCTTTCATTAACGTGACGGACCCTATGGAGAGTCTTTTGGATCAGAATCTAAAGAGGTGGTGACTTGAAGTGCCGTTATCTCCTCGGGAGATCTTCACATTCGTAAAAATACCTCGAATTCCAACGGAGTAGATGAGGAAATTCTGAGCAAAAAATACCCTTGTGGAAATAATGAAAAGCAGCGAAGGGTTGCTTCATTCACGTCCAAAGGACCCGTTTGCCATTGTCCACGAAAAAATATATGTATATGCAATGGGCACCATCAGAATTGAAGGTGACGATCTTTCCTAAAAATATCATACAATGAGGATGGTAGTTTTTGTGCCCGCCGACAAAGGGGAGAGAATCAGCAAAGGGGCTTCATAAAAGTAGAATGAGGAAGGGTGGAATTTTTGGGGAGAACGACAATGGAAAATTCTCGGGTGTTGTTCGGCTTCAGGTGCTCCAGAGGCTGTTGATATGGCGAGCCACCTCACCTCTTGAAACAGAGCTTCGTGCCAGGTTCGTGCCGTGGCTTCTTTGCTCTCCTTCCAACCCGAGAGCCCGGGGTCGAATCGTCGGAAAATTATTTTATAAGGTATCCAGATCCCCTACTAGTGCGTATTGGGAGCACCTAATGTGGAGTACGTCGTCGCTTGGATGGAACTTTGAATTTTGTAATCTTTTGGTGCCTTTTGTTTACGCAGTCGGCTTAATCCCGATAAATGGTTTCTTTGTCAATCCTTCCTTTACGCTTTCCCCGAAAATCTTACATCTACCAAGAAGCCTACCTCTTATTCCTAATAGTGAAATCGACTTCAACTCTTGATCGTCTCCCCTAATACGTACTTCTTCTACTTTAACCTAAGTGACTTACCGCCTTGGCGGCTTTATTTCAGAGTATGCTTAGTATCGGCTTTTCCTCTGTCTTTTTTAAAATTTCCATATATAAATATATTTTTTTTGTCCACCATGTTATCTTACAATGTTTTTCGTAATCGTCATTTTAACAGACACCAGTTTTAAATAAAACTGAAGCATCACACCAGATCCGTTCGAATCTGTACCTCGTAATTGTAATCTCGCTTGATTAGTGTTGCAAGTAAGTCCTCAAAGAACTCCATTTGACTCGCACCGAGGGAATAAATTGAATATTTCGAGTGAATGTTACCTTAAATAACTATTGTGAATAACATATCACTGTGGTGAGTGAAAATTAACACTTGGCGATGCATTGAATAGCTTTCAAGTTGAGCGTTGCTGTAAAAAATTTTGAGAAATACTTCCTTTGTATTTTACTCCTTTGGCATGCACTAAAATTTTGAATTGATCCCGTAAATGAAACTCCAAAAAAACGCAGGTGGAAGATGTGAAGGTGGGAGAGAGGAATTAGAGAAAGAGAAACGTGAAGTATTACGAATGTGGGGGGCTATTGGAATCAGGAAGTCTGTTTTCCATCCATATTTTCGTAAAGAAATTTGTTTATGCATTTAAAAGGAACATTTGGAATTATTGTGCTTCACCCGCCGGGTTACATACCATGTGAGTTTGGTGGTGACTTTTCCCGAACCCTCTTTACAAAGGTCTCTCACTAAATGGGGCCACTGAAAAAACAAAGGAATGAAGAGGAGAGCAGGAATTGAGAAAAGGATGCAGGGTTCTCTCTCTGTGGATGGAGTGGAGTTTGATGAAGCAGAGAGAAGGAATTCAGCGCTGGAGGAGCATGGGGGAGGGGTAGGGAGAGAATGGGAAAGGACGTCTTTTTGTCTTCCTGTACACTCCAGAATCCCATTCATCTCTCTTTTCGCTCCCTCAATCCCTCCCCCAAATCCCCAGCCCTTAGAAACTTTGTCCCTTTTTTTACCGCTCCCTCTCCCATCCCACTGCGGTCCCATCCACTTATTTAAAGCTCCTCAACCCTTCCTAAGCCTTGCAGTCGAGCATATCACCTTTCATTTTTCAAGAAGCCTTTCTGGGTCACATTTTTCTCTACAATCCTCATTCAGGTTGTCAAATTACGAATAAAATAGAAGGACTGGGATTACCATATCAAGCATCGGGATGCTACTGTTCAACCCTCCTCAGTTCATGAGGATGACGGATTGAAATAATACGAGGGTTGGCGGTAAAATTGGGATTTTCCTATAGGTCAAGTTCCTTCGCCCTCAATCCTTTCCTTTCGAAGGGTTGAATTCTCTTGCTGTGGCTTAGTCCAATTGAAAAATTATTTCAGTTCGTGGAGAGATATTCCATTTTTTTAAGCGAGGGGCATAGATATGAGAGCAATATCTCCAGGGAGACCCAGAGGAAGGTACAGTTTCTTTCGTGACTAAGGAAATCTCAAAGAGACCCATTGCTCAATACGAATTAAATTTTCATGAGTCGTTTATTTAAGATGAAATTAGGAAAAATTCCAAGATATTCCTGCAGGAAATGCCACAACAGCAGCTTTTAATAGAATCATCCATAAGTGTGAATTACAATGCAACACTTTCAGAGTGCAAAAAAACATTTGAAAATACCGACCAAGGTGAATGATTCTTATGCTCTAAAATTGTTGCATGAAAATGGAATTCTGCCGTAGACGTAGTTGAAATGGTGTACTCGCTGCACGCGCTGGCCTTAAGCTCCCTTTAGCGTGTCGAAGTATACAGTTTTATCGATTTTTATTTCTGGACCACACGCAGCCATGGTACTATCTGCAGCCTATCTCATATCATTATAACAATTATAGAATAACACATTTCTGAAGAAATTGACTCCGGATCGGACACTAAGATTTTTTTCTTTTAGTAAGGTATCACAGGGAGAGAATTTTATGCATTCATTTTTTCATCATACTATAATTTACAAAAATTTTGATATTTTAACATGGCAATCTGTTAGTATTCCTACAGTAATTAATAATATGCAAATGTATGGAAGTACTCAATCACGACCGGAAGAGGTTATATATTATAAATAACATTCTCTCCGAGAGTGATTCGCACCTATTTTCTCTAATGATCTAGAGGCACTATTAAGTTTATCTTAAGAATAATTTACAAATCTATCTCTTCTTCTAGGCAAAATATAAATTAAATAAACTGGAGATCAATAATAATAATATCAAAATCAAAAAACAAAATCAAATAAACTAAGAATTAGCAGCATATTCTAATTGAGGCTTAGCGGAAGATATCTTTACTCTTTCACCTTTTCCTCACATTTCCACAATACTCTTCTAATGAACATTAACAT
The DNA here is from genome assembly GCA_037158775.1 of Hetaerina titia. Classification (NCBI taxonomy): domain Eukaryota; kingdom Metazoa; phylum Arthropoda; class Insecta; order Odonata; family Calopterygidae; genus Hetaerina; species Hetaerina titia. Next base: position 24,424,371 of record CM073775.1, on the reverse strand, counting down.
CTTTTTATCTTGTCCACCTCGTATATCTTCATTACAGGAGCAAGTGCATTTTAGTGCATTTAAAAAAGATTCTTCAAATATGCAATGTCTCCTTTGCCGTACACTTTTAGCTATTTTAGAGATGGCCTCTAAACACGCCCCCGCCTAGGTTATATGGATATGTATGGTAATGGAAGTAATTCGCTTTCACTTGCTTTTGAATATAAATAAAATAATGCAATTACAATATGGCTTGGGCTTGCTTGTTCCTCGGATTTCCTCGCAAATTTGGGCTCGACTTTTTCTTCTGCGAAGGCGCCTGCTCGACAGGTGGAACACCTGGTCTCCGGTTTTGCCCCCCTACGCTCCTGAGTGTTTCGTTTTGCTGTTTTTTTTCGATGTCTCGTTGTCGAGACGGGAGATTCATTCCTGTAAGCTAGCTCAAGAGATGAGGAGACTCAGGAGAGGAATAACCCTTCTTATTGAGAGTGCTTTTAGCAATTCGCAAGGTTCTATTCTATGTTTCTTTTTAAAATTAGACTGACCAGTCCATGCAGAGGGAATAACTTCTAGGTTAACGGGCTGTGTGTCTGTGACAAATGGCTCATTTTATTGGTATCATCTTTGTCTTCTTTTGTTCTCTTCTTTTTTTGTTTAGCAATGGAGTTTGATTTCTCAGGAATCAATTCAATATTTTGTCATTTATCAATGATCCGAGAAGGTTATAACTTACATGAATAATGGTATATTTTTGTTTTATTAACTCTGCCCTGATCCTATATTATTTTTTTTAACGTACCAAAAAACAGCAACCTCATTTCTACTACTCAATTCCGTTAGCAGTCCCGTCATTTATCCTTTCAATTTGGCGTATAATAATAATTGATACATTTTAAATAAATATATATTTACATGCATTTATTTATTTCACCATATCCCATAAAATAGGGTAGAAAATTCACAGCCCCGCCAAGGCTGAAAGGACTAATGTGTTAAGGTATTTCCAATTAGGCGGCCGTAAATTTAAAAATACTGCATAATCAACATTTGATACAGATGTTAAATAATCTAAACGCACACATTGCATAATGATGCATAGGATATTTAAAGCTAAATTTCATATCTTTTACGAAAATTAAGGAAAACGGAATGATTAAATTATATTTTAATAATTATTTTCGCTGTAAATATTTTCCTCCGGTATAAATTTATTATTAACAACCATCAAGCCTCCATAGTTGAGTTACAGCTAGCAATCTTTAAATACAGCATTTAAATATTAATTTATGATTAGTTTGAGTATAGATATTATACTTGAGACTCAAGCTTATCACCACTAAATAAAAAACACATTATTTCTTTAGTTCCGCAATTATTTTAACTTTCTTTCTAATGCAATAATTAGGTATGTTTTGTGGATAGCATTATGGGAAATATTTCTTATCAAGCTCGTGAGTGTTCAAGGTAGGATAGGGATTTCATCTTATACCTCTGGGGTACTGGTAGGAGGTCCCATTGCTCTCCTTACATCCAATGGAGCATGTTTTGCCAATTGCTGGGTAATCAGGGAACGTATTGCGAGCAATTAGAACCGAGTCGATGTAGTCCCACACACACACGAACAACTATACCACCCTGCCTAGCCACCGGAGGCGTCCATTGGGGTTGGTAGAGGAGGGAAGGTAAGTAATTACCCATGAGTGCCCAGATGCAGAAGTGCACTTTCGGTAACTCCCTTTGAAGAATTCAGCACGTGCCGCTAAAGACCCCTTATGTAGCTCTCATCTATTGGGACATATGAAAGAGAAGGATCTTTGGATTATACGTGTATTTGAAATAGTTTCGTGGCCATTCAATATGTCTTGTATTAAAATTTCTTAAAATTGGAGTTGAAAAATTTTGTATGGGGATTAATCCTTCCTTGAACCTTTCTTAACTAAATCCCGAAAATAAGTTACCTTTTCTTCTAATTCTTCATTATATAATGACAGCCATCGCTAGGAAGCGTGACAAGGGGTAATTCAACACAGGGTCTGCAACTTCAAGAATGAAATATTTGTGGTGTTTTTAACGGTAGTCAACAGTTTATGATAGGTTATGTATGGGCACTGAAGCTGAATTTTTGGCTTCGTGCAATAGGAAAACCTGACACCCTACGCTTTAGTAAGCCCTTTTTTAATAGCGTATACCACCATTATTCCTTAAACTGCTTCAAACATATCTATCCTATTCCTACTCCTTTCTCGCCTACCTAACGTTCTCTCTTCTTTATTGCAGACTTTATCATTTCATCGCCAATCAAAATACACGGCATTCACCAATCCGTAGTTGTTATTTTCCTAAAAATGTTTAAATTTAATAAAAAATGAGTGACAATTTATCTGCAAGTACATGAGCTACGGTATATAAAATTTAAATACTTCTCTACACACTAGAGACGTAATCCTATTAACAAATATGACAACAAAATAAAGGCTAGATAAAATAATAAGAACATGCAAGGCTACTTACTATGGAAACACAATTATACAAATTTTACCTAGTCCGGTTGCTTGATGTTCTTATGATCTCCTATATTTCGTTTGAAAAAATAACATTTTAAATCTTTAGGTTTTTCATCCCTTCATTCTTTTTGTCATTATCTTTTTTTGTTCAAAATTTATTTTATTGTCGTATTTTACCCCTAACTTTATTCCGAATGATTTACACTGCATCTATCTATTATTATAAGGACCTGGAAAACTCTAGTAAATACTCTTTAGTATTATTTGGCATTTTTGGGGTATTTAAGCTGCCCAACTGCGTTAAATGATAGTGATTTGTCTCCCAAACCAATCTCAATATGAATGCATATTCCTGGAGAACTTTTTATAGAGTAATTCTTGCGGAAATGCGTTCATTTTGAATAACATTCCCATGATTTTGGCACTTTTATGCGAAAACCACAATGTTTCACGTAATTTACAGCTTAAGTTAGAGGGTAAATTTCCAAAGAAAACATTAAAAAAATTTTTTTCCTCTGAGTCCTCATTCTAAAACTCCATTTTCTCTTCAAAAAAGACTCTTTCACCATATTTTTATTTTGGCACACATAAGATTTAGGACTTCTAAGCATTCATGCTTTTCCTCCACGTCAATTGTTTTTCAAAATTGGTCTTCCGCTTTCAGTTAATTTCTCTCAACTGCCTCAAGGTGTATGGTTCAAATTTTCGCTTCCATGTAATGCTTTAAGTAATATGATTACCAATATTATATATACACATATATTCTTACTATGAGCGTACAAAATGAAATATTTCCTCAGTTTAACGCCCAAGTATTTTACCTTTTCACAAGTCCCATCGTGTGAGAATTCACATATTTTCTATTTTCTATTGTTTCAAAATTAAAGTGTGTTTCATTTTCTGGTATTTAATTCTAACACACATTCCTTACACCACATCGAAAAGTATAATGGTTAAGTGAGATTAAAGGAAATATATTTATGCACTTCAAATTTGCAGGACCTTAATTCCAAGTACGTGATGAGGACTAATGGAGTATTGACACATGGTATGGAGTGGAAAAAATAAGAAAGGGATAAAACGAACGTTCAATAGCTTCGCCAAAGGAAATTGTATTCGGATAAGGACATGCGTGGGAGATACATTACTTCTCGCTTCCATGACGCTATCGCGATATACAGTGAACGCGGGTGAAATTAAACTGGTCACCATTGCCTCTTCAGTTTCCTCGTGAGGGATGGACATAGCGGTCCCTGGTGAGGGGCTAAATAATATCCTCGCCGCGCAATATCAGGAGGGGTCAGGAGTTGCGTAAAAACGACCGTCACCGCCGCAACGAAGCAGGGTGTGTCCGCGGGACCGAGAGGCGATTCTCTGCTGTTCGTGAAAACTCGATTCGAGGCGAAGTGCGGACGTCCATATTTGAAAATTATGGACGACCCACAAGGTCGAACCAATTTCATTATTTTATCGTTTAAACATGTGGGGAATAGCACTCTAATCCAAGAGGCCACGCTTTCCATATTTTGTTGCTTACCTCGGTAAAATGTCTCAACATCAATCAGATAACAGATTCCATCCTTCAGCCTTCAGAGTGTCAGCCATTAGCTCTGAGTTTTTTTGATAATTAAATAAACGTATTCAAAAATACCGTTTAAAATAAATTTATTAAAAATTCACTCTTTCCTTTCGATCTGGGCACTGTCAAGATAAGCCTTACTTACGGGGTGTGCTCCAAAGATACATGTAGAATCAATCTAGGTTAAAAATGTATTTAAGATCATAGCATACATCACTAAAATTCTTCAAAATAGCACTCTTGTGCATCGACACACCGATGCCAGCTTCTCTACCAGTCGCGATAGGCTTCGTGCAAGGCATCGATGGAAACCTCGTCACGCCCATTTCCACTTTATGTAGCGTTCCAAAATGTTTGTCTTTCAAGCTCCTTTTTATTCTTGGAAACAAAAAATATCTGTTGGAGCCAAATTGGGGCTGTAATAGGGCGGATGAGGCAGCGTTGACGCCATGGGCTTGGCCGGGTACTCGAGGTCACGAGGAAGGAGACGTGGAACGGTATGGCGTTGTCATAGTGTAGCCTTCAATTGGCAAATATCTACTTCTTTACGCGTGGCTAACTATTTTCCGCAACCTTTCGAGGACTTCCATGTGAAACTTTTTGTACACTGTCTGTCTCTGAGGTACACACTCTTTGTGGATAACGGCTTTTGAGTCGAAAAGGAAGATAATATGCATTCGTGTATTTTCATACCTTTTTTTTATTAATGAGCAAAAATTAGATACTGTCCATACGTTGTCCCGAAACGGGAACAAATTCAATTTGCCTTAACAATAAAAATAATTTCAGAAACTTTTTCCGAGAAGAAATCAGTTTTTCTTATATCACACGATTTCGACATTCTCAGTACATAAGGTAATTTACCATATTTAAAATTAATCTTGTTTATTTTAATGGAGAGAAATAATTTGCGACCCTTGTATTGTTTACAGACACAGACAATTTTACTGCACAACGTATGTTTCGCCTCGGTATCACTTTTTTTTGTAACTCTGCCCTTCTTAACTATGAACAATTTCCACAAAGTTCGACCCTAAGTTAAACTACTATTTCTAAGCATGTAAATAATAAATACTACCAGACAATCTCCATCGGATTAACATAACAGCTTCAGGTTAACTTTGTGAAATTCCTTCAAAAATAGGGTGTATGATAGATGTGTGGTGGATTTCAGGGCTATCTGTGTTTGTTTTCTGTTGTACATGTTGTCAATCATTCTTTCCCTTTAACTTTTGTTGACTGAAATTTGTTTTATAATACGGAGTTCCTCTTGTCTGTTGTGTGGTGGCATTGGGATATTACCTACCCCGTGTAAAATGGAATGAAAGGCTGCACGTTTTTGTGAATGGCAATGTTTGGATGTGGAGTGGATAATATGGTCGGAGTAACACTTTTTCTGTTTTTTTGGAAAGTTGAACTTTTGATTAACTATTTTCATATTCAAATCCAGGAAATGCAAGGCAATCTCTGTTTATAACTCATTTGTAAATTATGTACACATATATAAAGAGTTTAACAGATCCAAAAAATTGTCCAAATATCTTGTGGATCCAGTTCAAACACAGAATATATCGTCAACATATCGAAACCATGATAACACATTTTTTGTAGGGGATGGTTTAAAGCCAATAATTGTCTTTCCTAATCATCTATTGAAATGTCCGCTAGGGTGCAAGAGAGAGGTGAGCCCATTGCCAGGTCTTAATCCATCAGATTATTTGAAATTTTTAACTATAAGATAAATGCTAGTGTATAACGGAGATAGGGTTCCCGAAAATCCTAAAAATGGTACTTTTGAGGTATTCCTATTTATTGTAAATAATGAGTTAAAACTAGCGTAAAAAGGTACCATATAAAGAGTGTTACAATATTATAATAATATTTTGATTTCCCTTCATATATATAATTTTTATATATTTATTATAATATATTATTATTACTTGTGTATCTAAAATTTTAGGTGAGCGTTCTATGAACGCAGACTAAACATCTAACGTAACGTTTATAATATAATAACATAAGACGTAACGTTTATATGCCTTTCCTAATAGTGGCAAAACCAGTCATCCGATACTGTAATAAGCCTCTCTTCAATTCCGCATTCTTCCTTCCTCTTTTTTTCAACTTGCCTATCCTATTCCTTCTCCTTCCTCGCCTGTCTGTCTCTTATCAAAATCTTCGGCATTCCATTTTCAATTAAAACCCTCTGAAATCATTTTTCTTAACTCCTTTGGCTTTCTCCAAAGAATTCTCTACACTCCCACTCCATGGTTAGCACTGCCTCGCTTGTTTTCGTTACTGTCTACTTCATCTTCTCCACCCTTCGACAAACCCACAGTTCAAAAGTCTTCAATATGCGCCTATGACCATGTTCCCGCGTCGTAAAAAATCTCCACGCTCTATAAAAAAGTTTTAAGAGCCTTTTCTTAACATCCTTACTCAACGTTCATGTCTTCGGTTCTCTCTTCCACGTGAAAACTTCTGTATCAATGTATTTATTATTTTATATTTTTATATCATTCTAAGTCAACATATGAACCCCTTTTATTAAAAAAAGCGGTTCATTTCTACAATAATTACCGATGGCATAATGATTCCCTCCTTGGCGCCAGAATTTTAGGTCGTGGCGCCTTACAAGCAGGCAGGGAAATAATTTTCGCAACGCTCCATTTACCCGTCACTCCAAAGGGCGGTAAGTTTTATTTTGTTATGAGTATTTGGCCGAAACCTTTTTTTTTTCATCGCGGCACTTTCGGAGGATAAACCGTATAGCGGTCCTCATCCTTTGAGTGGCGTCCTTTCATTAATAGGCGCCTCGTCGGCCGGAGAACTTCCTTGTCTCAAGAGCCTCCCGCCCTAAAGGGGCTCCTCCCTCACCCTCCCACCCACCCCTCCGACAAACGCCCCTTCATTCAAGTGGACTACCTCTTCCCCTCCTATATCCCTCTCCCTTCCCTCTTTCACGCAAATATCTCCATCCACCCACCTCCTGCAAAATCCCTCCCTTCCGCCCCCTCCGTTCCTCCCGTTATCCCCCTCCGAAACTCACCCCGTTCCCTATACCCCCTCTCCGCCTCCTCAACCCAAACCTCGGATGGCCCGATTCACACGTTCTCCCTCTCTCTCTCCCCCCTCCGTCGTAAGCAAAACAATCCGTACATGACTCACGGCGTAAATTTCATCCGCAAACGGTAGCTGTAAATTATTCGATAACCGGTGTGCATCAGGTCTAACGGTCTTGGATTGGCATTCGATTAATTTTTTTTGCATCACCGCCACCATCAAAGCAAGAGCCGAGGGTGTGAGAGAAACAGAGGGATGAATAGCCAAGTCGCTCGTGGGAGATGGTTAAAATAATAATAGTGGGATAGTAATTACCTTCATCCGGATTTTGAAGTCTCCTGGCTACTGTGTTTGTTTCGCGCCTCGAGAGATTGCCTTTGAAGTGTGTGTGGGTGTGTGTACGTGTGTCTGTGTTTAGCGAGATTGAATATTTCTGCCTACACCAATGCGATAATTCGTAAGCCGCCGAAATTTCGCGTTACGTGGAGTGTTAGAGCACCATCCATACTTGAAAGAGTAGTAGTCATCCATATTTGCATTTGAATATACATTAACATTATAAAAAAAACACTCGAGCACCTAAACACGTACATGCCAACGTGCATAAGGCAATATAGTATTAGGTGATTTTGACTGAATCATTAAATTGTTTTAGTGAATACATTCTGGAACTCGGGTGAGATTTTTTACATGATTGCGCATCGTGCGAGGGAAGAACGAGTGCTTGAATCTGTCTTTTCCGGTGTAATTCTTTCTGTTATTCTATCCAAAGTGGTTGAATCTACTAATATAATTTTGTTTGTTAATACTTCCCTCCGAATCGAAAGAAACTTAGGTTTTCTGTGTATTTCTTTACGTTTTAAGTCTTACCTGCCCTCTTCGAGAATCAATAAGGCTCCCAACTGAATTCCTCAATCATAACCGCAACGTCTACCCTCTTTCGCAGTAATTTTGACAAACCTAGTAGATTTTTTATGACCCCCTTCAGATTTCTTAATCTGTGTTTTCTCCCATGGATCCCAAATACTTACTGCGTATTCCAAAAGGGGCATAAATCGAATTACACATCTATCCAGCCTTTTCATTACATTTTCCTAGAACGCGTTTAATAAAGCATGGCTTCTTGTAGAATATCCTGAATTTATTTGTTTTCTATATCTATCCCTTTTATTTCTAGCATTCTTTTGTCCTCGCCTCCAATATTCTTTTCTCTACTGCCCATATCGTCCACGGACCACATCCGTTGAAAATAATATTCCGGTGTATGAATTTTAATGAGTCATTTAATGAAAGCGTTTTCTTTGTCTGTACTCCACGGTTAGTAAATGTTTTTTTTGTATAAACCATTTAGCATAATTGAGTAAGTTATTTAATATTTTTTATTGCATCTTACTCTCTGTGCATATGGCTGTGGTTTTTTCTATGCACCACCGGCATACTTATACTCATGATCATTTAACTCCTCAAGTTTTATCAGATGATGGGATCATATGCACTTAGATGTAATTAAGCGTTTACTTTAACTAAGTTTTTGTTTCTTCATTCCGTAATTGTATTTCCTAGGTATTCATTTAATAATCTCTTTTTAGCATATTAAGCGATTCTGTTTTTCAGTATATGAGAGTGTCGCCATTCTGTTTAGGTGCACGATCATTCCCCAAAGCACATACGAAGCCATCAGTGCATCTGAAACTGTAGAATATTGAAATATTTTGTTATATTGACATACCAGGAACTACGTAAAACTATCTCACTTCAAATGCTTGCCGACCAATTTGTACCACCGGGCAAGGTTTTTTACCTAACATCGACACGCTGGTGACTGCATACAGAATTATCGACGTGTTAGTACCGATTGGTTTTGTATGATGTCGGCAGGCATATAGCAAAATTTGACAATTTCTATTCATAATGTCAGCATGTTTGTTTTGTTTTTGTCTAGACCTAGTGACCTTTGTTGGATGATGAGTTACAGTCTTCTTCTTTGGGGCACCTTTAAGTGAATTTTGCAATGGCAAATGTTTCTATTTACATGAAATCAGACGAGATGAAGAGAAGTAGGAGAGGTTGCGATGTTATGTTTTACCATCTCTTCCACGAAAGACGTTCATCTCATGTTTCCGTTGGATTTCCACCCGGGAGGATGGCAGGGAAGCGCATTAAATTATTCAACCTTTCAATCAGACTCCCTCGTTGAAGATTTCTTCGCCTCCACCAAATCCGGTTGGAGTCATTTCCGCCGTCGTATTTTTTTGTTTCTCCTTTTTGTGGGGTGCAGTTTTCCCACCATTCAAGCAGTCTAAAAACAGGAAGGTGAATAATTTAGATGGAGACTTGTTGCCTAAATTTTTAGAGAGCATGCCAATTCAGGATTTTTTCGCTGGTGAAAATATCCCAGTTCTAGGCATTACGCCATTAAGCGTAGATCTTTTTAGGACCTGTTTGAAAAGTGCCACTTGGAACACATGGGGGGGAGAAGGCATGACAGTCAGGTGAAAAAAGTAGGCTTTTTTGCTAGTGGGTTACTCTGCAAAATGATTTTTTTTTGTATTGCTCGCAATCTGACACAAACCTATTGCGAGATCCGTATTTCTAAGGAGAAATAGATAAAAATATGATATTTAAATTACTACATTCCAAAAATTATAAAAAACTAAATGAGAATTTATTTTTAAAATTAACGTTACTAACGTTCTCGGATGATCACCTGTTTACGTAAAATCCAGGTGAAACATTCTCAAGCAAAATGAAAATTGAGAAAGATTTGTCGGCTGTTTTCAACGAATCAGACATCTCACAAAGCCAATTTGAATAGTTCACCAACCACAAGTAATATTGTTTTCACGTATTAATCCACAGGTTTAATATATTGGCCCAAAACAATCATAGTTGTTATCCTGAAGTTATGAAGCTCATATTCATGCAAATATTCAATGGAAATTAAATGTCAACTGGAGTTCTTTTTCTCATACCTTCGTGAAAAATAATAAAAGAAACGACCCGAATGAATAAACTCCTAAGTTGTATCATCTTAATCAATTCCCTTACACGCCAATAGGATATTCCCAGAGTAATTTCATTACCAATGTCCTGTTAACCTATTAAAAACATCTTACAACCTGTCAACAACGTGCCGAAAGAAATGAAATACCTGTAGTATCAGTGATAATAGTAATAATAATACCGAATCCTATTATCAATCTTATCTAACCATAAACGGAAATCGGTGGTCTATGAATTGAAATTATTAGAAGCCAACATAACTACAGGAGTGCCAAAGGAATGTTTTTTAGGGTATTTAATGTTTATGATATACGCGAACGGTCTAAGCTCCGACGTTTAGCAAATTTGAACTTTAAAATCTGTTTCGGATACAGGCATATTTGGAGCTACTTTATAGTGATTTAGACTTGAAATCAGAGTGATGCAATAAGTAATGGAGATTATAATTACTAAATGTACAGCGCTGAAATTTTGAAAAAAAATAAGACGTAAACTAAAAATAAAATATGGGACCAAATCTACCACCTCAGAACGGTCCAAACTCCAAGGCCTTTGACAGATAGAAAACTTTTCAAGGGGTCCACACATTACAAGAATAATCGAGTATAACTAAAAGAAGATAGGTTTCATCGGAATGGTTGTAGGAATACTTAGGGTAAGAGAGAGGTGTTACCAATCTATAGGAGGGATACATTGGAATTCGCGGATATAAGTATTTGAGTATAAGTACAAGTTCCTAGTTCCTATTTCGAAAAAGGTAAAGGCTAAATCATGTAAGGTTCACAGAACAATAAGTTTGATATCCCACGCTGCTAAAGTTATTCTCAGAATCATCAACAAAAGGATAGAGAGTAAGGAAAATGATTACTTAGGGGATGATCAGTTTGGATTTAGGGAAGGAAGAGGTACGCGTGATGCCATTGCAGTAATTAGATCACTAATCGAGAGGAATATAGAATACAATCAGGATGTATTTGCCTTTTTCGTAGATTTCGTAAAAGCGTTTGATAGAGTGAATTAGGAAACATTAATGCGTGTATTGCAGAAAATAAGAATTGATTGAAGGGACAGGAGACTGATCCGCAACCTGTACATGTCTCAGACTGCTCAGGTGCGAGTAGGGAACGGAGAGTCCGGATGGGCAGTGCTAGGAAGAGGTGTAAGGCAGGGTTGCCCATTGTCACCGGTGCTGTTCAACGTATATGTGGAGGAAATGATTAAAGAGGCATGGGAAGAACTGGAGGTAGGAATGAAAGTCGGAAGTGAATTAGTAAAATCGGTTAGGTTTGCTGATGACCAAGCATTAGTTGCTCAGTCAGCCAAGGGGTTGCAAGCATTGCTGAGTGAATTGGAGGTTCAAGTGCGATAGATATGGGATGATTATCAATTTTAATAAAACAATGGTTATGCGTTTTTCCAGGAAGAAAAAGGCTAAGCTAAACATTAAAATAGGAGGGGAAAAAATAGAGCAGGTGGAACCTTTTACATATCTCGGAAGTGTTTTGGACCAACACGGTCAAAGTAGTAGGGACGTAAGGAGAAGAATTGCGCTAGGCAAGGAGGCTTCCTCAAGGAGGAGAGATTGATGACGGGGACGTTGAGTAGGGATGTTAAGACAAGACTCGTAAAAACTCTGGTATGGAGCATAGCTATGTACGGCGCGGAAACGTGGTCGCCGAAACAGGAGGATAGACAGATTGGAGGCTTTTGAAATGTGGGTGTGGAGAAGTATGGAGAAGGTGAAATGGACCGAAAGGGAAACAAATGAGGAAGCACTGGTGATAATGGGTGAGGAGAGGGGTTTGTTGAGAGAAATCTATGGAGACAGGAAAAATGGATGAAAGGCGTATTGAGCGGCAGTGGAATGTTGAAGAAGGTAATAGAGGGGAGAATTTTGGACAAGCGAGGAAAGGGCAGGAACAAGATAGGGATATTGGACGGGATGAAGGGAGGAAAGAAGTACACAGAGATGAAGATGGACCTGATGTAGCTTAGGTTGCTGGATTGGGTTTTGCTTGGAATTACAAAATGTTTATTTGATAGTTGTGCCCATCCAAAAACCTACCTTAACCGGTAGATTACCTAATAAAAGTATTTGGGATCTACAGGAGAAAACATTTCGTATGGAATTGAAAACCATTCAAAACTCGCCTGATTTGATAAAAAATTGTAGTGAAAAGAGAACAAGTGTGGCGGGTATATTGAAAATATTTGCTTGAAGGAACACCCTTGATTCATGGCGACAGCAGGCACAAATTAAAAAGCTACTGGTTCCTTAAATATTCTTTCGACACCAAGGATACTAATTTGGTTACAGGGGATCTGAATGCTATAATTGTCAGTATTTTTTAATCCGTCCGTCAAATTTCCATGATAAATAAAGAAATGACATCGATTATTCAAAATAAAATGCCAGATTAGTGATTTTCTTATACATGTAGAACATTATGCCAGGTATAACGATTGAAAACGTATGAAATAAATTAACTGTCATCGATGTAATTTGCGAAATGTACCGAAAATATTGTCAGAATGTTTCAAAATTGAGTAGTTTAAGCCTTGTGGCGCTGTTATCGGAATCAGAACTGACGAGCTGGCTCGTAGCCCGATCATGTTAGTAATCACCACCGTCTGACATAATCTGATTGCTAATTTATAGTACCTTCCATGAAATTTTTAAGTTGGAAAATTTTTCACCAGTGGAATTGCGCAAAGAAATGGCCAACATAAAGAAACTGAATCTGCAAGTTTACTTTTGCATATTTCTAGGCTACCCATGAGATATTTCAAAGACTTTTGTGCACTTTTTCATAAATCAACGTATTTTTGTCATAGGGAGCATACAAGATAGATCACGCTACTTTATTAAAAGGTTTTTAATATAAAATTGTTTCAAATTGAATGTTTTAATCAAAAATAATTCCATGTATCAACATTGCTGGCTCTTGCATCGCATTTACGTATTTAAATATATCAGAAATTAACTATTTTAGGTAATCTACTGGGTAAAGTAGGTTTTTAGATAGACATAATTACCAAATAATTATCTAGTATCTCCTAACAAAACACAATCTAACATCCTATTCTGCAACCAGTCCCCCTAAGAAATTAGTTAGGGTTTTAAAATATGACAAGCAACGTAATCGATGAAGCATTTGCAGTCATAATTTTTTTTCTCACAGAGGCATGAAGAATTTTTCAACCCTGTTCTTATGAATTGAAAAGTATAGTATTTTTTACGATTAACCGACTCACAGAATGATTGAGGAAGCACCCTTGCGTTAAACAGGAAACGGATTTTAAAAAGGGTTTTTTTTGTTTTTGTACACTGGTTTATGACCTGGCTTAGAAAAATGGCATTGCTTGGAGATAAAAGGGCCACGACTGTATGGGGTGACTTCTCCAGGGACACCAAAGAAATCAACCTCTGAACGGTCGGCGATTGCAAATGATAATAAAATATAAGATGGACACCGCGCGCATCTCCCGGTACTTTTTCTCCGCCCAGGGAGAGAGAAGCGCTCCAGTCGCCGATGCTCTCACCTCCTCTCCCGCCTACGGACGTGCCGGCGCATAATCCCCGAGGGACGTTGGGAACTCCTCGGTCCCCTGTCTCCCAGCCCCCTCCTTCCTTCCTCTCCCCTCTTTCCGCATCCCCTCCCCCGCGGCGACAGGGGTCCTCGACTGGGTTCTCCTCTCCCGGGGTGGGCAGGACATTCCAAGATGGACGGCTCGAGGTATTTCCACCCTGCCATCGCGACTATGCGCGCTGCGATCGCACGCTGGGAGTGGAGTGGGGATGGCCCGTCGCCAAGCACCACCTACCCGACGAAGGGGAGAGGGTGTCAGGAGTGGGTTGGGAAGGATGGGCGTAGGGTCTGATCTCCCTTGTGTTCGAAAAGACTCCTCTTCATTTCCCTCCCCCAGTTTCCACTGGCGCCACCTCCCTTCTGAGTTAACCGGGTGGGCCTTGGGCTTGTAAATCCTTTGATTAGTCGTGCGACAGAACGTTCCACCAACACTGCCAACATGTCGAACTTGACCATTATTTCCCAAATTGAAAACCATACATTTTGAAATGTTTTTAAAAATCCATTACAAACCCCTTCATGCTCCTTACGTATCGGTCATGAAAAATAAGATGAGAATGATCAAACGTTGAGCTGACATATCCATTTTGAGACCACTTATTACCATTATCACCCTAGCGGAGGTGTACAGGGTACCATGTAAAATCAAGGAAAATGTTCGGAATATATAATATATTTTTCTTCGGAAGAGACCAATTATTTCTGAGAGGGGAAATGAAAAATATTCTTTAAATCGTAATAATATTAATTTTTACGTGGGATATATGAGGGATGATAATTTTGATTGGGAAAGATAAAAGTTCTCGGCATTTCCACAAACTTTCTCAAAAACGATCGTTTTTTTCCAATATAGTTTAGGTTGCTGTTATTAGCAGTAGTGTACTCGGTTAGGGTAACTTTTCTATGGAAGTAGACTTTGAACACAGCAGCATACATAAAATATCCTTAAACCTTACACTTCATGATGTCATAACTCAATGTTTATCTCACCATATGTTCTTTCTCTTGTAATTCAATTTGAAAACTCATTGTTTTCCTACCTTGCCCTCAAAGCTTTTTCCCCTTCGTATTAGTCTTAACCATCATAATAATCCCATATTACCCCATTCTCCTCTCTAAATATATGGTCTTCTGCATCCAACTACCACATCTCAGTATCCCCTGCATCACCTACCCTGCCGTCTTCCAATTTCATCCAACAATCTTCTATTTCTACCCTTAGCATTACTAGGAGTTCATCGTTGACCTCATTTTCCGTCCGTTTTGTACTTTTCATTCTTATTCTCACATTCGGTTCTCAAAATCCTCCGCTAACTAAATAGAGAGTGTAGTCCATACCGAGCAACACCAGACTCGTTCGGCTAACGTAATGTGGAATGACGAACAAATTTCTCGCGTATCAACCAATAAATTTGGGAAATTTCTTATGAAAGGTTAGGTATTTATATATACAAGCCCTTCATGAGGAACTGCTCACATATTGTATATTTCAGAAATCGATAGAGTTATACCATTTAATTGTATGTATAATATGGGGAGTGCGAACTGAAAACTCTTCGACATATTTCCAGATTTTAAAACTCGGGGGCCCATAAGGTACGGCAGAAAGACAAAAGACATAAGAAGACAGAAAGACATAGGAAGCTCCCTCGCCATACAATATCTGCAGGTGAATGTCGATAATCATCTCAGAACTGATGAGATTGGGCCGAACGCAGTAAAGAGTGACCGATGAAAGCTTCACTAGGCATTAGCAAAATCCAGGTTGAGGTATTCATTTATTCAGAAGGAACTTGAATATGCTTAGGTCAGCTAATCAGGGGAAACGCCCAGGAATTACATTAAGAGGAGAAATACTCGTTCATGGTAATAGTAAGCCTTATGTAATACGATTAATGTAGGAGAGAATTGGGGTGTGTACGATGGTTTTGCATATACGTACTTATGAAAGTTTTGGTTTAAATTTTTTAAGTTAATTCCACCCTATTAACTACCGCCGAAGGTGAAATTTACCGAAGGAGCGTAAAGGTATAACCGTTCACCGACTGACTGGAATAAAGCCATGACCCTTATTATGTTATACTGCGTATTGTGGTATTTCGTATTTGTAAAATTAGAGAGATCAAATGTTTAACAGATAGGTTGAAGATGTATATTTTGCACCAATGATAAGGGATCAGAATAACATTTTCCGACCGCGGTAGTCATATTCGGGCCAAAATTAATCTGGTGTGTATTCACCTCCTGCCCCAGACCCTAGTACTAAATAGCATACTACTAGTAATACTACTAGTAATAGTACTAAATAAATACAAAAGACCAGAGTACTAAAATAAATTTTAAGAATTTTGGTCTGTGTTTGCTTCAGAGCCATTGGTGGAGACATCACGTTGTTGAGGATTCCGTGAATTTCACGTGGACACCCGGAATGAAAGTAAGGAATACAAATGAAGATTTTTAAAGATACCCAAAAGTTTACGACTTATACCATATTTTTCGTAGTTACTGTTCTATTTCAAAGAGAGGTTCTCACGTGGTCGTACTATCACTTCAAAAAACCTGTAGGCAGCCACCGGCGTGATGAGAATAGTGTAAAGATGAAAAATTCACATAAAGTTGACATTTACTGACTGGCAGAGGCATGGGCTGCATTATGAAGCATAGTGTATCCACATCTATGAAATCACATTGTTGAGAACCAAAACCGTACTAACTTATTTACTTCATAAAATTTAGCAAATACACGTATTAAAGAAGTTGTATTTTTATTTCATAATTACTTTTCAGAAAAGTGGTTAATACTTCTTCATGTAATGCGTTTAATTCTTATCCAATCCTGTATAAAAAGTAAAATTTTGATTTTTCTCTTTCCTCCACATGCAGTCTTATTTATTAATTACGGCCATTTTTTGTCAAATGGATTTGTTTTTTCGTACTCACTTCCTACCATTCTTTTGCTAGAATACATGCCGATTTTTTTCATCTTCGTTCCCTACTTTCCCAGCACAAATATGTTGTTAACATATCAGTTTTCCTACCACGTCACTTATACTTACCACAAAAAAACACACTGAGATGCCTTCCATGGATTTTTTTACAATTTTTTCACTAATTCTCTTTCACGTGAAGCCCATACACCTACGACAGGTGCTAACATGGGACTAACTATCGTTTTCTTCGCGAGCTATTTAACATCTTTAAAATATTTTCAGTAGCCCAGTATAAAAGAATGTCCACTTTTAAATGAATGTGGCGCAGATATTTTCAAAATATTCTCCCCAATCTAAATCTTCCTTTAATAGGGCACCTAACTATTTCAGGTTATGAGATTTTGGTGAATTATTACTACTATTATTGATGTTCAACCTTTTAACGTAGATTTTGAATGGCCACAGACTATGAAAAAGTACAAAGATAGATTTCCTTACCTCACCTAAGAAAACGCAGTCTAATATCCGACACTATAAGTAACCCAAGTAACTCATTCCGTTCAACAGCTCTATCCTATTTCTACCTCTGCCTCTCTTGAGTGGTATCCTTCAGTCTGTCTGTCGCTGATCCTCCAGTCTGTCTGTTACTGTTTAGTACCACATCGCCAATCAAAGTGTTCCGTGTCCACCTTTCCTGACTCCTATAGATTTATCTCAGTAATTCCCTCTTCACTCCATGCCAATTACAGGTGGATTCACGATATTCCTTATCTTCATTTCTTTTTCACTTCTTCAAATTAAAATCAATCCGTATATTAAAATTTTCTTGCCACAATAATGTTGCTATAAAATGAAATAAATTAACGAACGTTACTGTTAGTAGTGTTTCCCTTGTGGGCACTGAAAGTGAAAAATCGATACACTTAACTCCTTCGAAATCATGGAAAATGTTTTTGTGTGGTAAAATCATAAATAAATAATTGATCCCAGCGGATTATCTCAACGTTAGTGAAGTGAATAATATCAGAGTTGTGGGAATTAGACTCAAATATCATAAATTGGACCGAACTGAAGTTTTGGAAGAAAAGCAGAGATTAACAAGAGGCATATTCTATTAATAAAATAGTATGAATCATTTCGGAATAGGTCAATTATTTGGATGAATGACACTGACATCAAATCTATCATGGTGTACACACATCAGAAGAATATGCGGGTCAACCTTAAAGAAGCTAAGGTTCATTAGACGGAAAATGTGACAATAAAAAAAGAAAAAGACAGATACATTTCCGCGCTTTAGTTAGGCTACATTTTGAATACGCGAGAAGTATGGAGATTGAATTCGAAGTGCTTTTTGGAGGGTTTAGATCTGAGATCCTCTTAATTTTCGAAGGCAGCAGGAAATAGCGTGTAGGTGAATTAGTGGATCTCTAAAATCTTCTTTGCCAAATTATAAAGCTTTAAATTAAGTGAGTTTCAGTATTAGCAAAAGTCGTTCATTTAACACGAATCGGATAGCATCGGAGGGAAAATGTTATAATGGATTCGATATTAATAAGAAGATGATCCTCATTAACAATTCCAAAGATCGAAGTCAAAGAAACATTTCCTGTATTGGTAGTAAATTGCCGAAGTTAAAAAAAACAAACTCGCTGAATATCATCACCTTATTCAAAGCATAGGCGCAGGTATAATTATGGTGACCGAAAGCTGGTTAGCCACTGATATTGCCGTTGGTGAAATATTCCCAAAATCCTTTTCCATTTACAGAAATTACAGAACAAATGGAATCGGGGGCGGTGGTTTTATTCCAGTTAAAATTTCTTGCGTCAGCAGGGCTGAGGTAATTCCGGGTAATGGTTTGAAAAGCGCTTGGTGCTCAATGAAAAGACCTCAAACCAAAAGAATTTATGTATGCGCATTTTACAGACCGTCAGTCGACAGAGACAATCAAATACTAGAATTAGATCAGCAAATCAAAGGTTTCATGTCAAAAGGATCATAATAACATTGATCGACCCTGGTAGGGCCATGTTCAAATAAAATTATTCTGGTGTATGTTCATCCCCTGCCACACCCTAGCGATGGCTTGCAGGGTATATAATTAGATAAATAAATAAATACAGACCAATTGATCTGAGTTTTTTGCTTTACTAAGCAAATACTAAGCAAATTGGGACCAATTACATTGGTACGTTTAACCTCTGTAATAAAATGGACGACAGGTGGACACCGTCTTAGTTGATAAATATGCATTCTCTCGCCACCACACGCTATGCAATCATAACAAAATTGAGCAAAAAATCCGTTTATATTAACACAAAGGATAAAATGTAATAGTTTATTCAAACACGCTAATTATTGTACGGCGTACATACGAGGGGTGTTAAAAAAATAATGAGAATTTTAATTTTTCGGACAATAATATTTTTTTTTATTCTTATACATTGATGTTGTCACCTTCAAAGTAGTCCCCATTGGAGATTATGCGCTTCTTCCAATCCCCGAAACACTTCTCAAACTCGATCTTTCAGATAGCCTTAAGGTCTTTCAGCGATGCGCTTTTAATGTCATCCACGGCTGTAAAACGACGGCCCTTCAAGGTTCTCTTAATTTTTGGAAATAGGAAAAGTCACACGGAGCCATATCTGGCGAATATGGAGGCTATAGCATCGTTACAGTATTGCTTTTGGCCAAAAATTCACGAGCAAGCAATGAAGCAATGAGCTGGTGCATTATCGTGGTGCAAATGCCAAGAAATGTTTTTCCACATATCAGGGCGTTTTTTTCTGGTTTCTTCACGAAAACGGCGATGAACCTGTAGGTATTACTTCTTATTGACCGTTTGACCTGGCGGCAGGAATTCATTATGCACTATGTCATTAAAATCGAAGAAAACAGTGAGCTTAACGTTCACATTCGACCGCACTTGTCGAGCCTTTTTCGGTCTGTGCGAGCCAGAATGCCTCCACTGGCATGATTGAGCCTTAGTTTCAACGTCATATCCATAAGCCCATGTTTCATCACCTGTTATAATACATTGCAGTAATTCTGCATCGTCGTTTACTTCATTCAGTGACTCCTGAGTAACTTCCATTCGCCGCTGTTTTTTTCAAAATTCAACAATTTTGGTGTGTATTTTGCTGCCATGCGTTTCATACCCAAAAAATTGGTAAAAAAGTCATTACATGATCCAGTCGATATGCTAACATCATCAGCGACATCTCTAATTGTGATTCGGCGATCGTTCATAACCATTTCTTTCATTTTAACCACGTTTGCATCGATTGTTGAGGTGCTGGGGCGTCCAGGACGTTCGTCATCTTCAAGGTCTTCACGGCCTTCTTGGAAACGCTTATACTACTCGTAAACTCTTGATTTACTCATAGCACACCCACCTTTGCCTTTTTTAACATTTCACACACTTTGTTACACTTTATTTCATTTTTTACGCAAAATTTTATACAAATCCTTCGATCCATTTCTTTTAACAAACGAAAATTGCCGAGTTCATAAAACACGTCTAACGTTAGTGGTTGTCACAGACAAAATCCACAATGAAAACAGCTGAAAGTTTAATCATACTTCAGTGGCATGTATACCAACATAATAAAAAAAAGTTTGACAATCGGGCTCTCCAAGCCCGCGAAATGAAAAAATTGTTGTTATGTTTTGAACACACCTCGAATATATTTATTAGCCAGAGTACTATATTTTGCGTATATAAGCAAATAAATACTCAAGTACATGTATGAATAAAGAATTCTGCATGTTATAGATGTTGACCCCTACCATATGCCCTTGTGGAGGAGGAGTATTAACTAAATGTTTGTGTAGAAGAGGAGAATGCTTGAAATTAGTGGATCCATATGAAATGAGGTCAGATTATGCATATGAGAGAATGATTGTTTATAGCTACAAATTAAATGTTCCATCATAACAATCTAATCACCATATCCGATCGCTTTCATTCAATCAACAGGGTTTATCTAATTATCGCGGTGTTAAATTAATGCATCTCATCGCGAAAAGAGGGACAATTTGAAATATCTTTTGCCATTTGCGTTGTTTTTAGAACAATTGAATCTAGCGGTCACCGGCGAAATTTTATTACCCACACTCATCGCGTTAATTGAGGAAAACGAAAAATTAAAACGGTCTTCGATTGGAGCGAATCGACGGAATTGCGAACACTTTTCCCCATGATTTAATTATTTTCTTCCCAATCGTGGTCCAACCAATCAATTAAATGGCATATGTGCGAGAATTGATGTATTCAACGACTTAGTCATTAATTGAAATAGATTAACGGGATACAGAGCATTTTTCAATTAAATTTCCATGATTAAAGCATAAGTGTTACAACTTAATACGTAAAATGATTTCATTGTTTCCATTCCGATGAATTAGTCTTATCGATACTTTGTGTCATTTTTTGGTCAAATGCAATTAATTTAAAAATTACTCTTCGTAATTCTGTTGAAATTTGATAATTAAATTTAAAGAGGTAACATCTGGACGAACTTATAAAACGTTAATCTATTTCAGTAATACTTAAAAGGGTAATTAACTGTTGGCATTACAAAATAAATGATTTTCATCCAATGCAATTGATAATAAAAATCATTTCAATGCATAGTATGATTCTAATATCAGAGAAACGCTAAATAGCATATTAATTTTCACAAATTAAAATTTATGACAGTGTAATTGTATACATGGTTTTAAAAAAGCATTTCCATGGATGGGGAAGGTTGGGCCACACTATTTCAAGAAACTGCGGGAGATGCCGCAACAGTACTTTTAACGGAGTCATTCACTAAAATGCATTTCATTGCAACAATTTAAGAGTGTAAAAATCATTTGCCTTGACCTGAGTGATTACAGATTAATTATCACCCGAACAAGCTACACTACCGCGGTCAGGACAATGTTATTATGATTCCTTATCGTTCGTCGAAAAGATGGCATCAAAAATCTATTTGTTCTACAATCACACTCTCTAATTTAATAACAAGATCTCTCCTACCGTAGTAGAATTAGAGCAATAATATATTTTCAACATCACTGCTTAAGAGACCGCCTTGTAATATATACAAGAGCTTCAAACTTTAATTTAGCATTCGCTCTGTGAGTAATTCCCAGCCTAGCTGCTCTAATATTTTGGAATATCTACATTACTAAATGTATTATAATTAGAATCATGCAAAACTCCGTATTCAAGCTTTTACCAGTATTTTTGGCAAAGGCTTCGTCATGTGAGGATTACAGAACAATAAGTTTGATATCCCACGCAGCTAAAGTAATTCTCAGGATCATCAACAAAAGGATAGAGAGTAAGGCAAATGATTACTTAGGGGATGATCAGTTTGGGTTCAGGAAAGGAAGAGGTACGCGTGATGCCATTGCAGTAATTAGATCACTAATCGAGAGGAATATAGAATACAATCAGGATGTGTTTGCCTTTTTCGTAGATTTCGTAAAAGCGTTTGATAGAGTGAATTGGGAAAAATTAATGCGTGTATTGCAGAAAATAGGAATGGATTGGAGGGACAGGAGACTGATCCGCAACATGTACATGTCTCAGACTGCTCAGGTGCGAGTGGGGAACGGAGAGTCCGGATGGGCAGTGTTAGGAAGAGGTGTAAGGCAGGGTTGCCCATTGTCAGCGGTACTGTTCAACGTATATGTAGAGGAAATGATTAAAGAGGCATGGGAAGAACTGGAGGTAGGAATGAAAGTCGGAGGGGAATTCGTAAAATCGGTTAGGTTTGCTGATGACCAAGCATTAGTTGCTCAGTCAGCCAAGGGGTTGCAAGCATTGTTGAGTGAATTGGAGGTTCAGTGCGATAAATATGGGATGAGAATCAATATTAATAAAACAAAGGTTATGCGATTTTCCAGAAAGAAAAAGGCTAAGCTAAATATTAAAATAGGCGGGGAAAGAATAGAGCAGGTAGAGCAGTTTACATATCTCGGAAGTGTTTTGGACCAACACGGTCAAAGTGGTAGGGACGTAAGGAGAAGAATTGCGCTAGGCAAGGAGGCTTTCTCAAGGAGGAGGGAGTTGATGACGGGGACGTTGAGTAGGGATGTTAAGACAAGACTCGTAAAAAATCTGATATGGAGTGTAGTTACGTACGGCGCGGAAACGTGGTCGCTGAAGCAGGAGAATAGACGAAGATTGGAGGCTTTTGAAATGTGGGTGTGGAGAAGAATGGAGAAGGTGAAATGGACCGATAGGAAAACAAATGAGGAAGTACTAGAAATGGTGGGGGAGGAGAGGGGTTTGTTGAGAGAAATCCTATGGAGGCAGGAAAAATGGATGAAAGGCGTATTGAGCGGTAGTGGAATGTTGAAGAGAGTAATAGAGGGGAGAATGTTGGGCAAGCGAGGTAAGGGTAGGAACAGGATAGGGATGTTGGACGGGATGAAGGGAGGAAAGAAGTACACCGAGATGAAGAGGGACCTGATATAGATTAGTTTGCTAGGTTGGGAGTCACAAAATGTTTATTTGATAGTTGTGTCCATCCAAAAACCTACCTTAACCGGTAGATTACCTAATAATAATATATATATAGTGTGGGGATGTGGGAGCTCTTACGTCAGCAATATAACTTTTGAACACAATCTTTCATCAATTTTGAAAGTTTTCAGAGGACGAGTGAAATTGGTGCCCTCCAGAGCAAGGTTAAATCACTATCGAGAAGTAAGAAGGGAAGATCGGTGCTAACAGTTAGACATAGGTTGGGGAAGATAATAGTTAACACAGAAAATATCCAAGAGAGATGGAAGGAATATGAAGAAAAATTCTGTCGAATAGAACTTAGGCCAACAAGGTTAGACATAGAAAAGGAACATGACGTAGAAGAAGATAGCTTAGGTCCAGACATACTCGAAGATGAAATAGAAAAGGCATTATAGGAGATGAAAGCAAATAAGGCCGCGGGAATAGACAACATTCCCGTGGAACTGTTGAAATGTTTAGGAAAATGCGGGAAGAAGGCCCTATATGGACTGATTCGCAGTATCTATGAGGAATGAGTGTGGCCGGAAGATTTTGTGAGATTAGTGTTAGTTCCTATTCCGAAAAACGTAAACGCTACATCATGTGAGGATAACAGAACAATAAGTTGGATATCCCACGCAGCTAAAGTAATTCTCAGGATCATCAACAAAAGGATAGAGAGTAAGGCAAATGATTACTTAGGGGATGATCAGTTTGGGTTTAGGAAGGGAAGAGGTACGCGTGATACCATTGCAGTAATTAGATCACTAATTGAGAGGAATATAGAATACAATCAGGACGTATTTGCCTGTTTCGTAGATTTCGAAAAAGCGTTTGATAGAGTGAATTGGGAAAAATTAATGCTTGTATTGCAGAAATTAGGAATGGATTGGAGGGACAGGAGACTGATCCGCAACCTGTACATGTCTCAGACTGCTCAGGTGCGAGTGGGGAACGGAGAGTCCGGATGGGCGGTGTTAGGAAGAGGTGTAGGGCAGAGTTGCCCATTGTCACCGCTGCTGTTCAACGTATATGTGGAGGTAATGATTATAGAGGCATGGGAAGAACTGGAGGTGGGAATGAAAGTCGGAGGGAAATTGGTAAAATCGGTTAGGTTTGCTGAGGATCAAGCATTAGTTGCTCCGTCAGCCAAGGGTTTCCAAATATTGCTGAGTGAATTGGAGGTTCAGTGCGATAGATATGGGATGAGAATCAACATTAATACAAAAAAGGTTATACCATTTTCCAGAAAGATAAAGGTCAAGTTAAACATTAAAATAGGCGGGGAAAAAATAGAGCAGGTAGAACAGTTTACGTGTCTCGGAAGTATTTTGGATCAACACGGTCCAAGTAGTAGGGACGTAAGGAAATGAGCTGCGCTAGCCAAAGAGGCTATCACAAGGAGGAAGGAGTTGATGGCAAGGACGTTGAGTAATATTTTTAATAAAAGACTCCTAAAAACTTTGATATAGTGCGTAGCTATGTGCGGCGCGGAAACGTGGTCACTGAAGCAGGAGGATAGACGTAGATTGGAGGCTTTTGAAATGTGCGAGTGGAGAAGAATGGAGAAGGTGAAATGGACCGAAGAAAAAACAAATGAGGAAGTACCAGAGATGGTGGGTGAGGAGAGGGGTTTGTTGGGAGAAATACTATGGAGGCAGGAATAATGGATGAAAGTCGTATTGAGCGGTAGTGGAATGTTGAAAACTGTAATAGAGGGGAAAATGTAAGGACAATGAGGAATGGGCCGGAACAGGATACGGATTAATTCATAGGATAGAGATGTTGGACAGGATGAAGGATGAAGGGATGACAGAAGTACACAAAGATGTAGATGGACTTGATGTAGAGTAGGGTGCTGGATTGTATGCTTTTTAGGAGTCACAAAATATTTTTTTCGTAGGTGTGTCCATTCAAAACCTATCGTAACCGGTAGATTACTTAATAAATTAATAAATAAATATATATATAATATTATATATGATTTATAAAGTATACCGTAGCTAAAGCGTACAAGTTTGTCCTACAGAGGAAATATATTATATAATAAATATTAAATTTGAAAGGCAACCTTTGGTTAACGATGATTGTTCTCGTGATTTATTTCTCACGTTCCGCTAATCTCATTGGAAGATATGTTCCATCCGCGCTGTAATTTGTTTTGCAGGATTTTCCTGGAAATGTTTGTGAAACCATTGATATTGCACTTCGTTCTATATGATTTCTTTTTTATTTCTATTTTTATTCCCAAGTTTGGCACTCACGTTTAAATTTAATTAATTCATGGTCGTGAAATAATGCGCATGCTGGTGGTATGATTTAGGATGATGTTATCGATCTTTTGTATTTAATAGGTTTCGTGCATCTGAGTATGGTGTTTAATATTAACCTAGAGTTCAAACTTGAAGAGCGCCTACCGAAGGAGGCAATAGTTACCACTTGGACGTGTCGTCGATCTAATCATAGCTCCTCGTCCCGTTTCCCTATTGACAAAACAGCAAAACCTTGCAGTAAATTAACAGGTGTGCACCGAAACTAACATGCTCGTCAGGTACTCCTGCGTATAAAACCTAATTTAAATAATTAACGAACCCAGTTTTTTTATAATTAACGAACTACTTCTCACGGTTTCAGATTCCAAGTTCATTTCATCGACTAACATTTTTGGATAAACTATGGACTCGATTCCTTTGGTAAAGGGCTACAACATTTTAAACACCGAAAGTATTTATGAATCTTTTATACGGGATGGATATTTTTTTTCATTTCTTAGGGAAATAGTGTCCTATGTACAGCTTGTCAATTAACTCAAATGCTTGACACACTGGAGTCAGATGCATTTGCAGCCATCTCAATGCGGAACAGATGTTGTATGGACTAAATTTCGTCTGGCTCCTACCCTTAGACCAATTATGGTTGACCATATTAGGGCCTTATACGTATCTTTTCTTCCGCTAACACAGTTGTAGGGGTCATCAGAATTCACAAGGACTTCCGCTAACACAAGGGGTAATCAGCATGTACTTTGAGGAAGAAGATGTTCAATCGAGTGTTAGCGCGAAAATTTCACTCAACACGGAGTCTCATTACGGTATAGGCGTAAAAAGTAGTTTCAATTAAAGGATAATAACAAAAATGATAATTATCTTAATTTTGTCGAGTGTTTTTTTTTGTAATTTATAAAGTTACCAAATGAGAAATTTTTTTCACTACCCTTTCCTTGACCGTATGTGAAAATTCAAGTATTGCCATTTGATCGCTTTTAATTCACAGCGTATTGTACAGTTTTTCTTGCCAAAGTGTCTTTTGCGAAAGGGAATGTACCACAAACACATTCATCCGTTGACATGAATCTCTAGCGCCGCGCCATGTCTTTGCTTCGGCGTCCAGGCGCCTGTCTCGACTCGTGGTGGCACTCGTGTTTGGATTGAGATGGGTGGGTCTCATCCTCTCTCCGCCGATATTTTATAAGAAATCTCCCTCTCCCCCCTTCTTCCTCCACCCCAACCCGCCTTCCCCTCTCAGGTGGACACCCTCACACTCCCCACCCCCGCGCCGAAAGTATTTGAAAGAAAGCCAATAGAAAGGGATCGGCAAGTCGCTTTCCTGTGACGTCAGACGTTTATCTCGCTTTTAGTTTTCAATCGGGAGGCGCGTGCATTGCATGTTTGACATAACTAACGTTCGATTACGATTCTTCGAACGGCTGTGGGAATCCTCTTGTCTGGGCACCACTCGAAAAATTCCCGGTGCTACCACAACAGAAAAGGCACGGAGGTATTAAATCATATGAGTTTTAGAACACCAAAAGTTTGGGCGTAATATAATTGACAACAAATTTTTCATGGTCTACGCACATAGGAAAAATATAGGCGTTAGTGTTAAAGAAGCCAGGGTTCATTAGACGAGTTTTGGACTGATGTAGTGAAATGGTAAGATGGAGATGTTACGAGGTTTTAGCTAGGCCATATTTGAAATACGCGGAAAGTAACTGGGATCCAATGGGGAAAACGTTAATTTAGGAGATGGAAAAGGTGAAAATCCACTACATTTCTTAAAAATTGCTACGACAGTTGAGTAGACGTGAAAGATGTGTTGGTGGAATTAGGTTTGGAACTTTTTATTGACCAAGAAAACAGACAAGATTTAAGTTTTTTATAAAACACAGGACATTTGTGTTTTCTTGCGATACTCAGAGAATTGTTATGGGGTAAATTATTTTGGTAAAAGCATGTAGAAGGTAAAAGCTGCAGTAGACGATGTTAGGACACCAGCATCACACGCGAAAATGATCGTTTGCATATGAATTTTGCATCAATATACATAGCAGATACGCCTTTTTATTTTTTGGTTTTATGCATTTCATTAACACATACACAGAAGCACTCGTACAAGTACGCAAGTTCATTCCTTTGTTAATCATGAAATAATTGACAAATTTGAATTTTTTAAAATTTTATATTTTCGATGCGGGTCGCGGTGGTCTAGTGGGTAGAGCGTTGGACTACTGACCTAAGGGTCCCGGGTTCGGTTCCCGGGCAAGGCACTTTGGGCTCCACCCAAGCTAGTTGATTTTTCGGGTACCAGAGCTTCCTGGGAAACCATAATTATCACCAATTATTACCAATATTACCGGCACAGGGAAAGGAACTGGCCCCCCTACCCTGATGTGTGAATATTCACACGCCGTCGGGCTTAGTACTGGGTGACCTCTACCATCACTTACTAAACCGACCTTCGGGTTGATTACTGTGTTTATGGTTTTTTTTTATATTTTCGGACTATTTTTTTAAATATGCCCATCATTCGAGGGCAGAACGCTCTCTTGAATCTGATGAAGACACTTCTTGAATTATTACGGTCATTTAGTGGTAATAGCTGGATGTAATATGTTGAACACATTTAATTCCATAATTCGTCTCTTTTTCTAGCACAAGCTAAAAGACTTCTTAAAAATGATGCGAGATTTAAGCTTTTCTTATCTTTTTATTTCAAAAGCCGTACTATGTGTTCATGAAGCAATATCATATATGTCATTCTTTCCAAGGCGGGATGAAATATTTTGTTAAGCCATTTCAGTGAGTAGAATCAAATATGCATGCTCCCCAGTATGCATCGACAACGATTGCTGCATGTCTGCGGTCTTTACAATATCCAACTACAAACCAACTCGGGAATGAACGCAAAATTGGCCAGTACTCTGATTAGTGATTATTCCATTGAAGCAAAAAGCAATGAGGAAAAACATGAAACATTTGTCAACAATGAATACAGTTTCATGGAACTACAGATCGTTGAAATATATCTTAGATTAGCCAAGAAACAGTTATCGTTTATGCAGGAAAATTGTAATCCCGTTCTCTGTTAATGATGATCGGGGTCAATGGACCGCCATCCTTCACTCGAAATCGTACTTTGCGGATGTTAACGGAATTGCTGTATGTCAGACATGTGTGAATACTAACTCAGAATAAACGCTTTATTATTGGCCATTATTTCCTTTAGCGATTAGTGAAAAAATACTTATAGGTCACCATCAATCAATCAATCTTTAAGTGAGAAAAATTTGGAATTTCAACTATTTCATCGTTATAGTGAAACGATCAACATCTTTATGCAACATTTTCGAAGAAAATTGTTCACTAAGTAATGCCGTTTAAAAGCTAATATGACTTTAAGAAGACTTCAGGGCGGATTATGTAATTTGTTTAGAATGTCGTCTCTGAACAGAACAGATTTGCGTGTTATCTTTGAAATAATAGGCGACTAATCTCCATCGATTCACTGACTATAGGTCACCCAGGCACCGCTTTCGAATAAATTATAAATTTTAATTATTTATTGGTTTACAAAATGTGATAGATGAACATAGATTAACCATGTCCACATTTTCCAACCTCGTCTAGTAAGACACAACAGGACAACCCATACTTTAAATTAAATAAACACTCCTCAGCAATTCATCCACCTACCCATTACTCGGTCCAGCATTCCCAAACTTTTCCTTCCACTTCCTAGTTTGCCCAACGTTTTTCCCTCTATCAGCCTTCAACATCCAATCGCCAATCAAAACGATCTGGATTCACTCTTCCGGTCTCTTTGGATCACTCCCAACAAACCTCTCTCTCTTTCTCCCCCATATTTAGCACTTCGTTTATTGTCCTTTTTGTTTTCCGTCCATTTGACCTTTCTCCACAACTAAGTCTCACAATCATCCACTTTACGTCTATCATCTCGTTTCAAGAACTATTTTTCCGCACCGTACAAAACCATGCCTCCATACTGAAACTTTAATGAACCGTTTTTTTTTAACTTCCGTAGTAAAATTTCATGTCATCAACTCCCTCTTTCTTGCAAAATCTTCCGAGTCAAACGCAATTTTCTTATGTCCTTACTACTGTGATTACCTTGGATCCAGAACACTACCAAGATGTGAAGACTTATCCTACTGCTCTATTTTTGCCCATTAGTTTTACAGTTTCATGTAGCGTTCCTTTTTCCTAAAAATTGTCTCATAGCCTCTGTCTTGTTTACATTGATTTAATTGCCATGAATGTCACACAGATTCTCTATAGGGTGCAAAATTTGTAACCCCTTGGCTAACAAAAGCTTGAGCATCCGGAATTTTAAACTTTAAATACCAAAAAAATTTTCATAATTTTTCTATATTTAAATGTGATATAATCTGTTCAAAATATCAATTTTTACTAAATTTACGTAAACTGCTTTATGTAGACACTGGAGGCACATCTTTAACGATTGATGTTGCATGATGCTCTAAAATAGAGTGGAATTGTGACATTAATATAGCCAATATTACTTTACTTTACCCTAATTTTACTCAATGCCACTTCTGTTGCTTGTCTTATCTATTAGGTATTCCTGACCTCACATTACCTTAACAGCAATATGCCACCAATCTGCTTTTTCATAGAAAAATTGGAATAGGGATCTTCGATTAGCAATAATTCCTTCAATTACATCTACATCTGCATAGTACCCCGCAAGCCGCTACAAGGGCGTGTGGCGGGGGGTTCGGTTACCACACGTGAAATAGAAAAAAACCTCATGCAAAATCCACAAATTCAAGGCACACCCACAATTTACACCCACAAAATTTTATCTGTTCTAGCAATAACCTTCTTACATGCATAAAAATACATATACCATCAACTAACATACACATGCACCGACGAATTTACCTTTGTCAATCCACAATTTATTCTTGTCCTGACTTACAAATTTAATTCATTTAATATTTCTATAGTGGTTCTGGCTTCTTGTTTGTTACGATTCCTGATTGTCCGGGGAAATAACGAGTATTTGTATTCATCCTTACGGGAATATATCTCCTTTATCTTTGTGCTCTGACTTACCAAATAGTGTGAGGCTATAACAATTCCTTTAGTGTCATTATTAAACTTGTTTGTTCTGAACCTTTCTAAAAGTCTTAGTCTCGCTTGTAATCCTGTATTTCAAGCGGCTCCCAGCTCAATTCCCCTAAAAGGCCTGTAAAACTCGTTCTTTAATTATAAAAATTCTCTGGACCTTATCTAATTATTATTAATTATTCGGTGTTGTTCCTGCAAGAGCGTGAAATTCGGCAGTGTGTAACTAATAATGCCTCAGGGATGTTTACCTTAAGACGACGCGACGGGTTACTAGACAATCAAGGTCGGCGATTGCCCGGAATGTCCCTTCAGACTGTATGCTACGCGGAATCCCAGCACGACTCTCCATCTCTCGATTCCCTCCCGAGATATTTCTTTTCACGGAACACAACGCCACCCGCTGCACACTCCGTGACTTGAAGCTTCTCACTGGCGCTTGATAATACGGAAAGCAATGGCAATATGTTGGGCGTGTGTGTCTCAAACCTTCGGCATTGAAAATATTTTGCCTTCTAGGGCACCACCACATGGACTGGCATCGAGAGTAGCACCTCCTTGTCCAGACTATTCCAATGGGTTTTATTCACGTTTTTCAATCCTACAGAATGTTGAGAATATTTTTTTGTGATCGTTACCCACATCGGAAATACAAATTAAATTGGCGGAAAAATTATTCCCAAAGTTATCGAAATTCCCTGTTAATGTAAACCCTACCATCCTTCGATAAACAACGGCATGATGTAAGATGGAATATTAAACATTTTATCAAGTGTAAGAGGAAAATTATACCGTTACAGATGTTAATAATTTCACT
The DNA here is from genome assembly GCA_037158775.1 of Hetaerina titia. Classification (NCBI taxonomy): domain Eukaryota; kingdom Metazoa; phylum Arthropoda; class Insecta; order Odonata; family Calopterygidae; genus Hetaerina; species Hetaerina titia. The sequence continues at coordinate 24,393,010 of CM073775.1, read as the reverse complement.
GATAATAAAAGAACTTCAGCCATTTATTATATTAAGCAATAATAATGAAAAATTAAGTAATCAAAATTATTTTTAATATTTGTGCCTGGTGAGTTTCTAAATCGATAGAAGGATATCAAAAATAGAAACCATTTGTTTTTCTGTTAAAAATTACGATTTTTCCAAATATTTTCAAAAATGTCTAATACTGGAGCCCGGTAGACTTCTCAATGCAATATTTAAACGTACTGATAGGGAAAATATCAACAACATTTTTCGCGGGGCTATCATCGCCAAATGATTAAAAATTATATGATTCGTTATTATATAATGAATAATTATATGAAATAATATGCAAAAACACAGTTTTAAACCCAGAAACCCTCCAAACTGTGAAAATGTTCATATGGATACTGATTAAAAACTAGCGTTCTATCAATTACCTCGCAGTGTGTCACTGATAGTGATATCGATAACGATGTCAGTGTTGCAAATATGAACAATATCGAGGTTTATTTTAAGTTTAAGGTCATTATAAATTTCAGGGTTCATATAAGTGGTTATATGCATGTATGTTGACGCCTAATATTGGTATTAATGTAGAAAATAGCGTTGAATAATGTATGCGACCAGGTGCAGTGAAGTAGCGCCAAAAGTTTGGGATAGTTTACATACGAGTATATGTTTTAGTGTGAAAAAAAATTATACATATATATATATATATATATATATATATATATATATATGTATATATATATGTATACTATTAATTTATAAAAAAATGTATAACTTAGACAGAAACACGCACTATGAGAACGCATATAAGGAATTTCGACGGAATTGTGCTCCGTCGAAATTATCAAGAAATAAAATAAAAGAAATAAAAAAAATAAGTGTCATTTTATGTGTTCTCATATTGTGTAACACTTCCGTGTTACTTCGAAGAAATCATATATATATATTTATTTATTTATCTATCGACTTAATTGGGCTAGGTTGAACTTATAGCCCCTCATTCCACCCAACCCTTACATTGTAGACATTACATTGAAAACAATTATATACAACCAACCCCTAGATGGAGAAAAATCCACCTAGGTGGGAATTAAACCCGCGACCTCTGGGTTGGTAGGCGAGGACGTTACCCCGCCGCCACCGGGGTGGCTAAGGACTAGAGTAGAAGACTTTCGAGATGCAGAAAATGATGGATAAAGTAAAAGAGGCTTGGAAGAGAGGAAAATGAGCGATAATTTTGGGAGAGCGAGAATAGAGAATATGAATGTTGGTTGCTGTAAAGAGAGATTGAGAATGCGCAGTAATGATGACCGAGCTGATGATGTTGCATTATCTGAAGCATAAAATTAAAATCATTTTCAAAAGTCTACCCATTCACCAGGGAGTTTTGAAAAAGGGAAATGTCAATACTTTTGTTATGTTGTAGTTCAGTGCTAGGCACTCCGACCCTCCCAGAGCGACGTAATAATATCGAACCCTATCGGTCGCTAAATGCAAACTTAACGAACGTTTTCACTTTTCCAAACTTCCGCCGCTCTCATGTCTGCTTGCACGGCATTGGAAATGTTTGTACAGCTGTGGGTTTTTCCTGCGTTCATTTTAAACCTACTTTAACGCGTCAGACTACTTCTTATTGCAATTATTCTTGAGGCGATGCTTCCAATTCCTCTTTCGCACCACCCTCGTGGAGGCGTCTCATTCATCCACCTTGCATGGAGACGTCTGCATCACCATGGGAACGGACGACAAACATGCGCTGGGAGAGTTCCATTTCGCATTTTGCTTTGGGAAACTTCTCACTGGAATCCATTCAGCGGTAAATAAATTGGAACTGTCAAAACTTTAACGGGTTTCCCTGGAGAAACTTGAGCAATTTAAGATACTGACGACAGAACATTGGGCTCCCGCTTGGAATAAAATAGATTGAGACGCCATTGTTTCACCCTCTGCACGCGAAGCATGGAGCAACGAGAAAAGATGGAGGGATGTTATTTTAAAAATACATGTATTAATCGAGCCGTAGTTGGTTGGTGTTCTCCGACGCGTGATACATTTTTTGAAAAGAATAATGTTCTGAGCCTTCGTGAAGCATTTTTCAGGAAACTTGATATGCCGGCCCCGATGGCGGTGGGTTAACGTACTCGCCCGCAAACATAAAGAGGCCGCGGGTTCGACTCCCGCCTAGGTCGGTTTCTCTCCATTTTGGGGCTTGGGTGTTGATAATTGTTGAAATTGGTTACGTGATTAAGTTAATTATCTGAAATTAGAAATTTTTTTAAAGATTTTAGGATTCGGATTTTAGACTTTATTTGCTGGCTGAATAATTATTTCCCTATAGTGCCTGATTGAGTCGCCCTTATGAGCCATTTTTCTTAGAATCTGACTGAAAAAGGTCCCATTCGGAAAGTCGAGAAGGTTAAACGGAGGGCAGCCTGTTTCGTTAAAAACTATTACGATAAAACGAAAACCGTTACAGAAATGCTTCTGAAGTTGGGTTGCGAATCATTAGATGTAAGACCATTTAATGTCGGTTAAACTTACTAAATAAATCTATAGCCGCATGTTTCAGCGCCGAGGTCTTGCAAATAATTTGCTCTACAGCATACATTGGTCACTTGGACCATGAATATAAAATTCGGGGAATAGAGGCCAGAACTAGCAAACACCATGCACAATACGGGATAGAAACTGTTACGGTTAGATATAGCAAAAATCCTATTTGCCATCCACAGTGTCAAGGAAGTGACTAGTTTAACCCAATGCATGCACTTTCACTAATCTTGTCCATTTTGCTGTCAATTTTTTTCCCGCATGACCACATGGGACAGCCATTAAAGTGCGTGGTGTCTTTTTTGTTTTTGTTTGTTTTGTTACAGTATTGCTTGTCTTGGTTTGTTTGTTTTCAAGCTTCTCCTTCCATTACTTGTCTCCGCTTGTGGGATGTCACACCGTCAACTGCCTACAGCTGTGTGTCACATTCCCTGCCTGTGACTTTAGGGGCGAAGACATATTGTATGTCCACGTGATAGTAGAATTTCTCCTTTTAAATTACCAATTCTGCAGACCGGTCTTGTAACGGACGTTAGGCCTGTCGTATACGTAAATGGTTTTGGTTATTTTCATTCCCTTTTCTCCTATATCAATGCCTAATTCGTTAGGTGAATTAACCCTTGTTTTGAATTAAGTCATTCTCCAGCGTGTATAAACATTTTCACGTTATTTCAGAGGTTTTTAATAAATCCCTCCCTCTCCCCTTCCTCTACCATATTCTCCCCAATCACTTACCTTTCCCAACTGTGCTTTCATCCCCTGCCACAAATCTTTTTGATGGATTTCAGGGTATTTATAACGATGTGGAAAGAGGAATTCTGTTCTTTCAATGGCGTAAAATGAAATTCACGTTTGGTTCCCCAAAGAATTATTTTTTGATGCAGGCACAAAAGATGGCAAAACAGTTTGGGGATAATGGTATGATGTCCATTTGCGTCCATGGTACCCTGTAAAGTATCTCAAAAGGAGTTCTCCGATCTATATCACGGCCTTCAGTAAACCACACTACCTAGTATATCCTTCACCTATTTTCTTTGTCTTTTTCGTATTTTCCGTACTTCCTCTCTTCACTGTAGTTTTCACGGCGTTTTTCCCTCCCGTTCAACTTATTTTCTGTATGCATAAAATTTGGTGATTCTCATTGGTTTTTCAGCGAGTCAAGTTTTCAGCTGCCTACACTTTGATGGCTAACTCTTCCATCGAGCTCAGGTCGTTGATAAATTCTTTGGGCGTCAATTTTCCATTCTCCGAGGCACCCATATCTCAAAAGCATCCAATCTACGCTCATCATTTTTCCTGAAAGACCAGGACCCACATTCATAGAACACCACGCTCCATATTTAAGTATTTCATAAGCCTTTCTTGGCATCTTTACTGAGTGTACCAGTCGTAAATCCTTGAATTCATGCCAACGCCCCTTTTGCTAAAACTTTTCTTGTCCTAAAAAACTCCACCACTGGGGCCACTATTTCTTTTGCTATTTCACCTAAAAACCACAATATGTTCCTCTCTAGTATACTGTTCAAATGTATGAACTGATCCACTCGCTATCTAGTTTATTCGTTAGTGCTTTAATATTTAACTAAAATTCTAATAAATATTAAAAAGGCAACATAAGTAATATGAACGAAATGGAGGGACTTTTAAGCTTTGCTGGAGTTCGTTTTTTGATGAAAATCACAGATATTAAATTCTATTAATGTCAAGTCATGGCGTATTGAATTGCGAGAATGTTCCGACCAGATTGAATGGCCCAAGGCCAACACTCTCATCAGGTACGAGTATGAATCGAACTTGCATCCGTACTGGTCTGCTTTCCACCTCCTCCCTATATATCCCTAGAGTTTTAAAGGAGGGTTAAAATGGGCCGGAGCCCGGCGTGATGAAGTTCTCGGAATTGTTTGAGAGGGATCGGAAAAGGATAGGAAAAAATTCCACGTACCTGCCGCCATTCTTAACGTACGCCGCGCGGAATTGTGGGACGAATTCGAAAAAAAATTCCCCTCTCCATATCGGGCGGAGCGCGTAGCCAATCGTATTTTTAATGTTGCTACGTGCCCTCAGTTCGGAATGCCCACCTTCCTCACCGTCTCGCCCCCTGTTCTATTGGTCCTTTCCATTCATCCCCCATCTATTCCTCTCCCCTTTTCCTCTCTCCCTACTTTCTTCCCTCTCTATCTCTCTCTTTTTGAATCGCTTTTGCGTCCCCGTAAACTACTTTTGAGCATCGTAGTGTTGCCAAAGAGAAATACGAGGAGAAAGAGAGAAAACACAGAAAATGGAATCGATATCAACTCTTTCCAAATCGCTGAATGGAAGACGGGGAACATTATCCATTGCTATGGAGCTCATTCTAGGGATTCTCCATAGCATAGACCACGATTTGGCCATTACAATGAGCTGTACGAGTATGATCTTTAATTTTTTTAGAAATAGAGACAAATGTTTATTTTCAAAATTTCATGCGTAATTTTAAGGTTTGAGCATTCTTTTATTTTCTAACATTTCTGAAATTTCGTTAGATACTTTTTTGTAATGCGCTGGGGCAGTTTTTGTATACTCATGTTATTCCAGCTTGCCGTCATGTAGTCGAGTAAGCGGAAGAGGAACTCGTACATGCTGCTTTGGGGCTATGCCTGCGGGAAGTGCTCAAAACGTCCTGTCGTTTAGCGCTGTGGAATGTCTGTGTGTCAAAATTGGGTATTGTGGTTAGCGCTGCTTGTTTGAAGTGACGGTACTTAGGGGTACTAGATGATGTTTAATTGTTAATTTATATTATCATTCAAAGAATTCTAATTCTTAAAAGATTGAGTTTGGACGGTTGGATAAATGAATTTACGGTAGAAAATAAACGCAAAATGTTCGTCGCTAAAGTACATAAAATTCGAGAATCCGAGGAATGGGCTTGGGATTATAATTGATTTATAGACGTAGGACATAAGCTAAATGGAATTTTAAATAAATCAACTGCTATGGCAACATTGACGCATAACACCAGTCAAGTATAATGGAAATGGTGAATGGTAAAGTGACGAAAATGGTTGTCCATTCCAGTGAATTAAGTCTGTGGGAAAAATTAGAAATTTATTGCCATGTAAATTTATTTCAAGTTGTGCGTAGGAATTTTCATTGATTAATTTGATTCTTCGGTAGCTTTTTTTTACTAATACCATTCATTAATTGCCTTGGTGGTTAGACGTAATTTACGTAGAATACTTATGAAATCAAAGTGTATATTACATGCAGACTAAGAATAGAACAAATGATTAGACGTACAATTAACATAATACTTTCCCACGTCCTTGCCGTGGCGACATGTAGGATTGAATTTAAGCGTAGGTGTGTGCTTAAAGTACTGTCCTTTCAATGTGGAATTCATAGGATGGAATTCTACTGGGTAGGGCAATGTGGGTGCCTCCTCGTGGATATCTAGAGTTCGGTATATTGAACCACCGTCCAATGAGCCATTCCGCTCAGATCAATGCTTCGTGAGCACTTCTGTGCTCACGACCATTTTAACACTCAGTCCTCGGCCATTCCCTCAGGAGATCACCACCTCCCTCCTCCCCTATAACGACCCCTTCACCACACCCCCTTCTCCATAAAGCCTCTCACTCTCTCACCTTCCTCCCTCCTTCCCCCTCTCTCTCTCCAAAACGGTCGGAATCCAACCGATCCTATCACCCCATAATCCCATCTCCAAGAGGCCCATTGGTATTCCAATGGGCGCCAATAGTGCCCGCCGCATTCTTCTGGCGTCTCCCCGCAGAGAGGGAATGGTGAGGGGGTCGCGGGTGAGGTGTGCGCGGGGGGTGGGGGAGCGACTGACTTCCTGTCCACAGCCACGCCTCCGTCCCCACTCTCTCTCCACCGACCCCCTGGTCCCACAAGCAACCCCACCGACCCCTCCCCCCTAAGACCCTTTCGACCCCATCCCGCAATTGGGTCCCCTGCCGCGTGCACTGCCGTCTCGACTCCATCCATCCAATCTCCCGCAATGAAATCATCCCCCAAGTTGCCTCTTCGTGGTCCGGCACCTTTGATCAAATTGCATCAGGAATTCCTTCGGATCTCTTTTATCAGTACGAGTGTTTAAATATTTGGGTAGTGTTTACGTATCCAGAGTGAGGAAATGGTCCTTTTACCCAAGTTAGATGGCGACGTTCTTGTTTGGGTATTTCCTCGTGTCTTTAATTCGCACATGTAGAAAGTTGCAACACTCTGAATTAATTTAGGGGTGTACAACCTGCTACCCATCGGTCACATGCTGGTGAAGGAGGGCCCAAAAATCGGCTCAAGAAGCCAACATAACGAAATATTTTTATAGTATTTAACGCAGTCCATTGACAATTATATTCAAGTAAGTACCCCAGTGAAAAAAAAGTATCAGATGAGCACGCTATTAAACTCATTGATAATTGCAAATATTTCGAACTATATGCCGATCTATCTATCGAACTAGATGCCGATTTTTTTAATATGAATGTCAAACATCTCATTTGTTTTATACTACACTTATTTTTCTGGATTTTCATGGTAAAATATTTTCAAAAAGAAATTCAAGCATTTTATTATTATTTCAATATTTATTTTCTCTACTCCTTGCCGCCAACGGATGTGATGATAGAACAAAATATGCATTTTATAAACAAGTACATTTTTTACGATTTTACTAATCTAACAGTGGATGCCACGGAAAACTATGATTGGGGGATATTTTCCAATCTTTTTCAATCAGCGTTAGTGTTTGCATATTTTTAAATGCGATCCAAATACGATTAATTATTCCTCTGACAAAGTGGCTCAGAAAACCAAAAAGGAGGTCGACCACCAAAGATTTTTAACCCACACCTAATTCACTAATAACACTTTCATCTACACGTTTGAATTATGGTAGCTCCACTGTTTAAGAATTTGAATAGCTGCAAAAGTAAGATGCCAAGTGCGTGATTACTTGAATCGTTTGGAAGTTATATCTATGGGGTCAATTTTAACTTTTTTGACACTGGTTCTGTAGTTAATTTACAATCAGAACCCACTTCGTACTATTACTGAGTTACTTCGTTTCTTTAAAATCATTTTTTTCTTTCACGCTCCAAATATACCCTCAAACTATAAAAATATCTTATTTTGGTAGCCTTTTTTCTGACATCCTCATATTCTGAGTCACTACCCTATCTAATAACGATGAAGAACGCTAATAAATATTTCTTGACGAAAAAATCACGACTGCTACGTTGTTTAAAAAAGTGTATGCGCTATGTTTTAGCGGGAGGCAGGCTTTAACAGTAATTCAAATGAACGCTTTCTTTAAATTATTTTTCCATATGTTACCACATTTCTTAATTTTTATTAGGTTATATGGTTCAATTTCTAGATGTGGGTTGAAAAGTGTGTTGAGAATAAAGCAAAAGGAAATAAAAACAAACGAAAATGTTCAGCCAGTAATAAAATTGAATCAAATCGTCCAAAAAGCTTTCCTCAAAGTCTAAAATTTAATGATTTAATCAAACAGAGCAATTTATGCATGATGCATATAGGCATGCATATTTGTACGTTCAGGAGTTTCTCGTAATTGGGCTAATAGGTACACACACGTGTGTGTGTATGTGAATATATATATTTTGATATAGAGGGTCACTGAATTAGGAGGATAGGCGTAGATTGGGGGCTTTTGAAATGTGGGTGTGGAAAGAATGGAGAAGGTGAAATGGACCGAAAGGAAAACAAATAAGAAAGTGCTGGAGATGGTGGGTGAGGAGAGGGGTTTGTTGGAAGAAATCCTATGGAGGCAGGAAAATGGATGAAAGGCGTATTGATCGGCGGTGGGATGTTGAAGACGGTAATAGAGGGGAGAATGTTAGGCAAACTAGGAAAGAGCAGGAACAGGATAATGATGTTGGACGGGATGAAGGGAGGAAAGAATTACACAGAGATGAAGAGGGACCTGATGTAGATGAGGTTGCTGGATTGGGTTTTGTTTGGAGTTACAAAATGTTTATTTGATAGTTGTGTCCATCCTAAAACTTACCTTAAACGTTAGATTACCTAAAACAAATATATTTATATGATACATACATGCATATACAAACATACATATACTCGTATATATGTATGCATGTATAAATATATACAATAATTTAAAATACGCGCATGAAATAATATTTCGGCTGCTGCCCTAACACCCTCCAACGCATGCCCTGGCGGTGACTTGCAGGGAATTTTGTGTGGATGTGTTTGTTTTACTTATATTGGACATAAAATTTGGACCCCTCCTGTTCCACCCTGGGAACGAGTTTTAATGACTATTTTTTTATGTTCACGAATTCCAGTTGTGAGAGAGGAACTAGTAGTGGCTTCCTCCACCCCAACCCTCTTTGCGACCACTGATGCAGCGACCCCACCTCAGTGCTCTGGCAAACCACCCCCACCCCCCTCTGTCGCTTTCAAAGATGGAGTTCCCCACACAATAGAGGGACACTGATGCCATCTCTCTGGAGCCAGTGACAGTAAATGCGTCAACTAGATAGAAAGGATTTCCCAATCTAATATAACGCTCAGGATTATAATTCTGTTTGAATAAAGGATAATTTAGCTGTCATTATTGAACTTTTATTGAAATTTAACATTTCGTAATTTTCAAATTCCAAATTAATTGCGTAATAATCCTGATGATATATTTTCATTATTTTGACAGGTATTGATTAATTTTTAATAAGCAACTGTCTTTACTACATTCACCATATTTTATCAATTCGAAGTTGTTTGTATCATCTCTCAAATATATGTATAAAGAAACATAAAGAAAGGGCACTCATGAACACGTGAAGGTTCTGAAGATGACGGCTAGCCCGTCAAAACTTCAAACAAAATATCGTGCCTTTCTTTCTTTGTGTTTCTATTTAGTTATATTTTTAAACATAGGTTATTCATGTATTTGTGTCATTCCTGAAGAGCGTTCGTTATCGAATCGTTCGGTATTCCTCTCACTCTTATGAAACCTGTCAATCTCTTCATTCCCTCATACCTTCTTCCACTTATATTATCTGTCATATCCTACTGGTAGGTTATCTTTGGCATTTTTCGGTCATTTTTCCTCCCAGGTTGTCTTTCTATCACCATCTTAAGCTACCGATCGTGTCTCATGATTTTTTCGGTCATTTTCTCTTTTCTTTCCGGGTCTTCCATTCTCTTTTGTTAGAAGTACTTATTGATTCATTACTCTGCCTTGAAAAGCTATAATCAGTCTTATTTTGTTGTGTGGTTGCATGTTATGACCAGGCAATATATCTCCGCCTACCATATCGTTGACCTTTTGGTAATATCATCTGTGATCAGTAGTAGAATACTCAGGATCTTCAGATATCTTATGTCGATGCATAAGCTTAAATATTTGGCCTCGGCTACAGTATTTTGCCTAAAAGTATCCTTAAGCTTGACTCAGTACGCAGAGTTATTGCGTCTCCTGGAGAGGCAATTGCATAAGCTGCAAATGACTCACAAATAGAAGGGACCTTGAGTGAATATATAAAAACAACAATATTTATAAATTGTATACGAAGCTAAGCGTTTTATGGCTCCGAAGGTGTTTGGTTGGTGGTAGTTAGTTGCTGGCGAGGCAATGGTATTACGGCTTGAAGGTCGTGGATAAGGGGTATATTAAAAATACTTAAAATACATCGAAAGGAAGAGAAAGAAACAAGTGTTTGTATGGTTACTCTGAAAGATAAGTTTTTTGGAGAACATTCAGAGAAGGCATGAGATTGAGTACGTATTAAAGAAAAATGGAATTGAAGACTGATAGAGTCAAATGTTACGAAATCATAGTATAAGTTTATAAATAAATAGGAGCGAATGTGTATTTCTTCTCCCTTTATCAATCTAAACCATCAAAATAATGGACTTTTCAGATGATAGGGGAGGAGGTGGAGTGTGAGGGTGAATGATAATTATTTAGATAATGCATGTACAGGAAGTATTTCTGTTTAGTAGTTTTATTGAAGTCTTGATTACCTTCATGTATACTGCTGAAGGAGTATTTCATGCCAATCCGCGGCCAACTAAAACCTAAATAACCATTAGACTTTTGAACTCTGACAATAATTAACCACTTCCTACTATGGAATGCAATACTCTATTCTGTTAGTTTCCACATGCGATTAATGGAGTTTTCAAATGGAAAGAGAGTCACCGGAAATCATTTTTTTAACAGTTAAGATGACTTTGAATTTGATGAAAAAAACCGCACCCTTGGTTACTTTTCAATCTCTCAAATGGCGCTACTTCCCTCTGTCCTTTCACTTCCTTGCCGTGGCAATTTCACACATGGCCTTACTAAAGGTGGCGGAATTCGAAGCGGTGGTCTCCGGCTAATTATTCACTGAACAGGTTTTGCTTAGGAAAATAAGGCTTAAATTACTCAATTTCCGACATCGATCGTATTGAATACGAAGCGTTTTGATGGCATAGGATTACCACTCCATCTAGCCGGACGATTCTGAATTAGAAGTCATTAATTAGGGGGTAAGGTAGAGGAAAAACAAAACATTTTTTTTCTCTCAGTTTACCTGGCAACGGAACGCTTTTTCATGATGGTGTGTCCCGCGGGTTAGAAGCAGTAACTGTCCTATGTATTCGTACTTTATCAAGAAGCAAACGTGTGGGGAAACTACATCATACGTAATCGCGTTAAAATTATTTGAACCTTGCTACTCATTTGAACGAGATAGCTATAATTAGTCGAGTAGTAGGAAGGATAAGTTAAACAATAAAGTAGGAGTGAATATACTATATATATAGCAGTGAATTGAAAGAGTATGGATGATATTTTAAGAGAACCGGAATATTCTAGTTGGGATATTAGCCGATTGAAAGAGCTGAAAAATTAAATATTTGCATGTAAATATACGCTGTACCCCGCCAATGGACACAAAAGTGTGTGGCGGGGGGTGTCAAGGCATCGGATTCTCCATCCCCCAAACGCACCCGAGCAATTTGAGGCATTTAGAGGTTAAGGGTTACACTCCTAGCCCTCCAATTACTATTTTATGCAATAAATTTTATTAACTTTTCCCTATTAACTAAATCAAATTCCTTTTTATTATCTACGAAACAGAAAAATACGGAGAAATATTGGAATGATGAGTTTTTATAAATTTTTACTAGTATCTTTTGTGAAAAAATTACAGTTCTTAGTTTTAAAAGAAAAATGTAACTCGACAAGCAACTTTCATTTCGATCTTTATGATATATATTAGGCAATCTACAGGTCAAGGTAGGTTAATGGATGGACACAACTATCAAATAAACATTTTATAACTCCAAACAAAACCCAATCCAGCAACCTAATCTACATCAGGTCCCTCTTCATCTCGGTGTACTTCTTTCCTCTCTTCATCCCGTCCAACATCCCTATCCTGTTCCTGCCCTTTCCTCGCTTGCCCAACATTCTCCCCTCTACTACCTTCTTCAACATTCCACTACCGCTCAATACGCCTTTCATTCATTTTTCCTGCCTCCATAGGATTTCTCTCAACAAACCCCTGTCCTCACCCACCATCTCCAGTACTTCCTCATTTGTTTTCCTTTCGGTCCATTTCACCTTCTCCATTCTTCTCCACACCCACATTTCAAAAGCCTCCAACCTACTTCTATCCTCCTGCTTCAGTGACCACGTTTCCGCGCCGTACATAGCTACGCTTCATATCAGAGTTTTTACGAGTCTTGTCTTAACATCCCTACTCAACGACCACGTCATCAGCTCCCTCCTCCTTGATAAAGCCTCCTTGCCTAGCGCAATTCTTCTCCTTACGTCCCTACCACTTTGACCGTATTGGTCCAAAACACTTTCGAGATATGTAAACTGCTCTACCTGCTCTATTTTTCCCCTCCTATTTTAATGTTTAGCTTAGCCTTTTTCTTTCTGGAAAATCGCATAACCTTTGTTTTATTAATATTGATTCTCATCGATCTTTATGATGTGCCACCTAAAATTATTGAGTATATGCTAGTAAAACGTTAACTTCTTCTTTAAATTCTAATATGACCCAACACTTTAAAAGTTTTCGCTTTGGGCTAGTTAGAATAAAACTATTGTAGGAATGTTCTACTTTTTCGAAACGCTCTATACTTAGAGCGCTCCACTCCGCTCTATAATGGAACGCTTTAGTATTGCGAGTAAAATTTAATTCTGAACACTTTGCCCATTTGCGTCCATCGTTTGAGATATCCCAGAACAATGAAAACGCTGAATAATAAAAAAAATGAAATCCGCAAATAATTGAACTTTTAAAGACGATCTGTAGAAATTGAAATATACCTGTAGATATTACTAGTACCAGAAAGTACCGCATGAAATTACTGGTTTGGAAGAATTTTTCAAACTTTATGAAATTTTTTATATTACCCTGAAGTTTTTGTTAACAATACTTCGTAGAATACTTGTGATATAAAAAGAGAATGGAATTGAACAAAAAGTGTAATTCCAAATTTTTATATAAGATGTGATGTTTTCCCATCGAATGATTCTGGTTTTTCCGGGTTTTCCAACGGTTCGCGGTTTCACGTGATTAACTCCGTCATCGTCCTTAAGACGGCGTCAGTATGCGTCAAAACTTTATTTCGTTCAATTTGCCAACTATGTATAACCATGAAATAAAAATTGGTTCCATATGCCTATGCTATACACTACGTGCCAGCAAGGACGAATAAAAAACTGGAATATATTTTTAGAATGCTATTTTAAAAGGTTTTCAGACAAATTAATAACCCTCGCAATCTCTGATTGTCTTTTTCGGTGCATGAAATAGAACTACGCAATTATTTATGAGTAAATAATCTTTGGTTAATACAATGTTAACGTGTCTTCAAGATCCTCTGAGGTTGTTTTTTTTATATCTGGTGTGTCAAGTAAATGCTTGCTTGTTTAGAATTCTGTTCTCACGATAATACCAAAACATTTTATGCATTATAATTTATAATATTAATTTTTTTATTTATATTATGAAATATTACTCAAAATCCACCTTAAGAAAATTACTCTTCAGTGTGTGTCATTTGTATCCTATTTTGTCCGCAACATTTGAACCGTGAACTGTAGCATTAAAATCAATTTTAAAAAGTTTACACATTTTTTCAACTTGAAAGATATTTTTTTCTTTTTTTTTGTGAAGTATTTACAATGATAAAATATAATAAATTATTATAATTCACTTCCTTGATATATCTATAGCTGACTTGCACATTTTATATGGTTTTTATAATTTTACCTTTCTTTATAATTATTCCCTGGACCTAAGCTTGTATAACATTCGTGCTGTGGGTGTTAAACAGACTATGTGTGTCAATTTCCGAGACTGAGAATAATTGTAGCACATTGAATGATCCGATAAATGTACGAGAATTTTAATTTTTACAAATTCTTTTTGCTAAAATTGATTGAAAATCGATTGCTTATGATAGCACAAATAGTTTAACAGAGTACATTCACAATAAATCAAATTTAATCTGGATTTTTACTAGAAATCATTAATTTCTATTGTTTAAAAGATTTTCAAAATTATGCTTGAAGAAATCAAACATATTATTAAACATGTGTTACTAAAGTACTAAGGCTACTATATTAGTACTACTTTTTCTACATTGTAACTTGCAAGCAATCATTAGGATGCGTATAAAGGGCTTTAGGAGATTAGTAATTGTGCTTGCAATTCCAAAACGTAAGCTTTTATAAATTGCTCCTTACCAATAAATAATGTGTTTGTTTATTATTTCAAACAAAGTTTGTCCCAACAGAAGTTCCAACCAAAAGCTTTAATATCGAAATGGATTTTTCTACTGCGATGCATACAGCCGTTGAGAAAAATAACCTATTTCCTGCTTGGAATACGTTGCTTGGATAAAAGGAAATGAATGTGCATTGGATGGATTGTGAGCCAAAGGAATGAGGACATTTGCACAGAAAGTGTTTTACGTGAATAGCTCATTAATTAGGAAAAAATGTCATCTAGATTTGCGTCATTTGCTTCGATTTGGCACGTGTAGTGGGAGATGTTTAGCACGCCAACCTTCACGGGATGTTGGAAATTTTAATTTTGTTACCATAGTAGAAAATCTTAATTTTTCAATTTTTCCAATGATTCCGAATATTATTGCTAGTTAAGATTTCATTTTCAGGCTTCCATTTACATAAGACAAGATTTTACTTATTTAAGATGTAATACTATCAGTATGAGAGAAAGTTCCATACTTAGAATGGTGATAGCGGGTAGATTGCTGGGAAAACGAGGCAATGGAAGGAAAATATTTGGCATATGAAATGGAATATGTGTGACAAAAAATGGAGAGAGATGAAGAAATAGCTATTATATTATGAAGTTCGTGACTGATTGATATTTTATGTCATATTAGTTATATGGTATTAGTACATTAGTGAACATGTATGCTATGTACATAAAAAACTATGATTCGTTAGTCTACTGCAAATACTCAGCATATTGCAATAAGATCAACAACAAAATTAACATATTGTTCGGAAACTAGCGAGAATTTTTTCCGCTCAAAACTTCTCTTATCGAAGTTAAACCAAATTCACTTTTTCATTGAATTCCATGATATCTTCATTGCATGCCCACATTTGCTAATTATTATAATTACTGCATGAAAACCATGATTACACAAACCTACTAATTTTGGGTTTTAAAGCTTTGTAGTTATTTCCTCTTAAAGGGCATATCTTTTATCAGAGGCGCATTATAGTAATCCCAAAGGTTAATATCTATACAGTTTATAATATTCTTATATTATATCAATATTCTTACAACTACAAAGATTTATTAAAGAAAATTATGAACAGCGGAAGTTTATTAAGTCTTCTCCAAGAATCTTAACTAGCAATATTTTTTAACATTGTACAGAACTGCGTTTTATTCATGACTGAACAATCGTCATAAAATAAGCTGTACGTTGGCAACATTATAACTCATTCTTAAAATATTATTAATTTTATTCCGCGTGTATCTAATGCCTCAGTTGGCGTTATTCAAAATCTTGAATCTTGGCTGAGGAGAATTATATATTGATATAAAATTATCAGCCACTCTCATTAATTATTTTTTCATAATTTGAGACGGTTGTAAATCTCTGATAATTTAATGTGCAATAAAATTATAATGAATTGGTAGTCTGCCATTAAAGTGAGTTTTTATGGACATATGCTTAACACCCAAATTTTTTATCCTGTGAAAAGGCACAACCGGACCCAAAATGTCCATAAATTTATTCAATTGCCCATTTTTTTCCCTTAATTCGGTCCTACATCGCTATCCCACTTGGATGGCCTAACGTTTTCTAATGTTCTTATTATTGTATGTATAGAATCTTCGGCATGCTAATGACAATGAAAATGCTCTGCACCCATGTTTTCCCGGCCCTTGTAGGTTTATTTTTACAGCTCTCGCCTCCATCATGCATTTGCCCTGTTCTTTCGTTTTTCTTTCCGTTCATTTTACCTTTCTTATCATTTGGCATACCCACCTCTTTAAGTCTCGAAACTAATTCCTATCATCTTGCCTATATGATCAAGTTTCCAAACCACGCTCCATTTCAAAGTGTTGATGGGCCGTTTCTTAAAAATCGTACTTCACCAACGTTCCTGTCGTCTACTCCCTTCTCCTTGTGAAATCATCTTTCCTTCAACCCAATTTTCTTTTAATGTCCCTACTAGTTTGACTATTTTGGTCCGAAAATTTCCCGAAAAAGCTAAACTGTTCAACTTACTCTAATGTTTGGATTCTAATTTTTATGTTTAGTTTAGTCATCCTTCTCGAATACTTTTTAATTGCTATCATTTTTTTATTGATCTTCATTTCATTCCTATTGATTCTTTAGCATGCTCATGAATAATTGCATTCTCATGGCTGACTGGCTAACTAAAACTCGCTCTACCTTATCTACCTTATTTTATGAATTCTCTACCTACTTTTACCTCTGCTTTCAACCCCTTCATGCCCTTTCACCATTATCTGAATATAGATAATTAACACAGTTTTAGATGTAACATGGTATGAATACCTCATGATGAAAGAAGACTCGGATTTTCCCCATAAAGCAGTTTTGTTTAGGACCTAAGTTTCGTTACAGCGTACCATCTTCGGGTGCCTGAAGCTGAGCATGTTACACTGTAACGAAACGTAGGCCGTAATAAAACCTACGTTTCAACGGCACGACCATTATAATCAGAACCATATACGACTATTGTATATGGTAACAAAGAGGGCTATTCCATTACATGAACATGTTCCGCAGTATATTCCATTGCGGAGGTAGTAACAGTACAACTCACTTATCTCAGGTCCATTATTTTTTTTTTAATTTGTCCAAGCAGGGAGTGCGCGCGTTTCCGATAGCAACCCTTCAGCAATATTAAACGAAAGTACGTTTTCAAGTCACGCCACGACTAACTCGAAGAAAGAGCTACTCTTCTAATTGAGGAGAAGACCATGGCAAAGGCGAAGAGATGAATAATTGGAGACGGGCAGCCAGCCTCGGAGTCGATTCCCTGCGCGTCATTGCCGCATTTTTGCAATCCTCACTCCACGCCGGGTGCCATTCCCGATTCCGAGGCCGTGCGCGCATCACGAGTTCGACAAGATGTTTCCGTCAAGCAAGCGTATGAAATGTATGCCACCCCTGATGGCATGCCTTGGCTCACCGCCCCTCCATCGCAGAGCCCTCCCTCTGAAATGAATTGAATCCTCTGGTTGCCTCATTGATTAGCTGCTCCTCAAACTCTCATTTTTTTCTTCATTTCCAAGGAGCGTCGCTTCTTAATTTATCAAGACAGAGTTGTCGATGGCGTTCTTCTAGCTTGGGGTGTGCCTAAGGTGGCAAATCAGCCAACAGGGAAATAGAATAATAAACAAGAGGAAATGTTAGTTGAGTAAGAAATCGTGCGAACGTATGATTCACATAATACTCGTACAATGTTCCACTCATACTCTGAAGTACTTCATAACGAGATATAAATAGCCATGTTAAATGATACGGGAATAATTACGGTGAACACCACCATTAGAAGAGTATCAATTGATATTTTCAAAGAGGTCCATGAGCTATAATTATATATACGAGAGATATATGTATATATATATATATATATATATAACGATATAACTTAGACAGCAACACACAGCACGAGAACACATAAAAGGAGCACTCACACGTAATATCTTGATAATTTCGACGGAATCGAACTCCGTCTTCTTCGGAAGATAAGATAGGACTGAGGTGTATGGGTATGTGGTGCAGAGAGAGAAGAGGACGTCCCTTTCTCTCTCTACACCACATACCCTACACCTCAGTCCTACCTTATCTTCCGAAGAAGGCGGAGTTCGATTCCGTCGAAATTATCAAGATATTACGTGTGAGTGTTCATTTTATGTGTTCTCGTGCTGTGTGTTGCTGTCTAAGTTTTTTATTCAACACTTCCATGTTACTTTGAAGAAATCATCTATATATATATATATATATATATATATATATATATATATATATATATATATATATATATATATATATAGATGATGCGGAAGTACTCACGAGAGCGATTTAACTTTCGGACGGCACAATAGAACACAGAATAAAACAGATAACACGTAAAAGGACACTCACACTGTAGATGATTTAAGCTTTCGGCCTACTCCGAGGCCTTCTTCAGGTCAGACCTAAAGAAGGCCTTGGAGTAGGCCGAAAGCTTAAATCATCTACAGTGTGATATATATATATATATATATATATATATATATATATATATATATATATATATATACAGGGGTG
This sequence comes from Hetaerina titia, assembly GCA_037158775.1. NCBI lineage: Eukaryota > Metazoa > Arthropoda > Insecta > Odonata > Calopterygidae > Hetaerina > Hetaerina titia. Next base: position 24,374,632 of record CM073775.1, on the reverse strand, counting down.
GCCTGAAAAGTTTCCGACTTAACGAAACAACAAGACATTTTTTTATATAATTATATAATATATATTTATTTATATATAGCCATACATGACTAAATATATGTATGTGTATGTTTGACTATTTCTATTTTTTTATGAATTCAAATAACGTTAAAAATATCGATGAAATATCTGTTTATTTCGATTAAATGTCATGAAACAGGTCAATTGCTTGAAAGCCCTCGCTCCTCGTAGGCCTTCTCCATTCATAACTGTAAAATCTGTAAATTATAAAATATTTTTCTCGACAATTGAACATCGTAATCGTGTAATGTTCCAAATTTTGAATACTCATGATCACTGATTGAAAAAATATGTCCTTCCCAATAATTTTATTGCCCGTCGTTTGGTTAGGAGGAATCAGTATTTGATATCTGTTGAAAATTTCTGGTGAAAATTTTGTACGCAATATGTTTTTATAAATACGTTCATGGTTTGTATACACAGAGTCGAAAAAATTTTGGAGGAATTGATTTATTTCAGATATTGCTATAATGCCTCAAAAGTCTTCAAAGTAAATCTCTTGAGCGTCGACACCCTTTTGCCAGCAGCTTTTCCAGGACTCAAAGGTAGGCGGATTCCGGAAGGTCCTTAAGGGTACATGTGCAAGCATCTTTGACGGCACCATGTTAGGGGTTGTTATCCTCCCATGGTGGCGTCCTTTGAGGGAGGATTTCACTTTTGAGAACAGGAAATAGTCTGATGATGTCAATGCGGGAGTGTAAGGGTGTTGAGGAACCGTCGCGATTACGATGCAGAAGGCCTTTGCAAGAGGACTCTCAACTTTGCTCTTGGTCGTCCATCAATACCTTCATGACGAGTTTGTCGCAGATCTTTCTCATCGCCAAATATTCAATGACAATGGTGTGAACTGTCATCTTATCAATTCCATTATGACCCAGCACTTCACGTGTATGTCAGGAAAAAGTTTTAACGATAATCTTTATATCAACCTTGTATGTGAAAATATTTCTCACATTAAGTAAAATTTTACGTCAGATAAATACTTTTTACAATAGTTAATATATGAATCGCATTTATTGGAGTTGGTAAACAAAAGCATGAGATGGTATCGAAAGGAAAGGTGAAAACAAACTTAATTCTTCGTTAAAAGTGTACCTAATTAACTTTAAAAATTAAAAGTTTTAATTTTAAAAAAGTCAATTAATTAAAAAAATTAAAATTAAAAGTAACTTGATTAAAATTGCTACAATTCTACCATTTAATATATATTTTCCACTTCCACGACCTTTGTTTCATCGCTGGGTGTTGTCGTCTGTTGAATATATATTGTTATGTAGATTAAACATACTCTCTAGGAGAAAATGTTAATTGGGGTAAGAAGGATGACCATTCTATTCAATTGAGTAAGATGAACTATGGATGAAATCGTGCAGGGTATGAGAGGGCAGTGGATGTGTTAATGCCAAATTCAGCGCCGGGGAAGCTGTAGACCTGGAAATATGACAAACTCGGAAGAGATCCGGGAAGACGATGTAGTAACACCACATCGCAAAAGCCCTCACAAGAAGAGTGTATGCCTATTAATTTATTAATTCTAGATCTTTGATCAATTTTATTCAACGGAAACTTTCAATTCAATCTCACACGTAGTAGTAGCTTAGGGGAAGTGACCGAGAGCTGACGTAATTGCAACCATTAGGGATGGATTGGAATGGGAGACAAATAAAAAGAAACCCAGCGTTGGCATTATCCTAATCTAAACAAAATGTACCTAGAGCTTCACCGCCTAATGTCTCATCCAACGGATGGCGTACTCACATTGCTGTCCACAAAGGCTCTCAAGTAGGGATCGGGATATTACTGAAAACGAATTGCCATCTCTCGGATTCGAACCCAATCCCTGTAAGATGGAAACCATTACATTAGCCACCATACTATCTTGATCCATCCTGGCAGGTAATTTTACTTTCAGTCCTTACTTAAATTGCCTTTGCGTAACTCTTTTCTTGCCCAATGCCTCCTGCACTGGCTCTTTTTATCCTTAGGGGTACGCAACACTCATTCCTCTCAATGCATTTTGTATTAGGTAATCTACCGGTTAAGGTAGGTTTATGGATGGACACAACTATCAAATAAATATTTTGTGACTCCTAAAAAAAAACGCAATCCAGCAACCTAATCTACATCAAGTCCTTCTTTATCTCTGTGTACTTCCTTCCTCCCTTCATCCCGTCCAATATCCCTATCCTGTTCTTGCCCTTTCCTCCATTTCATTTTCCATTTGTTGATGATCCTGAGAATAACTTCAACTGCGTAGGAAATCGAACTTATTGTTCTGTAACCCTCACATGATGTAGTATTTACCTTTTTAGGAATAGGAACTAACACTGATCTCACAAAGTCTTCCGGCCAGATGTCTTACTCACAGATACAACGTCTCAGTCCATATTGAGTCTTCCTCCCACATTTCCCCAAATCTTTTATTAGTTCCGCAGGAATGTTGTCTACCCCAACGTCCTTATTTAATTTCATCTCCCTTAAAGCCCTATCTATCTCATCGTCGAGTATGTCTGGACCTAAGCTATCTTCCTCCACGTCATGTTCTCCTTCTTTGTCTAATCTTACTGGCGAAGCAGGTAGATATTCTTTATTTTTCAAACTCTAATAGGACAACTCTACGGTCAGTATTGAAATCAGGGAACGGAATATGCGCAGTGTTTTTTTTTAATCATTAGCGCCAGTCTATTTACCAACGGTCATCCCACGTTGAGAACACCGATATTCGTCCGAACGTTTAAGTAAACCATTGTTGGGACCGGTTAGTACTTGAATGGGTGACCGCCTGGAAAAAACAGTTGTTTTTGGCATCTATTTTTTTCGACTGTTAGTCAGAGGTGACGCTGTTCTAAGGTTATACAGAAGATCTAAAGAACATGTGGTATTGCTTTAGTTTAATTGCTCCAATTGATCCATTAAACATGCTATGTTACGCTTTCTCCATTCCTCAAGGAGGTCCAAGCTGGTATCCTCCAAACTTTGGGGATACGGTTGATCTTTCGGCATCGTACATTCCAAAGATATATATCCACCATCATCACCAAGTCTTAACAAACTAAACACAGAGTTTATTACCTCCCCCCCAACCCCCGATGACCCAGAAAACAGAAGTGAATACCTCAAACAACTCTTTCAATTAACTCTGTACCCCTCACCTAATCCCTTCAATTTCTCACCAGTTACCCGAACCGATGTGCTCAAGACTTTACAAAAAGAAAGCTCAAGCTTCTGATTAAATACTCATTTCTTTCATACATAAAATGGGTCACATAGCTTTGTCATTTATTACGCATACCTTTGACAGGTCCTTCTTGAAAAACAAATTTCCTTCGCAATGGAAAATTATTAATAGTCTGTCATATATTCAAGAAAAATCTTTCTACTAATATGACCGTATACAGACCGTACCGTATACAGTTGTCTGAAATACAAGTAGCTCCTAAAAATGATACCAACGAAATAGAAATTTGATCTAAATTATCTCACTGCAAAAAATGTTCTTTGAATTGTTAAAGCTGGTTTTTGTAAATCAGTTCATTATCACAGAATACTTAAATAAATTTTTTTAAATAGCAATTTGAATGGTTATCTACCACCTCGGTAATCTTAACTGCGCGGAACGATGCACTTTTGCTTGTAAAGCGCTGATTGTTTAATTATCTTTGGTATTTTTATGATTACTCGCTTAAATATTACTCTTTAATGTAGATTTTGGATAGAACTACAATGATCATCCCTACACTTCCCAGCACCCTCCAAAAAACACTAATCCAGTTACTTACTTCCTCCTTTCATTTTTTCCAGCATACTTATTCATTTTCTACTCCTTCCGTGCTTGTAACGTCCTTCCTTCTGTTACAGTCTTCAGAATTTCATCGGTAATCAAAATACTCTGCTTTCACTTTTCTGACTCTCCGCATATCTTTCTAGAAAACACTTGCTCCTCCATCTCCACTCTTAGCAATTCATCGTTATTTCTATCTGTCGCTAAATATACTTTTTTATCTGTACATTTTTTTAATCACTAAAAATAGCAGTGTATTTACGTCATTTGTATTCCACAAATTAGTGGTTTACATCAAGAAATTTTGTTGTAAAGGCAATCCATCTGGATGGCAAGGAAGAAATGAGAGATACCCCAAGTCTCAAGGTTTCCACGCTTTTTCACTTGCAAGGAGAAGTTCGTATTCCGTTCACTCGTTGTCGACGCGGACGATATTCACTCCCTTCATCTCCGACCTTACAGCATTTCAGATCCCGGCATGTCGTTCCCTTGTGTGACTTATGGGAGGTGAAAGTCTCTCGCCCGTAAGTGGAATGCCATATAAGGTGGGAAAATTTAGGACCGCCATAAAACCTTCGTAGGAAATGTCGATGTGGTGAGTCACAATGGCAGCCAAAAAGAGAACTAGCTTTAATGACCCATAATGCGTTAAAATTATTCGCGATCCCGAAATTACTCGTTTCTGAGAAAAAGAAATAGCATTTCATGTTTGTGGTCAACAGGTTCCACTTCAATGGACGGAATACATTCCTCGGCAAGATTAAAGATCAGAATGTCAGAACAGCAACATTGTCGGTAAACTAAATGAATTTTCCGGATCTTCAATTAAGAAGCATCGTGAATTTCATTTTAAATCAGCAATTCAACGCGATAAAAATGTGTTTCTTTTATTTCTAAAACAGTATTTTAAACTTATTTCTAAAAGCAACACACACATATATATATATATATATATATATATATATATATATATATATATATATATATATATATCCTATATATATATATATATATATATATATATCCCGGATAAGGAAATATTTTTACATTTGTGATCTGCTCAAAACCGCCTTCCCCACCTTTCCTGTGTTGGTCTTTTATGTTTTCCTATCCCCTTTCCTTATATGTCTCCTTCTATGTGTGTAAAATTATATATATATATATATAAATATATATATATATATATATATATATATATATATATATATATATATTTATATATATATATATATATATATATATATATAGGTCCTAACTAATCTTCCGAGGAAGACGGAGCACAATTCCGTCGAAATTATCAAGAAATAACGTGTGAGTGTTCCTTTTATGTGTTCTCATATTGTGTGTTGCTGTCTACGTTTTTTATTTAACACTTCCGTGTTACTTCGAAGAAATCATTATATATATATATATATATATATATATATATATATATATATATATATATATATATATATATATATATCTGTGTGTGTATGTATATATAATTGTGTACACATTATTATATAAAAATATATATTTATACATATATATTTGTAAAACTTTTGGACGGCCCAATAGAACGCAGAATAAAACAGATAACACGTAAAAGAGCACTCACATTGTAGATTAATTGAGCTTTCGGCCTGCTCTGAGGCCTTCTTCAGGTCAGACTCAGGACTCAGACAGGTCAGTCTGACCTGAAGAAGGCCTCGGAGTAGGCCGATATATATATATATATATATATTCAAACTTGAAAATCCCGCCATACGGCGAACAAATATTATTTTCGCACATAGTAATAGACATATAAGGAAAGGGGATAGGAAAACACATAAAAGACCAACACAGGAAAGGTGGGGAAGGCGGTTTTGAGCAGATCACAAATTTTGAAAAGTTCACATCACAAAAGTTGAAAAATACGAAAGAGTATGTGGCTTTACATTTCTCGTTTCCTTGGATTTCATCTGCGTCTTATCTTTCTCTTTATAAGTGTCAAGATTTGAATGCATGAATGTATCAGAAACGAAAATAAATTCACAAAAAATTGTGAATTATTAAAATTGTTTGGCAAAGCCTTTTCTAACAAGTTGAAATTTTTGCTCAATTATCTTTGGCCGTGAGATAATTGTACTCCATTAAATTTACTCGGTCACCTTGAAGATTTCGCCACTTAGACAGCCGTCAGTGGAGGAAATCCTGTTTATTTCTTTTTTATTCATGGAACAAGAATATTTCAGTCACACAAAAACGATCAGTCATCGACTAGAATAACATTAATGTCAAGCTCTATCTAAAAATGAAGAGAATTGTTTAATTTTTTTTAAATAAGCATAACTATGTTTGATTAGGACGTAAACTGTGCGCCATAGTTGCACTATGAAGTGCTAAGTACATTTTCCAAACTGCGTATCCGCTTTAAGGTGGTTATTATACACATATTCTGGTATTTTCTTATTTATTTCCAATCTGCGTTTATTTCCCAGTTACCTGTATCCAGACTTATTTAGAATATTCCTTAATATGCAGTCTGATTTCATTTCCTCTAATCAGTCCCCTCATTGGACAGTTCCCATGTGAGATTCATATTCTCCATCATCCAACCATCAACCATCTCCAATTCATATAGGTAATGTACGCTACAACTCCTTTTTCATTCCATCCTATCTACTTTACTATTACATTTCTAGCTCAGGTTAATCATATTTAGGCTTCAAGCTTAATCATAGCTTGATAATTATTACGCTTCAGTTGGAGTAGATTTAGGTGATTTATCAGGTAGAAACATAGGTTATTCGTTGAAAATAATCCTTGACACAATCTAGTCTATTTGACTTCGACATTTGATAGTGGTTCATTGAATATTACCCATACATTTCAACTACTTCTACGTGGTCGTAAAATGTGCCACCTTCAGTGGTACGTGGAAGAGTGTGATTTGATACCAGGTATGTATAATCAGATATTAATATTTGCCTCGATTTTACCAATAATATGTAAGTTATTTTGATTCATATAGACTACGTACACTAGAACTACATGCACTACCCTAACTAAGTTTCCAATAAAATAATAATACTTTTCCACGCATGAGGGACAAGCTATCAGAAATAAGATGAACACTAAAAAAGGATTAATAAAAATAATATATTCCTTATTGGCTAATTCGATTGAAAAATAAACCTTTCTTTCCAGAACTTGATCGTTTGCAGATATACTGATCCTATATCATTCGAAAGAAAATTGACATCTTATATCTTTGAGTTCTACAATAAATCTCTCCAATCCTATTTTCATGATCTGGCCTACCATAATAAGTTAGGACCGTTGATATTTTTTCAACATTATTGCTGATGAGAGCTGTTTTCAATTTTTGCGAGCGATTCAATCGGTAATTCATATAAATATAATTCGAAATCGAAAATAAAATAAGAGAAAACAAATCCTTCAATGAGAAATAAAACGGGGGAAAGGTTGTCATCATGGAGAATTTTAAAAAAGTGTATTCCTTTTTTTGAGCAGTAGTCGCAAAAGGGGAGATTATCGTCGATTGAGGACGTTCCCGTCATTGGATAGAGGTGGATGATTTGATAGATTTTGGATTTTCAGGGATTGGGGGGATGGAAGGGTGAAGGGGCAGGATCCGACTTAGGATATTACCTTACTCAATAACGAAAAAACGCCTAGGGGTCACACAATATAACGTCCAATCTCACAGACGACTTATTCCTATTGCGGTTCTCTCCAGATAATATTGAAGTAGGGTAGAGTATATACCTGCGGAAAATTATACTTCCACCTCAGGGAATCGGACCCGGTGCCACGGGGTGAAAAAGCAGTACATTATCTACCGACCCTATTCCAATTTCGTCGACCGCCAATAATGCTGCCGATCGACGGTCACCTCAGGAATCCTCGACGTGACTTCGTGCCTTTCAATGGAGCCATGTTTTCGCGCCAAAATGACGATAGGGGTGGGGGGTAGTCTCTCATTTCCCCGCCTCCTCAGCTGACTGCTCGTCTTACCCCGAATTCTTCTCCTTATACGAACGTATTGGATCATCTTCTTCTCTTCCGGCCCTCTCCACCCGGGCGTGGTGGGGCAATTTTTTTTCGTCGGGGGTGAGTGGCGGTCTTCAAAAGAATCCGTTCCAGGAAATCGGCTGGCCTCCTTCCCCGCAGGTGTGGTTGATGCGTCGCTTCTCTCCTTCTCCCACTTACTCCTTCCCCATGCCAAAACCTCTTCAAGGTCGCCGTGGTCACTCACTCAGCTGACTGCCCTTCTTCTTCGCCCAGGCCAGGTTAAGTTAGAGAGAGAGGTGGTGAAGGTTTTTGCTCGCCGTAAATCGTCTCCCTCTCCGATCAACCACCTAATAACCGCTTCCTTTTCCCCTTATTTATCTCGCATTTTTTCGATCAGAAGAGGGACGGGGGCCTAATCCTCTTCCTTCTCAGCGCTAGAAGTTGCTTGGTCCTGCGATAAGGAAAGAACCCGGCCCTTGTACGAACTGAAGCGCATCCACAGGTATTATTGGCGTTGCGTTCACATTATATTTTATTTAGTTTTTCTTTTCTCTATTTTCCTCTAATATTCCCTAATTTTGTCATGTACAAGAGGGGATGAACTTACTTGGGCAAAGCTAACTGAGAATAATGATAAAACTAACTAACTAATGTAAATGTGCTACTTCGATAGAAACTACCCTGTTTCTTCATCGTTTTAATAAAATAAAATAGGATTTAAGAAACAGTAGAAATCAAATTGGTACGTAAAACTTAAATCCGACATATTAAATGCCGTCAATTTATTTGCAGGTGTTGAAATATTTGTGCTTACGAATGCGGAAAGGGCGAAAGAAACAGAGAAGTTTAATGTAGGTTTGTTATTTTTTATCAATGCCTATATACAAGTTTCATTTGTTTTTATTGCGGGGCATTCCTTGAGCTTTTTAAAGAGAATTTTTTCTCTTGAATGATTTGAGAGGTTCACAAAGTAGTAAATGTTTAATGTAGTGATAGTATAAAAATGCGGCCCATTTTACCTTTGCGCAATTTTGGCAGATTTAAAACATAAATTTATTCCACATAAGCGTATTTTATAACTTTAAACTACAAATTGCTAATTGCTCCATTTGAAACAGGCGCGGACCGCTGTGAAAAAACCAAGATAACGCGAAAGTCTGTCATCGAGAACACTTCGACACCCGTCTTCCCCGCGAGAATCTTCTACTCGGACCGACATGTGTTGAACGTCCCCAAGGAAGTACTAACGGAATTTAGGTAAGTTTTCTAAAATGTTATATTACTGCTTCCTGTAGGAAATGTGCCCCGATGACTCTCGTGGAGAACCTTCTTTTTTTCCTGGGCACTAGAGTTTGATTGATGAAGCAAATTACTGACCTCGCGCGCCTAAAGAGGAGATGGCATTCGACATGCAACAATACTCTTCATTTCTTTTTTCGAGTTGATTAGACCATCATTTAAATACATTTTTAATGTCATACATATAATTATATGTAAATTATATTATATAAATAATACGAAACAGAATTAGTAGATATACGGGTATCGCCTGTATAATGCAAGTACACTTATATACATGCGAGGGGTAATTTATTCCATTATTTTTTAAAACAATTTATACATTTACAGTTGTGTGTATACATATATATATAAATATAAAACTTAGACAGTAACACACAGCACGATAACACATAAAAAGAACACTCACAATAATATCTTGATAATTTCGACGGACTCGAGCTCCGTCTTCTTCGGAAGATAAGATATGACTATAGTCATATCTTAATATATGCTATATGATATAATGATGATAAGATATGAGATAGTCATATCTTATCTTCCGAAGAAGACGGAGCTCGAGTCCGTCGAAATTATCAAGATATTATTGTGAGTGTTCTTTTTATGTGTTCTCGTGCTGTGTGTTACTGTGTGTTAAAGTTTTTTATTCAACACTTCCGTGTTATATAATGCAACCATTTCAGAGAGTAAAAATCATTCGCCTTGACCGGGATTCGAACCCGGATCCCTCGATATCCGGCCGAGTGCTTTAACCAATTAAGCTACCGAGACGTCCTCTTACACTCTGAAATTTTGTTTTCAAGGTGTAAGAGGACGTCTCGGTAGCTTAATTGGTTAAAGCACTCGGCCGGATATCGAGGGATCCGGGTTCGAATCCCGGTCAAGGCGAATGATTTTTACTCTCTGAAATGGTGGCATTATAATGTACACATAGCGGGTGACTCCGTTAAAGTTACTGTTACAGTTTCTTGAAACTTCCGTGTTACTTCAAAGAAATCACCTATATATAAATATATATATATCATATATATTTCTCATACATATATATATATATATATATATATATCATATAGAAAAGGAAAATGACGTTGAAAAAGATAGCTTAGTTACAGGCATACTCGACAATGAAATAGAAAGGGGATTTAAGGAGATATAAGCAAATAAGGCCGCGGGAATAGACAACATTCCTGTGGAACTGTTGAAATGTTTAGGAAAATGCGGGAAGAAGGCCCTATATGGACTGATTCGTAGTATCTATGAAGGAGTCTGGCCGGAAGATTTTGTGAGATCAGTGTTAGTTCCTATTCCGAAAAACGTAAAGGCTACATCATGTGTGGATTACAGAACAATAAGTTTGATACCCCACGCTGCTAAAGTTATTCTCAGGATCATCAACAAAAGGATAGAGAGTAAGGCATATGATTACTAAGGGGATGATCAGTTTGGGTTTAGGAAAGGAAGAGGTACACGTGATGCCATTGCAGTAATGAGATCACTAATCGAGAGGAATATAGAATACGACCAGGACGTATTTGCCTGTTTCGTAGATTTCGTAAAAGCGTTTGATAGAGTGAATATGGAAAAACTAATGCGTGTATTGCAGAAAATAGAAATGGATTGGAGGGACAGGAGACTGATCCGCAACCTGTACATGTCTCAGACTGCTCAGGTGTGAGTGGGGAACGGAGAGTCCGGATGGGCAGTGTTAGGAAGAGGTGTAAGGCAGGGTTGCCCATTATCACCGGTGCTGTTCAACGTATATGTGGAGGAAATGATTAAAGACGCATGGGAAGAACTGGAGGTAGGAATGAAAGTCGGAGGGGAATTCGTAAAATCGGTTAGGTTTGCTGATGACCAAGCATTAATTGCTCAGTCAGCCAAGGGGTTGCAAGCATCGCTGAGTGAATTGGAGGTTCAGTGCGATAAATATGGGATGAGAATCAATATTAATAAAACAAAGGTTATGCGATTTTCCAGAAAGAAAAAGGCTAAGCTAAGCATTAAAATAGGCGGGGAAAAATAGAGCAGGCAGTATAGGAGTTTACATATCTCGGAAGTGTTTTGGACCAATACGGTCAAAGTAGTAGGGACGTGAGGAGAAGAATTGCACTAGACAAGGAGGCTTTCTCAAGGAGGAGGGAGTTGATGACGGGAACGTTGTGTCGGGAGGTTAAGACAAAACTCGTAAAAACTCTGATATGGAGTGTAGGCGGAAACGTGGTCGCTGAAACAGGAGGGTAGACGTAGATTGGAGGCTTTTGAAATGTGGGTGTGGAGAAGAATGGAGAAGGTGAAATGGACCGATAGGAAAACAAATGAGGAAGAACTAGAGATGGTGGGTGAGGAGAGGGGTTTGTTGAGATAAATCCTATGGAGGCAGGAATAATGGATGAAAGGCGTATTGAGCGGTAGTGGAATGTTGAAGAAGGTAACAGAGGGGAGGATGTTGGGCAAGCGAGGAAAATGCAGGAACAGGATAGGGATGTTGGACGGGATGAAGGGAGGAAAGAGGTACACAGAGTTGAAGAGGGACCTGATGTAGAGCAGGTTTTCATAGGAGTCACCAAGTATTTATTTGATAGTTGTGTCCATCCGAAAACCTACCTTAACCGGTAGATTACCTATTAAAAAAATATATCATATTATGTATCATATATATATAACATTTTTATGCTATAACATTTTTATAGCGTTTATATGTGTGAATAAGGATTTAACGCTTTCAAGGCGTCTGATGCAGCCTCTCTACGAACCATGTTTCACTATTAGAGGTGTTCGGCTGCCGCCGTTGTGGTGTTTGATTTTGCCAACCACTCTTTCTCACGTGGCATTGAGGAGGACGATGGCAAGAGTCAGCCGCTGAACGCCTAGGCTGGTGGAGAAATGGTGGAGGAGGGCAAGGGAAGGTGTATTTGACATTTTTCTAGGAGTATATAGGGAACTTATTAATATTTTCTCCCCGCAGTATTCCTATTTGAACTCTTAGCCTTGAGATACAGGTGCTATATTTTCTCTTCCCCCACATCTGTTTTTTACCTAGTGTATGTGTTAGGTGTGGTGTGATGGTGATTCTGCAACATGATTATCGCATCCAAATTATGATTCCCTTTAGTGGTAGTTTTGTAATAAAAGTGCACATCATTTTAAACCATTAAAGTAATGATAATTATAAGTGTATAAATTGTGCTATTAAAGTGGAAATTAACTTTCTATACATGCGAAACTACCTGGTAATATGGGCTAGGGAAAAAAATGGCAACTCAAATCTGTCAAACGTACCCTTGACTTCGTAATTTTATTTTCATAATACCTCCTACCCCAGCACGATGCATCTAATGGCATGATTTTCGCATAACCATTGAAGATATTCACTCTATTTTTTGCAAGAGTAGCACTCTGTAATTTAACCTTCTCTCCGTGTGCGATCTCCAACCTAGTTTATCAAATAATCTAGGTAAGCCACTCAGCTTATCACAACAACGTTTTACAAAAAAATAACAGCTTTGCGCTTATGTATGAGCTAACTCAGTATTCATACACACTCCTTGGGGATACAGCACAATAGCATTATATTCTGAATCTTGATTAATTAGCCAAGAGTAATTTTGCTCTTTAACTTCCTCGTCACATTTTTCCAAAGCTCTATAATCCTTAATTTTTATTAGCTTGCACATATACTCCTTAATATTTCAAGAGAAGTTGTGAATAAGGGTAACTCCTAAGTCTTAAATAGATTTTTAACTTTTATTTTTTTGTGTGCATTTAGAGAGACCTACTCCTTTTTAAAAAATGCCTCACTGCACAGCTAAGTTTTATTCTAATTCACTTGTGTTGCACCAATGTCTTATCATACTCTCAGGACCACGGATATCTCTGTGAACCATACAAATAGGCAACTCTTAGTATTCACCACTTTGTTAGTATAATGTCAGGAGGCAATCAATGAGGATTGGTTATAATTCCTTAATGAACACTTGCTGTGACTCAACCGAGAGGTGGACTTCTTTTAAGCCGTGTTCATTGTAGCAGTGAACTAAATTGATGAACTTCTTCTAAGCCACCATCAAACTCTGCTCACCGATAGACATTTTGTTTATCCTTGTTCTTTCACATCTCAGCCAATACAGATTTCCAACTGTTCTGAAATTTTTACTCAACTTCACAAATGGGTATTTCCGTTCTGACGAGCTGCGTTTAATTTTTTCCATTCTGAACCACATCCGAACTACTCACATTAATTCATCGGATGAAGAATTATCGTCTGTCGGTTTCCCAACGATCACTGTTCCATCAAATCCCATACAGATAGGGGTCCCTCTCTTTACCCCATGCAACATCCGTCATATCTTTCATGAAGCGGCACCCCAATTAACTGATCAATCTACCTCGTCCCTGTTTCTGACTTCCTCTTAAATTACTTCGCTTGTCTTAATATTTTATCTATTTCCCTAATTTCTTCATCTTTAGCCTGCGAATCTACATCGACACGGGACTCAGAAATTAGACTAAAACTTAAAAAATTATGTAGTCAGACATTTTTTTAATAAGAGTAATTTCCTCCCTAACACCAACTGCGTCAGGAATATCAAAACAGCAAGTGTAAACTCAACTACAGAGGTGTTACAATAGACAAATGTACAAAAAATGAGGATTGTTTTAGAAGATTATTGCGAAAATATGACGAGAAGGTTTAAGAGCGATATTATCTTTCCATGGTAAGATCTTATCTGCAATATGCTGCCAGTATATGCGAGCCTCATGAAGTTGCATTGATTGCCAAATTGGATCACGTACACGGTCAAGGAGTTAGATTTGACAAACGTTGCTATGATAGACTGAGTAGTGCATCAAAGTTATTAGAGAAGTGAGGTTAGGAATCACACATGGAGCGAAGTTGTAATTACAAATTAAATCTTTCGTATAAATTGGAAGGGTGTCTCTTTAGCGATGATCTTGTAAATATATCATTATCCACATCATACTAGGGTAGGAGAGAGCTTGTAAATAAAACCAGAGATTAAGTGTAGAACAGTTAGGTTAAAGATGTCATTTTTCCCACGAAAGAAAAGGTATTACATAATGTTGTTCGACCGCGCTAGGGGGAAAGTATTTTGTCTCAAAAGTAGTCTGGTTTGCAATCAACTCCAGCCACACACCCTGATGATTGTTTGCAGGGTACCATAAATGACTGTGACTGTGACCGCAACACAAGGAGGAAAAACTAATACAGAAGCGAGTAAACCCGAGCGAAAATTGTTAGAAATTTACGATTCGCAATACCCTGAGACTAAGCTAAGACAAAGGGACGTGGTGGTGGCTGCTTATGCACGAAAATGAGCACATGTGATCTCATTTACATCTACCTCCATTTACACTATTCCCCACCGGCTGTCTGGTGGGTGTATAGCGGTGGGTGTTACACATCGATCTTACATTTAAAATTATAATTTGATTCATTAATTTAATATATATCTGGTCATATACTTATCTGATCGGATCTTATATTCACAAACTCGTATTAATATACCTTTTGTAATAATTGAATTAATCTTTATTCCTTCTTTTGTTCACTACATTCGGTTTCGTGAGTTCCATTTTATTTTTATATGCCTTATATTACACTTTATTACACTTACACGCATGTATGGTTGTATATATCATGTAATAATCGGTGTGTTTGACTAATTCATTAAATTTAAAATGAAATCAGAAAAAAATCGGTTGATTCAGGTTCGGGGTGGGTTAGGTGATAGTTTTCAGCCATTTTTTTTTATTCCGATGTACTTCCCTCCCCTAGTTTAGCCACCGCTATCGCTCTTTGAGTAGGAGAGGGTTTGTGAGGGTGACCGAAAGAGGGAGTTAAGAGGGTAGGAAGAGGCCAATGAAAACCAAATATAATTACGAGCGAGAAGGAACGGGTTTCTTCATGCATCCCTTTTATTTCCTCGTTCTTTCTACTTTCTTAGATCTCTTTTGAGTGTCGTTAAAATGGTACTGGTCGTCGCGATTTAAGATATCGTTCCTTTTTTTTAACCACCAAATTTTTTTCGATGTTATTTCGGGCGCCAGTCTTGTTTCTTTTTGTTCCGAAAGACTCGACTGCATAGTCGTTGAAACAAGGTCGCTTCTCCCGGCCTCTACAAATGGATGAGTCGGCTGTCATTTCGACGGACGGTGAAAAAGTGGAAGACTGGAATTTTTCCTCCTTTACCGCGTCTCTCTCTCCTCCTTTGATTATCGCCGAATTACTTAATGGCCTTTCACGGTCGGAAGTGCCCCGATGACGTAACTCCCAGCCGGTCCGCAAACACCAGCGCGCACGCACGCAAACGCCCGCACACAAACACGGATTCCGTTCATCGATTGTTTTTTTTGTTTTTTTCCCTCCTCTTCCATCCCTTTTTTCCTCTCGCACCCCTCTTACTTATCCATCATCATCCCCCATCCTCCCACCCTCCATCACTTTTACCCCCTCCTCTCTGCCGCTCAACCGATTTTCAATAATCGAGAAGGAATTCTAATTTGGGAAATAAATCCTTTTTTGGGAGGGCGCGTTGAATTTCATCTTTTCTTTAAGTTTTTCCTCTCTCCCACGACGGGGGGCAAAAACAAGATTACGAGGAGAGGTATGAGGAGTGAGAGACGAAGGCGGAGACGGTTTTTTTTTTGAGAAGTGGATTCGGAGGTGGCCTCAATGAGTGTCAACCTTCTTGCAGATTAGAACTACGTAAGATAATTCATTTCAAAGATGCGGTCGATATGAAAGCGAAGCTGGTTGAACCAACCGACCAGCTTGCGTCATTCTCAAACTTAGCCCACACCATCTTTTTTTGGCAGAGCGAAAAAAGGTGACCAAAAAAGTGGTATACGAGTACTTCGCGTATAACGTAGTGTGACATGACTGTAGAGTATGTATGAAGTGTAAATAAATAACTTTCGGTTTCCATATCGTATTAGGCCTACAGCCGAAATCAAGATGTCGTAGGTGGTTTACAGATTATTATGCGGAGGAGGAGGAAATTGATGACTGTGACTTTGAGTAAGGATTTTAAGAAGAAGCTCGTAAAAATTTGATTTTGAACTTCCCTTTGTACGGCACAGATACTTTTGAAATATGGAAAAGGTGGAAATATGGAAATATGGAAAAATAAGGAAAAGGTGAAGTGGGTTGAAAGTAAAACAAGCGAAGAAGTGCTAGGTATGATGGAGAGGAATGAGATTTATTGGGAGAAATCAAAAAGAGGCAGGAAAGTTGGATGTAGAGTGTTTTCATGGGCAGCGGGACTTTGAAGACTGTGATAAAGGGGAGAATGTTAGGTAGAGGGAGGAATAGGATAGATATGTTGGATAGAATGGAGGGAGGAAGGAACTAAGTAGGATTGAAGAGGTAGCTATGGTAGGATGTTGTGCCCTGTTTTGTTGAGAATGGCAAGGAAAATGCCGCTTTACCGTTTGGTATCTTGTATATATCCAAAATCTTAATTATCCGGTAGATTACTGATAAATAAATATGCTGATTAACATACCTCCGAAGGAATTTTAAATGATGATTCAAACCGAAGGAACGATTGTCGCTTTCCTTGAAAAGAACAAGGAGGATGGTATAAGATAGACGATCGTGAAATGTTAACTGTGTCAGGCGAGTGGGTAAGCGACCCAATTTTATGTGAGAATACATTGGCGAAATGATCGCCGTTTGGTAATAAGGTTTATGAGGGATGATTGGAGCAGTCAAGACGCAGTCAGCATATTAGAAGAAACCCATCCTTCATTTCTATATGAATGTAGATGGAACACCATAGCAGCAGATGAAATCATATAACACCTAACAGGAAGCTTGGAAATTCTAATTATTACCCTATGAAACATTATTTTGAAAAAATTGCCATTATAAAACCTTTTTAAGTGGTTATTATATTACGGTTTAGTATTTTGCATTAGTCAAAAGAATTTATTCAGTCAGAATACCATATGGTTTTTACAATTACCTTCTATGGAAAAGCTTATAGCATTATTAACAGCATTTCTTTGGAAACACAGAAGGTATTATGTTGATAATACGACTTCGAACAATAGAATTAGGGTAAACAAACATTATAATTAGGAATAAACAAACAAAATTTGCTATTTATCATGGAAACGACTTTGATTCAATAATTTTTTGGAGGGAAATTTTGTTCGACAATCAATCACACGGTATTCCTCGGTGAGAAAGATAATACGTCAGCACTTACTGTTAAAGAAAGACGGCAAATGATACCTGGAAAAGGAAACGTCGAAATACCCTGCGGGGTTACTTCGGAAGTAACAAGTCCTGTGCGGTCACCGTCAAGTACAGGTAGTTCTGTAGTCTTTAAAATCGCCCCACTCGAGGAGAGGAATTCAAGAGCTCGATTGCCGGATTGCCATTATAATTTCAAATCCCACATTCAATAAATTCAGTTCTTCGCTCAGATGCTGGGCTTCGGATTAAAATGAGTGAATTGAAAAGGTTATGGAGAATCGAGCCCTCGGGTCGAAAGCAAGAGGTCGTTAAGACACGAGAAAGAGTTGAACTATTGTCGTGGAAAGTGACCGCGGAGGCGTAAATTCATCATTATTTTTTGCAAATCCGCTCTTAATATATGCTCTCTCCCATCCAAACGAATTGAATTATGTATGGTGCTCCGTATAAATGGACAGTGGCTCTATGGCACATACCTTTCCCAATAAATAATAGAAAACTAAATAATCAGTGTGGCGCTATCGCTCTTGATTAATCGGCGTGGGTTTATACTTTTGTTATGCTGAGCTTGTGGCCGAGGCCACATGGTTTTTCACCAACAGATACATCTAAATAACACCCTGGAAACTGCTGCAAAGGCCTGTGGTGGGTGGTGTTTGGCCACCAACAATACCTGGTGAAATATTAGTTCAAACACTGATTTGAATATACATGCTAGATCATATTAATAATAAGTGGAGCATATGAATACATGCATTCCCATATTGATCTTGCAATAATTGTTATTTTTGACCAAATAATTAAATTTTTATGTAAATATATTTTTTTTCGTGATCTTGGGTTCGATTTTTTTTTAAATTACAAGGGAAGATCGAGTACATGAATCCATATATCTCCCTATTTTTTTCCCAGTGGTCGAATCTGCCAAGACAAAAACATAAATTGGCAATAATTCAATAATGCGTTGCAAGAAAACTCTGGTGTCATTTACTTCTCTAAAAGTTTACATCTGTAATCTTCGAGAATCAATGGCCTCCCAAATTAATTCACCCAGCATACCCTTCGCGCTTACCTTCATTTCGTATCAATTGTTTTATAATATTGCGGCTTTTCTCTGGCACTTAGATATTCATTCTTTAATGAAATCTTTATGATTTATCATTTCTTGAATCTACTTTAACTGAACTCGAAAATGTATGGAATGCCTGAGAATAACTAGCACAGTGATTTCGTCCCCATTTCCCTCCATTTTGTCCCATTCGTTGCTAAGAATTTATTCATACTAATGCAATATTTACAGATAAAACTAATACAATCTTAAAAGATAGTTCAAAATTTAAATATTTGTTATAAGGGAATTTCCGTCCCCAAAGCGTATATGCGTTTTCCTAGAATTTTCCTTTGAATAATCCATTATGCAGTGTTTGTTTGTGTGTGTGTGTATAGGGACTCATTTACATGGAAATAGATCTAAGGAAAAGGGGTAGGAACACATATAAAAGACGAACAAAAGAGAGGTAAGGAAGGCGGAATCAAGTAGATCACAAGTGAAAAAATATTTCCTCGAGCGAGACTTGAACCATGGATCTTTTTTAAATCCAAATGTTTCTTTTACTAACTCATCTCATAACCTTAAACTAAGATACTCACCTACTAATACAGCTATTGCAATAGCAATTTTCCCAGAAAAATCTGGTACCCGAAAACTCACACGTCTTGGGTAAACCTGGGGTCGTCCAAACGCTAACCATCACCCATACGGTACCTAGAATCTCCTAAAATCGAACCAGTGCTCTCCAATGAATAGTTCTAGTGCCATGCAGTCTGCTTGAGTGGTGTGTGGCAGGGTGGTGTTAGTTCACTAGCCCGAAGTAACTTAATGACAAAGTTTTCGAGGTTAGTAATTCGCTGCTATATTCATGGGTTATAATATTTTCATTTTTTAGTTTAATATTTATAGCGCTCACTAATCGGACGAGGAAAGAGCTATTCCCTTAATTTGCATTTGTGCTGCAGTCTCTTAGCTCCTTTGTCTTATCCAAATGGTCCAATTTGCCAATATACGATTTTGGAATGTTTTTTCTGTGCCGTGGGTCAATTTGAGTTTCCGATATCTTTCTAATGCCCTTAACCTCGTCGTTTTGCTTTCTCCTTTGAATAACTTCCATCTTAATTCCATTATTAAATACGTTATGGTCACATTCTGTCTGTAACATTTCATCATAACCCTAGCAGTCATCTATGTATCTATTTCAATATCCTTTATCAAAATGGTGTAAGCAATGCTGCGTGAATGCACCAAAATTGGGAAGTAAACGGCTAAAATTCTTAAATTATTCACGAAAAAAGTCTCCGTTACCTAAACTTGTTTTTAATTTTAACTCCTACCTCGACTTCATGAGGAAGATGGAGTGAGAGAGTGAGCAATTTTCAGGTTTTAATTTGAAATAGAGAAGTTGGAATTGGTTTTTGAGGAAAATTATTTTCGCCGAAAGCGATTGTAAGGGAGTGGAGAGATTAAGGGCATTTTAGAATCCAGTGACAGATTGCGGGGCAATCACTTCCTTGAAATTTTGAGCCAATATCCAATTTAAAAAGTTTTATCGGTCTAAAATGTTGTCCTTTTGACCAATTAGAAGTGTGTATTTTTTCTGAATATTCGCTTCCATGGAGGTACAGGAGATTTTCGCAAAAGGACAAAAGTGAATGCATTTGTAATTGCAACATGTAAGCGAAATATGAGAATAAAATCTTGAAAAGTAATCATTATGCAGTGGTATCTGCTATAACTTTATTTCATCTGACTTGAAGTAGTTCTTTGATGATAAGATAATATAATTTCATCAAAATATTCCAGTACTCCTACTGCTAACTCTAGAGTCCCTATCTACAACCGAAGAAAGGAATTATATCTTCTATTTTTGCGTTTTCACAACACTGTAATGGATATTGCACGGCGTGGCGTACATGGATTTGGCCGTTAAAACAAAGGGTAAAAAGCCTGTAAAATAAATATTTGTTAAAATCCATTTTATTTTCTCAATTGCTGAATTTCTCAATGAAAAAAACGAAATCTTCAGCCGTTCTGCCCGAAATTTTCTACAATATCAAATGTCTCCGCGTCTGGTGAAATGATGTCCTAGTGTAATGACCGGGCGGTTCAGAAATTGAAATTAAACAAGTCATTCCGCCGTTATAGGTTAAATAAAGTCCACAAACTATGAATAGCCACTTACTTATTCTATATCATGAAGCAATCTAGTGGAAGCTGTGATGAAAAGATAAAAGAAATATATTACGCAAGTACTTCGCCGTAGGTAGGTTGCATTAGAAATAAAAGGATATCATTTTGGATTTATGGGAGAAGACTTTCATTCAGGATATGGAAAAAGGCAGGCAAAATTCGTCATATTTATTTTAGAAATTATCTTGCGTCCCGAGTTGATGACGGGGACGTTGAGTAGGGATGTTAAGACAAGACTCGTAAAAACTCTGATATGGAGCGTAGCTATGTGCGGCGCGGAAACGTGGTTACTGAAGCAGGAGGATAGACGTAGATTGGAGGCTTTTGGAATGTGGATGTGGAGAAGAATGGAGAAGGTGAAATGGACCGAAAGGAAAACAAATGAGGAAGTACTGGAAATGGTGGTGGAGGAGAGGGGTTTGTTGAGAGAAATCCTATGGAGGCAGGAAAAATGGATGAAAGGCGTATTGAGCGGTAGTGGAATGTTGAAGAGGGTAATAGAGGGGAGAATGTTGGGCAAGCGAGGTTAGGGCAGGAACAGGATAGGGATGTTGGACGGGATGAAGGGAGAAAAGAAGTACATAGACATGAAGAGGGACCTGATATAGATTAGTTTGCTAGGTGGGGAGTCACAAAATGTTTATTTGATAGTTGTGTCCATCCAAAAACCTACCTTAAACGGTAGATTACCTAATAATAATAATTTTAGAAATGCGGAAAGAAGGAAGTTAACGTGACGTGTATGTCGGAGGAAATAGATTGGGAGCCACTCAATTCACGATCAGAGCAGTTAAATGTTAGGGCTTTTATAAAAGGACGGGACACTTAGTTTGCTTGCGAAACCGAAGAAATTATTAGGGTAAGCAATGATAACAAAATCGAATGCAAATTGTTGACTATATTTACTGAAAGAGAAACATTTAATGATTTAACCAACTATTGCATGATGCATATAATCATGCATTATTTTTAAACGAGTTTTTTGTATGTACAAATATATGTTAAAATCCATATATTATCTATTAGTTGTGAACGTATTATCGGCGTCCTAACACTCCCCGTCACACGCCATTGCCGCTATTTGCTGGGTATGAACATCTCTTTAAATTACAAACAACGTCCACTTTTTCAAGTATATATCTTATTTTGTCTACGTTAAAAAATCATATTTATTTATTCAACTGCAGGTGAATAAATTATTTTTATTTTAAGTTTACCTCGACGGTTACCTCACGCTGCTGATTCATCTTTATTCTTATCATCATTTTATTCGAATACCTTTTTAATAAATTCCCAGTTTATTCCGTTGGAAATCCTCTTTCCAGCTCAACCCTTCATTTATTTCCTTCGTACGGTTCCATATCCCTCAGCACTCCCTTTCCATATTCCATTCCCCGTCTCAATCCGCAGTATAATCCCACGCATCTCTCCATGTTGCATTGTCTTCCTGTTTGTCGAGTTGTGAAGTCTTCTATTCGCCAGAGCTTGGAGTCTAAGGAGGCTGTCTCAGTCTTAGAGGTGGTGAAAGACAATTGAAGGGTAAGGTGGGTGGGCCTCCCGAGACGGTTTGTTGGCAAGTATGAGGAGGAGTTCTGTGCGTCAATTGAGCTCAGTGGAAGGAATACAGAGATCTTTTTCCTCGGTCGATTGACGCGGCAGGGACAGACAAATGCTCTTGCCAAGACGAGTGCGTACGCTTCGGGAGAGAGTGTCAGAATCTGCAATTCGGTGTGAAGACACGCGTGCCGTGGTTGGAACGTGGCCTCAGACGTCATCCCTTCCTCCTTCTTCCCTCGCTCCAGGCTACAGCTTCTCATTCCATGGGATTCCTCCTTATACCGACACTCTGCCATTTGAATTCACGGAGTCCTTTCAGTAATCGCACTCAAAGACTAGCCAAGCGGTCCAAGTTTCCGTGAAATATATCGGAGGAAAAAATCACTTCAGCAGACTTGCCCCATTGTGTTTCTTCGCTCAATACATAACTTCCAGTGATTCGCAAAACGGCGAATTTATAGTAGAGGTTACTGTGTAATACTCCTTGACATTCATATTGCAAGGATAAGGATACTCTCTTAATGAAGATCGATATTTTCCCATCCCTTTGTGTATTCCAGCTGCTATGTATATTCCTGCTGTATTTTCTCTCGGTTTCACCCTATTTACGGATCGCAAAGCGATGTTCTTTTGTTACCAACAGTCAGACCTTCATGCTTTGCTCGCTTCCGTTTGGTATTTGATACAACTTGCTATATTCAGTGCAACAGCACTTGAATTCAATCATTAAAATATACAACAATAGTTATGTACTCAATTTTTGTATGAAACTTGTTACATACAAAAACATATGGTATGTTTTTGTTTGATACTTTTAAGCAACTTGTGAGAACTAATATCTATATTAACAATAATAAAATTGTATACTATAACCTTTTCCACGCAAGGTATTCCATGTTTAAATGATTATAAATGCTAGTATGAATTATCATCTGATTTAAATGCAGTTGCTCACACGAACCCTTTTTTAATGGTAATTGAACAGAAACTGGAATTGTAATTGGAGCAGTCATTGCGGGAGTTGGCTGATTGCTGATAAATTTCCGCCATTGTGAAGAAATGGGTAATGTGAGAAAGATAGGATTTACAGGAAGTTAACAGTTTTTATTGTTATTTAAATACGAGGGATAAATATGAAAGAAAAGACTCCTACGAGGAAAAGATTTCAACGAGGCACTTCTATCGCATTTACAGATAACCGTAATCGTTTGGTGGATTCTGTAATGGTTAATTTTGAAGATAAATTTTTGCCTTAGTAAGAAAGTACTCGTATGATTGGCAAGATTAGAAATAAATTTAGATTTATTATAACTGGAATCGATTTTATCGGTTTTTTAGTTTTAGCGAGTTAAAAATACGACTTTAAACATTACAAAGTTACATTTCAAGTGACAGAATGTAACTTTTCCGGTTAACTTTCTCTAATCAGTGTCACATGTTACTCACGTGTACTAATGAAATATTTCGTGGGGAGAGTATTAGCTAAAGTTTGATATTTCCCGGTAACGATAAGTGACCACAGCACCTGAAAATGGCTGCACTACATGTATGGAAAAATGTTGTTTATTTTTTTTAATTTTAAATACCACAGTATGAGGCCATTATTTCATCTAATTTCATTTTCTTGTTGCTAGAAGGTCCTTTCAAATGCTTAGAGAAGTATACTGGGATGCCTTAGTAAATTTAGCTATAGTTAACATAATTTTAAACATGATACTTTTTTTGTAAAATAAAGAAAAATGTAACGTTTTACACTTAAAGCTTGGTGTTGAACTATTTCCTGCCTTAATGGTGACTTGCAGGATATCATGCAGATGTGTGTAAATTTGTCAAGTGTTAGCTTAGACGTTCGTAAATGTGCATATACCACATTCAGTAGATACATGGGAGTAGAGGAAAACAGATTTCCCGCCTAATTTATCAGTGTCCATGAGGTAACCTAATTTATTCAGTCGCTTACTTCATCACCCCAAATATGGACCAACGATTCTGTTTTCAGAGTCGTCAAAAAAATGAATGAGGTAAAAAAATTGTGCAAATGCTTTTTTCGGTGCAACCGCGTACACTTAAAGAACGCGAGGTGCGACGAAGACTGACTGGACGCGAACTCCTTATGCCTCTCGATGATTTATAGATCCGGCCGGATCCCTCAAGGACGATAGTAAAACGTGAACGATGCCGCTGGAAAAAAATTCCTTCCCCCCCGCTGCCCACGCCTTCGAGTTAGTCATCAGTGGTATTTCATTCATCCGCGGATGAGAGGGAAAAACAATGGCCGCGCCGAAATACCTCCCGCCGTGGCCTCCGGGTTGGAGCGGTGGGGTCGGCCCGGGACACCTGCAACCTCGGCGATCAAAACAAGAGAGGGGGACCCCCATCTCCTGGTAGGGTCGGGGATATTGAGAGGAGTCCTTGAATCTATAAGTTGCCTCACGAAATTGATCTTTAGGTCGGGAAATTCGTAGGGTCATTTTGTATCTTATCAGGTTTCACCGAATAATACTATCTTGTTTCTCATGACAATTATCATACACTACGATTATTTCGTATTTTCAATTTTTTTCGTGTTTCGTAGTTTTCAATTATAATTGATATTTAGTAATTATCATTACTACGAGTATTTCGTAGTCTCTTTCAAAAAAAAGTTTTTGATGGAATTATACTGTAATTTTCAATGGATGAGGTGGGTTTTCTCTGAACCTTTTCCAAGTTCTTATTCAACAGTTCTTCCAAAGTTCCAAATCCTTGTTGCCTATTGAAACGGTCACATAACTTAAGGATTGTAAAACATTCTTAGAAATTAAGTCTTAGCCTTTATTATACATTTCCATTGAATGTTATTGCAAACCTTCCATTGACACCTTGTTTCTGTATGGTCGACCAACAAAACCTTATCATATGTATACCCTTATTTATTACTCAATTTCACTTACTCTCGAACAACATTTTCAATTCCTTTCAATAACCGCATTATATCCTGAATCATTCTTCAACCTTTAATTATCTCCGCTTTTTTTCCGTCCATTACCAAATATTATATTTTTTCTCCCCCGTACTTCATACATCTCTTAATTCTCTCCTAAATTTCAATTTTCTTTCCCTCTCCATACCTTGATTAACTAATATTGTTCCTCTTTATCTACGAAAGTTTTCAAAATCCTTTTCTCTCGTGATTTCTTCCACAATTCATTTGATACCTTTATCGAATTTGTCTCTAAAATCTTCCATCCTCACTGTAATTCCCCGAAAATATTCTTGTGTTTTTCCTTGACTACACAGTTTGTCAGATGGGAGGTTAAAGTTTGTGACCCTTGGATATACTCGTGAAGAGTAGGCACCGTGTGCTAGGTGTGGTACGGTGACGACACCGTGTTTCTTTCCATCGGTTATACCATTCCCGGAATATTCAACCCCTAGGAAAATTGTCAACTTATCCCTAGCTGCGCAAATTACCTTAACTGTCCGTCTTCCCTCCCAATAATTACTAATATCAAAACTTTGAACAACCGATAAATTTTATGGTCCTAATAGCTCTCGCATAAGCCTTATTATTGGTTCAGCCATTCGAGCAACAGGTTCAGGCAGTGGGAATGTCGGAAATAGCTCTCGACAACTTTCATCAGGAAGTGTTGCCATTTGAGTGTAAATTTTAATAAATATAAGTCGTTAGGTTCTTAACAAAGTGAAATATACTTTATAATTACGACTTTTATTTCACTCAAAGTTATTGACCAACGTCTCATGGAGGATGAGGAGTCTCATTGACGAGTTCGATTTCGATTTTTTTAAACCTACTTTTAATTTCTCACGTTTTTCATCAACGTTCATGTTGAATGTAATGTTCCACCGGTATTCCTCGGCATTCACCACAATTTTCAAAGAGCATAACATATGTCTGTTCTGGTAACATGTCTGCTCCTGCTTAAATTATGTCGGTATGGCTATTTTTTTAGGAGCCGAGTCAACCCGCGTACCAGACGAAACTAGTCTCATATATTGAAATGCGAGGAATTCTCGCATTTTGGTTCCTGGGGTGCAATAAAAGTTTCATTTACTTTTATTTTCACGAAGAAAAACCTTCATAAAGCTTTCAAAGTTTTCTTCCCCAAAGAAATACCGCAGTCGCGGTCCCAGAAATTAAATAACAGTAACGTGAAAACGTTAAGCCTAAACCCCACCCCGTTGGTGTACCGTATTATAATGGCAATCCATTAATCTCCGTAAGTTTGTGTCCGACCATTAACTTCCACGGACTCGGCTTGGATGGGAATAATATATTTTTTATTAACACATTCTCCCCATCCTTTGAATACTTGAGTGGATTCCGTGCAAAGCCTTCGGAGATACTACTCGGTTGATCTGCCCCTACTCTTTAAAAACCCCTTTACATCCCTATGAATGGAATATCCCCTGGTTCAATGCTCCCGTGGGGATTTTTTGACCGTCTTCTTGCAAATATCTAACAGAAATTAATCTTAATAGCGTTTCATTCCAGTTAAGATGGTTAAATACTCTGGCCTTAATGGTAATCAACTGAATCAACTGAAAAGAAATCAACTGTCCTTTCTAGTCGACTCCGAATCTTTTAAGGAAAGATTTCCCTTTGAAATATTATATCCATGGATTAAACAACAAACCAGATGGAAACACGAGTGAATTTATGCTAAGTAAGGCCGAATTTATATTATATTTATATTCTTTTGCTGTTTTATTTGACAGTATCAAGCAGAATAAAATTATATGAGTGTTTCCGGAGCTTATAAATCAAGAGTTGTCGCAAATTCAGTGCATCGAAGAAAACTAAAGTACATAAATATTAAGGACCCTAACTTATGATAATATATTAGTTATTTTATAGTGAAAAATTATTATTTCGAAATCTACCGTTTAGGGTGGGTTTTCGATGGACGACAACGATACATTTCTTAGCTGCGCCTAACCAGACACTATCTGGCACTCTCCTCTCAACACTGCAATAGAACCTTCAGTTCCGCATATAGTATATTCTATCACCTTACATTCCTTCCAACGTGTCCCTCCCCTTATTGTCCCTTCCTCGCTTGCCTAATCTTCCTCCCTCCATCTCAGTCTTCAGCATTCCTTCGTCGATCGAATTGCTCTGCATCGACGTTTTCCAGCCTCCTTTGAAATTTTTGCTCTTTTCTTCCCTTGCCATGCCTTTCTCATTCATTTTCCAAGCGCCAAGTGCCATGCACTTTCTCATTCATTTTCCTTTCGGTCCAATTTCACTTCGGTATCCTTCTCCAAACCCACATTTCAAAATCTTCCATTCTACGCATATCATCTTGCTTCAGCGACCATGTTTCCATGCCGTACCGATCCAGCCCCATATCAAAGTTTTAACGAGCCGTTTCACAACGGTATTATTATTCGACGTCTCCGTCATCTGCTCCTTCCTCCTCGTGAAAGCTTCTTTGCCTAGCGCAGTTCATCTTCTTAAATCCCTTCTACTTTGATCATCTAGGTCCTAAACACCTCCAAGGAAGGTAAAGCATTATCCATGCCTTAGTAGACGCTCTATCATCTAGTTAAGCCTTTCTCTTGGAAAACTTCAAAAGCTTTAACCTGGCCTTCCTCCTTTCCCAAAGCGTAAAAGGTTTTAAAAATTTTATTATTACATTTTTTATATTAAAAATTGGATTGATATTTATTT
Source organism: Hetaerina titia (assembly GCA_037158775.1). Lineage (NCBI taxonomy): Eukaryota > Metazoa > Arthropoda > Insecta > Odonata > Calopterygidae > Hetaerina > Hetaerina titia. The sequence goes on along the minus strand of CM073775.1, from coordinate 24,346,791 downwards.
GGAGAGTATTACCTTGGGGAAACATTGGCATTGACTGAAAGAATAACGGTATTGTATTATTTCAACTCTACAGTAGTAGTCAAATGTCTGCGGATATTTCTGAGAAAAATATAGTTTTCCTTGATATGTAATTCAGATAATGTTTCGCTTTGTATTTTTTCAGTATGGATTTTATGGCAAATCACAATTTATTTCGACATTAGTACGTCAAAACTCAGGTTCATACTCAGGTTTATGTGAAGCTTGAGGTAAGATACCAACAATGGAAAATGTGGTACAATTTCAAAATGAAAGAGTACTAGAAAATCAAAAACTTAATTAGCATATTGAGCATAATTCAGCCAACATTATGTGTAAAATTTGAATCAATTTGAAGAAAATTCACCGTCATAACATAAAGATCATACTTGTAATATTATATAGTATCTTAAGATGCGGCTATTTGAAGGCATAAAAATCATTCGCCCTGACAGAGGTAAGAACCTGGATCCTTAGATTTTCAGCCAAGCGTTTTAACCATTTAACCTACCGAGGCGTACTATTGCACTCTGAAATTTGGGGGCTTTGAAGGAACATGATGCCATGGCGAAATACCGAACATGCAATCTCAAAAGTATCGTCCGCGTTGTATCACACTCCACAAGGTAAAGTCAACGTTTAAACACAATGGTTTAAACAATAAATAATACAGAAAATCTTCTTTCCTTGAAGCCCCTAAAACTTCGGAGTTTAAGAGGATCCTTCGGTAGCTAAACTAGCTAAGGCCTGGGTCAGATATCAAGGGATCCGGGTTCGAATCCATGCTCAAGGGGAATGATTTTTACACTTTGAAATTGTTGCATTGGAATGCGCATTCGCGAACGACTCCGTCAAAAGTTACTGCCGAGGCATCTCCTCAAGTTACTTTGACTTATTTCCTTTGTAACATTCTTCATTTGCCATCGTTTTTTTTCATCGTTCGTTCGGGTTAAGTATGTTCAGTAAACGTTTTTTTTTAATAATAGCAAGTGGTCGGGCTTGTCTAAAAAAGAGGTATCGCGGGTTTACCTGGTTTCTTTTCCGTATCCCAACTCTTTCCTCGTCTTCCCTCCCTACCCCATTCCGACTCACCCTCCCTCCTAGTCCCATTACCCATCCCCTCTCTCAAAGTCGAAGCTGGAATTCGTTCGGCGTCCGGGAGGCTCTCAATCTTGTCGGCAGATGGCAGGTAAGGAGGGAGAAAGAGAGAGAGAGGAATGGGGGGCGGAGTGGTTCGGTGAACAGTAGCGGGCGATCTAATTGGTCCCTGTTTAGCGCGCGGGTGGTCCAATGGGCGTCGATGATTTAAAACGGGAGATATTTTCATTTCGTAGAAGAGGAGAACTCAACTCCACCTCTACCATCTCCCTCCCATCCCCCCCATAAGCCTCCCTCACCTCAGACTCCCCCACAACAGTGTGCCGGCCCGTCTCCTTGGGAGAGGTTTAAGAAGGTCAATGTGATCTTGTGTATCTCCGATGTTATCGGGGGCATTGAGGGGAGGAGGGGTGGGGCTGGAAACCGATGATGTCGAGGGAGGGAACGGGGATGATGGGGACGGGAAGATCAGACGAAATAACGCGAGCACTGACGAGTTAATGGAGAGTTGGGAAATTTAGTTTCGCAAGAATTGGATGGAGGTCGTTACGGCCTTTCATATGGGGATTGAATAAGTTACTGGACAGCGTAAAAATGTTTCTTCCGATTGGGAGATTTCATTAATGTTGCGATCTAGACAGTCAATTAGTAGATATTTTCTGAAAGTTAGTGATTTATGCGGGAGGATAAGTGTTGATCGGAGACTTTAAAGCGCTATACGTATATGTGTTTGAAGAAGAATGCAAAAAATGAAATGTGAGGAGAAAAGAGCAGGAAAAACTTTAATTTATTGTGGCACCAAACTTATCTTATTTTATCCCGGTGGTAGAATCGACCACCGGGAAAAATATAAGATAAATGGATCCAATCATAGGCGGATTCAAGTATTCGATATTTTTTCCTCGTTAGATACACAATCACAACAAAATTGAACCAAAACACCAGAATACATTTCTTCAAAGACAAACATATAGTGATTAAATCAACTTTTGCGTGATACCTGATTCATGTAGGCGCTCATAAATGTGTGTGTGTGTGCGTGTTTTTAAAGAAATAATATCTATTCAAATACATTTTTTAAGTTCTAGCTGTACATGGAGAACTGGTGACCAATTACCCCTCGCCTAACACCCTTGCGACGGCTGGTAGTACATGGAGTAGATGTAGAAGTATTAAGCGAAGAAGTGTTGGGCATTGTAAGAGAAGACTTGAAGGTCGTTGGAAGAAATTTGACGAAAGCAGAAAAAGTGGATACAAGACATAATTGAGTGCCAGTGAAATGTTGAGGAGAATCTTGGTTGTGCGAGGTAGAGGGAGGCAGAGAATAGGTTTGTTGGACGAAAAAAATAGAATTGAAAACAAGTGAGGCTATAGAAGGATTTATTTTACTATGATTTCCTAGGATATTTAGTGTTAGGCCGCGTGTGGACGTGTGCCAGTTCTTGGGCCCTGTGTCCCTCAAAAACCTACCTCAACCTAGGTCGCTACCAATAATATAATACGAGGCGTGTTCATAAAGTAAGACCCGTTTGGTCACAGGAAAAAATATACTCATATGAAACACATTTTATTGGCACTTTTAGTTAGCTACAAATCTACTTCACTTATCTACATAATCGCCGTTCACTTCTAAGCATTTTTCGTACCGCTGCACCAGCTTCTTTAACCCCTCTGCATAGAAACTCGCCGCCTGAGGGTTGAACCAATCGACAACGTCATTCTTGAGTTCCTCTTCGGTTTCGAAACGTTGTCCACCGAACCACTGTTTCAAGTGCAAGAAGAGGAAGTAGTCGCTGGGTGCAAGGTCAGGATTGTACGGTGGGTGGTTTAAAGAGTTCCCAACGACCCAAAAACTCTCGTCCACTGGACATTCTTTGCTCTTTGTGGTGGTCGGTGAGCATTTTCGGTACCCACCTTGCACGCAATGTGTGGTATCCGAGGTTTTCCGTAACAATATTGTAGACAGTAGTGCGTCCAAGTTGAGGAAATTGTTCAGCCAGGCCATTAATTGTCAATCGACGATCACATCGCAGTTTTTGTTCCACTTGCGAAACAATTTCATCGGTCAGAATACTGGGCCTGCCACTTCGCTCTTCGTCATGGACATTTGTTCGTCCATTTTTAAAATCACAGCACCGTTGTCTAACATTTCCTTCACTCATAACTGTAGGTTTATAAACTAGGCATAATTCCCGATGAATTTCAGCAGCCGACAATCCTTTTGCATACAAGAATCGTATGACAGAACGCACTTCACAGCTGGCGGGATCAACAATTGTCGCGGACATTGTTGTTTGCATGCACGGACAAGCAAACGACTTCTGAAAAAAACAAATGCTGCTATAGCTTCTCAATGAATCAGTAGATGGCGCTGCAGGAGCAAAACTGTGTTCTGAAGCGCCAATATTTAAATATAAGCAAACGGTACTTACTTTAAGAATACGTCTCATATTAAGGAACTTATCTACACGCACTTACATTTCTGCGATGAAACGAAATGCAAAGAACTGTGGGAGTGCCGCATGAGTAACTTTAACGGAGTCATCCGCTGATTTGCATTTAAACGAAACACTTTAATCCCTGCAAGTTATTAATTTAATAAAAATGTTTGTATAACCAAATGTAACCATCCACGTAATTGTATAAATGTATACGCGAAGCTATAAAGCCTTGTGAGTGGTTTTAATTGAAATGTAACTTGAGTCCACTAATATATCCCAGAGACAAAATAGCAGTCAAAGCAGTGGAAACATATAGAATCACCACCGCCAAAGAAAGCAAAGGCAATATGGTCTGCCGGAAAAGTGGTGGCTTCAGTTTTCTGGGATTCGAAAAAGATTCTGCGGATAGATTATATTCCCACTGGTCTAACAATTCCTGGATAGTACTACACTAACCTCTTGGACCAACGACAGTAAAATATAGGAGAAAAAATGGCCAGGTTTGGCAGGCAAAAAAGCCATCTATCATCAACACAATTCCCGCCCACACACAAGTGTCGTTGCCATAGCAACAATACTTTTGCAGAATTTTTGCCACACCCGCCTTATTTGACTCCATCAGATTTACATCTTTCTCAAGCTCAAAATTGCCCTCGGTGGACAGAGATTTTCCTCAAACAAAGAATTAACAGCCGAAGTAGACGAGTATTTTGCAGGCCTGAAGGAATCTAATTGGGATTGGGAATAGATCATGAGATGAGACATTGGAACATCGCTGGACCCAAGTGAATTAGTGTAGAGGGAGACTACAACGAAAAATACAAAAGTTTCATTGAAGTAAGTTGTTTATTTTTATTCAATTCCGAAAACGTTTCAAATTATCCTCAAATAAGTATTCAAAATGAGATCTGATCAACGTGAAATTACCTACGCGGTTGCATTGATTGTGACCATAGTTTTTGTACTGTCAATTTCAAATGTCTGCGGGCAATAAGTGACTGAGGAGAATCGGAGAAAAGTGAAGACGATTGTTATGTTGGCATATAATTGCTGCAAGGCATTTTGATAAAATTACGTTGCTGCTGAGAGACCGGAGACCATCTTAAGAAATGTTCATTGAAAATCAGGAAGTATTCAAATTCTGCCCTGTTCTCGGCGCGCCGATGATTGCTCACAAAACTTTTGGAAATGACGGAACCGCTAAGTACGTTGTATTCGCGAAATATTCTCCGAACTAAAGATGCGATATTTCGTTCACCCGCTTCTCTTTTTTCTCATTAGTCCTTTGTGTCTCACAACGGTCTCTCGAACCGGTGTAGAGTGGGGTTCAAAATTATTCCGCCTAATTATAAACGCGCGGTTTGATTTATTCCAATGCGTTAATTCTATCTCTCGTGCGATCTCCACGCCCCATTGCTGCTTCCATCCTCGTATTTATTATAATCGTTTAAAAAGCCGATTGCTGATTGGTTGAGGGTTTGGTGGGAGTTGGGAGGGAAAGGGAAGAGGGTCACCTCACCCCCTTCCATGAGAAGGTTTCTTTTAGAAGGCCGACGAGGGTTTGGTGCTCAAGGGGGACTGGTTCTGATGTCTTAAAATGCTCAACTCGGGGTTCATCTCTGTAATGTTCAACCCTCATGACCTCCCACTCCGGGGTAAACGAGACGGGAGGGGATCTATGCTAAATGGCACGTTGTTGCCAACGTATATCCTTAGCGCTGAAATTGCTGCAAGTTCGCCATTAAAAATCGTTTCTGTCTCAATGCGTTAGATATTTCTCCGACCATTGTCTGCCTGGCATGTCAGCGGTTGACGTCTCCTTTAAGGTGACTCTGCCGTGAATATGTGATTTGGCCAAATGTTACAGTACTCTTCCAAAATATTAAAAATGAAATGAATTTTTACTCATACTCCCGACCTGTAGAAAATGGTGCACTACTCCTATCGACATTGCTGACCTCGGTGGTGGCGGGGTAACATACTCGTCTGCCTATTCAGAGGTTGTGGGTTCGATTTCCGTCTTGGTGGGAATTATCCTCCTAGGCTAAGATTTTTTTTTAATTGCCTTCATTGAGATGGATAGGGGTGAGTTGGAGAAAAGACAATGAAATCTCAATCTTGTACCAATCAAGTCGTTAAATAAATATGTCATGTCTAAGCAAATAAAAATTGTGTAATTATAATTGAAAACTATGATATACTTATATTTATTATCCAAATCATTAATTACCATATGGATATAGTTACATTTAATTCCTATTTAATTTAAAATTGTTGACCAATTCTGCTCACTGTACAAACTTGCGTGCGAGATAAGGGTGTAGTTTTCAGTTGGTGACATTTTATTTCAAAAGTCCAATTAATCAAAATGCAATGTCTGCTGAACCAACTCCGTTATTTGTTAATAATATATAATATATGTATATTTCTAAAAATATATATATTATTATTATTAGGTAATCTACCGGTTAAGGTAGGCTTTTGGATGGACACAACTATCAAGTAAACATTGTGTAACTCCAAACAAAACCCAATCCAGCAACCTAAACTACATCAGGTCCCTCTTCATCTCTGTGTACTTCTTTCCTCCCTTCATTCCATCCAACATCCCTATCCTGTTCCTACCCTTTCCTCGCTTGCCCAACATTCTCCCCTCTATTACCTTCTTCAACATTCCACTACCGCTCAATACGCCTTTCATCCATTTTTCCTGCCTCCATAGGATTTCTCTCAACAAACACCTCTCCTCACCCACCATTTCTAGTACTTCCTCATTTAATATATATATATTCATTCATAAGGTAAAAGATATAAGGAAAAGGGATAGAAACACGGATAAAGTATGAACACATGAGATGTGGGGAAGGCGGAATCATGCAGATCACAAGCACAAAAATATTTTCTTGACCGGGACTTGAATACCGGATCTTTCGGAATTGCCGGGCCGATGCTCTAACCTTCAAGTTAACGCCTCTTAGATGCTATTAGAGATTGCTCAGTAAGTGCCAACGTTAAAAACCCCAGACTTAAGGTAGTATTATGCAAATATTAACTCGGGAATTTAATTATCCCAGTCTATTAAACGTGTTTCAGAAATGTTATCAATACCTGGAATAAGGTTTCCTGAAGCCAGAGCCAACTTAAGGGCACACTTTGGAAAAACGTCCAGGAAGACTTTGTATTGGCGTCGAAAAATATCTTCCCTCTCATTCTCCACATCTCTCTTTCATTACAGTGTTTGCCTAGGGCTTCCCTCTGGATCCGCCCTTGCTCTCAGAGGACGAAGTATTGAGTTTAAAAAGAGAGCGACGGATGGATGGGTACTCGCTCAATCTGACCAATTGATCTCTGCCGTCATTATCCAGCGCGGCACCCGCGCTCACCTTCCCCCCGCACCCGTCCCGATCGTTTCGTCCTGCCTTCACCCGTTCATCAGGTCGGAAGCGAGCCATGCACTTAAGAGAGCGTCTTGATTCAGGGTTTCCTCGCCAATAACCGAAGATGTTCATGAATGATGACCGTCGCCAGGGAATGGTCAAAGAATATAAGAGATAATAAGTCGAACATTCATTATCCATGCGCTGCATATCGGGTTGGTTCATGTGAAGGGATGCGGTGGATTTTCTGGGATGGCAAAAATTTTATTGCCAATAATTCCGGCAAACCGTTTAAAAATTATAGCTAGAAGTTTGAATGAATAGTCGGTGGCAGATTGAGCCGCCGAGATAAAATAATAAGAGATGGAAAGACAACGCCGCCTAACTCATTCGAGTGCTCGTTCATCCCTTGAGCAGTTGCGTAATCAAGACGAAATGAGACGAAATCATTATTTTTTTATTAATCTTTAACCAAAAAAAACTGAACTCGAACCTACCTATAATTATTGTATGAGGACGGTACATACGCATGTGCGTGTGTAAGTGAGTATGTGTTTATGAATATGAAATGTTTAACTATGTCCATGGAGCTACATGTTAATATACATTCATGGCTAATGTCCTAACACTTTAGGATTGTTTCATTTGAAAAGTAGGTGTTTTTTCTCTTTAGACCGCAGCTGCATCAATATAAAATAGCTAACGGCTACGTCAAATGTATCACAACTGGCTCAAGTGCATGTCAAATAATAAACGCCAGTGAAAACAAATTGCCTTCATCACCAAGTTCTTGGTGCGTTGGTGAATACTCACAAACTTTTGGAAAAGTAATAGCGATATTGCCTTTTCTATCAGGAGGTGAAATAACTTAAAGTCACGTAAAAACTATCATAGGGACGGGAAAAGTTGTTAGATTCGCGTCGAAATCGAGGAATTCGGTTTAAAATTTTGATAAATTCTCAACTGGATGGTGCCTGGTGCAAATCATCGCTTGGATGTGCGGCAGGTAGTGCCCCTGCACCAGACCTTTGAAATCAAAATTCATTTTGGCTTAAATGTTACGAACGAAAAAACAGCGTTTATTGATTCGTATAATTCATGAAGTAATTTACGAACACTACGTTATTTGAGTGCAAAATATGTGTCTACGTATTTGGGACGGTTTGCTAATAATCAGAAAAATTAAATTAGTGTTAGATGAAATTATGGCAACGTAATGGTTTGTAGTAAAGAGGTCCCAATTGATGAACTCACTGCAGTTTATCGAACATGACTTCGTTACACCATCCGGCCAAAAATATTGAAATATTAAAAGAAAATAGGAGCATGATATTTTTATTAATTTAGATAAGGGCAGAGAAGGGGATGAAACCACAATCTCCGTGTTAGACCGGACAGGAAAGGTCAACTTGGAAGAAGCTCCCACTTCGTAACGCGGCTTCCACGCTGCGATACCCTGCCTTTCCCATCACGTCGACCGGATCCCGTTTCAGGAATGGCAAAAACGGAAGGAATAGAAATGGAGTAGTCATGGAAGGGGGAAGATGATGTGAGAGGGGGAGGGGGAGTTGAGAGCTCTTCCGGCCGGACGCGAATCGCTTTGAATCCATCCCCGGAGACGGCTCATCCCCTCGCCCGGGCGAACGGAGGCGGCTAGCGGCTCCCACATCACCGCATTCAGTTTTCCCACGACGGCCCGCATTAACGACGTTGTTCATGTAACTCGTGCTCTGTAAGTCACCTAGGAGGCGTGTGGCAGGGAGTGTTAGGTCACTAGCCTTCAGGAAAAATTTGAATAAGAGCTCGAGGTCTATAGCTAGGCTCATTGGCCCCATTTTCATTGTTTCGCTTTGTTTCCATTGTGATAGCGATTCATACAAGAAATGAAATAATCCCTGATTCTGTTTTCGCTCCTGTCAATCTGTCTTATCTTATTTAAATGGTCCAGTCTGTCGATGAAATGAGAGGTATTAATGATTTTTCGGAGTTATTAGTTAAATCGAGTGTTCTGTCTAAATAACCCTGTATAATAATAATAAAAAACAATTTACTCAATGGCCGTAGTCTCACCTTCTTCCTTTGCGCTTAAAGACGTACTCATGCTGATGATATATCCACTAAAATTGTTTTGAATGTCATCATTTTTTAGGGGTTTATCGGGAGGACACTATCTAGTCTCAATCTAGCCCCAGTAAAGACGTTAAATAGAAAAATAAATTCTGGTATCTCTAATAATCTCGTTACGCTCGCTTCCTCATCAAAACATTTCTTCAACAAATCCTTTGGACTTAATATTCTTTCCACCACATTTCCTTCATTTCTTTCTCAGAGGGGTCCCAAATGCTTTTCCGCGCACTTTCACATGCTCCCTCGTCATTAAAAATTAACATTAGTTCTTATTAATATTTCCTACAATTGGTCGAATGAATGCAAATCTCTTTGACTCGGATCTACAAGTCTTCCTAGCGTGCACCCTCCGTGATGTCTTTTCTGCGATGGTAACTCACTTGTTGAGAATATTGTATTTCGACTTCATGCATAATCTCGTGACTGCTTACAATTTTTCGGAAGTAATGATAATGCATTCAGGCACTCATATATCATTGTGCGCGCACGTCACGTGATAATTAGGATAACCTATGGGTGGTCAGTAGGAAAATACAGCAGCTCATTTTGATAATAAGAGGTGTGATCTTGGGAGCTCTCCGCGTCGACCCACGAATCACCGCCCCAATCCACCGTACGCTCTCTGCCCCTTTCCCCCACCGCCTTCTACGCCCCCGAACCCCTCATCTTCATTACGCGGCATGCGGCACAGAGGCGCCTGTAATTGACCGGCCGCGTCTGAATGGCTGCCGGGGGAACGAAAGGGGAGGAAAGGGGAGAAGCGTCAACGCCCCCTCCCCGGCTGTTCCACCCTCCCCCCGAGGCAAGGCCGACCGATGACCGCCAAAATCAGAAGGGGCGGTGCAGGTCCTTCCCCCCCAGACACCCCATTCTTCATCCCCATCCTCTTCCTATCCCCTCTTTTTCTCATCGACAGCGAGTCCGATGGGTGGATTCCTGGAATCATCAGATGGAGCCAACTTCCATAAATAAACATTTCGTTGCGGACCGTATTTTTTTACGCTAAACATCTCATTATTTGTTAGTCTGCCATATAAGGCAGGTTATGAATGGACACACTGGACACTGGTGCTTTTCATATTTTAACGACAAAGCAAAACGCAACCTGGCACCTTACAGTAAAATAAACTTCTATTCAATTCCGCCTACTTTCTTCCTCCTTTCATTCAGTCCCAGTTGTCAATCATTTTCCTCTCCCTTCCTCGCTTGCCCTGTCAACACATCCAACTAGGTAGACTTTAGAGTTAACCGAATACTCAGCTTCACGGCGCGTGCAATTCACACATTAACAGGGTAGGGAAGCCAGGGGCACCTATGGTTTCCTAGGAAAATCTAGTACCCTAAAAATCACACAGCTCGGGTGAAGCTGAGAGTGCCGAGAAGCGTCCCCAAAAATCGAACCCTCGCTCTCCGGACATTAGTCAAACACTCTATCGACTAGGCTCTCCGGTCTCCTCCTCCTAACATAGTCTTCAGTATTCCATCCCCAATCAAAATACTCTGCATCCACATTTCCTAGAATGAGAAAATGAGGATTGAAATAGTTTGTGGTGAAGATTTCTTTGCAGTACGAACATTTTCCAGCGAATGTCTAAGCCTGCTTTTAATTTGTAATATACATTTAATGTTAATAAATTAACTAAATTGTTTAATTTCTGCTGGAAAAAAATTTTTCAATTTCACACGATTTCATCAGGAGATTTTCACTTCGCGGTGCGAATCTGTACATGTAGGCATTCCAATTCTTTTCGTTTCATCCGCCAATCACACAGAGAGGAGGAGTACCATCATCATCTCGCCGATGAACGGGCGACGGAGTGACCGCCCTTGACGGTGAACGAGGAGGAAATCCCAACAGGAAACGTAAAACGAATTACAGTTATCTCCCAGTTATGGCCCATAATGTGTTTTTCGCGGTTTTCTATTTTTCTTCATATCATTATTTTCCGATGAGAAAACAGGAGTTTTAAACCCATTCCAGTCTCGTGGGAAATCTACCCGACAACAGGTCATCAGGTGGCGCCGTGGAGAGATTTTATTCCCGGCGCGGCTATTGATCTTCCCATTTTTTTCGACCCCCCCTCCCCCAACCCTTGCGTGTAGGCAGGGGGTGGGGGATGGATGGAGGGTTTGGGAGGGAAATAAGAGGAGAGGCAATGGGGGACGAAGCAATGATTGCACCCGTCCAATATTGAACTCGGCGGACTAGCGATCCATATCACTACAGATGTATCTGCTTTTGTATGTATATCGTTCCTTTCTTCCCTCTCCCAGGAGCTCTCCTTCAATTATCCGGTTAATCACGCAGTTCTCTAGGAGACCCGCCCGTCGCGATCCGAGGAATTAACGTGATGATTGTAATGAGACATATCAGTTCAATCAGTTTCCGGATCCTGAAAACTTCCCAGACGTAATCTCCGCTCGACTAATAAGTAGCTGGGTGTCGGCCGTATACATGGCTCTGGCATGACCGCGCCCCTCCTGCCATCTAACGTCGTAATAATTCGTCCGGGAGCCATTACTTTTTTTCACCGATCGACCACTGCCGATCGCTTTGGGATTCACTTCCCCTGCATTTTAATCTTCTCGCACAGTCGCGAAAGGTATGCTGTGCCCTTATCTTTTATTCTCTTTTCGTTTTCACGGATACGTCGTTTTGGATTTCATAAAAACCTACTCGTATTTCTTTTGTTATTTTCTGATTTTCCCGGTTTCGTTGATTGCCGGTGTGCTGATTTGTTTTCCATCTGTTACCAAGGGTGCTGAACGAGGAACCCATTTAGTCCCCAACGGCGTTCCGCATTGCAAAGAATTCAGGCCAACGTGAAACTCGACGTACTTACGTCCATGTTAACTAAAAAAATCTTATGCGATAAGCAGAATCGGGATTAACTCGCGATAGTTGGTTTGAATTCGTTAGCACATCGGATAAACCGGAAATGTTAAACTGCTAAGATGGAATGAAAGTATATCCGGGAATATGTAAAGAATGCAGTGATTTTGGCTTGAAATGACTAAAAACCGTCCTTCTGCGCAAAATTAAAAAAGTGCTTTATTTTAAAACACATTTCCCCTTCTCTGTGTTAATTAATTCTGTGTTCCAACCCTTCGGCTTCTGTCACGGGCGCATCATCGGTAAACCTGTCTGCTATTATCGATATTCCTGACAAAATAAACGAAAATACGGAATCCGAAAAGTAAATGGAAATGCCTGTAGCAATCTTAAAAAAACAACTCAGGTTCTTTTGGTTTTCTTTATGATTTTGATAATTCCTATTTATTTGAGAAATATTGGTATGCATATAATGACGGCTTAGTGCTATGGGGTTGGGGTATTTTTTCAACATTAGGCTCTGTAACCAGAATAATTAGCACAAGTTAATTATAAAAGGAAGGCAAATATTTCCAATTTGAAGAAAGAAGTAAGAGAACATTCTTGTTTGGATCAATGTTCTCCTATGTTTCTCTTTGAGACGAGGGGTTTATGCATGGCTCACTGTGACTTTACGGGGGTGGTCTCATGAGTACCCGATCTGACCTAAAGATGGCGGTAGTTTGTTAAAAAAATATCACTTCATTAGAAATTATGCAATCTATAATGCATATGTTTTAAGTTTGAAGACGCTCTTTATTATTTATTTGGAATCCATCAACAGTGAACGTTTTCAGGGAATTTGTGAAAATGGAGATTGGTCATCGTTATCTGATAGAATACTTAAAATAATGAAATTCATTAAAATAAAACTTCAATGAATTAAAGTTTGAATTGCTACCTCATGCACCCATATTCGTCAGATTTAGCCCCCTTGTATTATTTTATGTTCGAAAACTTAAAAACATGCCTCGATGGTGAAAGGTTTTCCATCCGTGAAGAAGTGATGTCGGCAGTTAATAACTATTTTTAGGAACAAGACAGTTCTTATTATAAAAAAGGGTATCGAACTTATTGAACATCGCTGGGAAAAGTTAATAGAGCTGAAAGGAGATTATGTGGAAAAATAAAGGTATTTTTTTCCAGAATGTTTGTGTTTTATTTGTTGGGCCGGATACTTTTGGGATTACCCTCGTAGGCAGTTCTCCTCAGGATAAAAGATCATTATAATGTGTCATTTCAAAAGGTATTGCCCATTTTTCCTTCACTATCTCGTGGTTAGACGAATGAACAACTTATACGAGGGTAAGGGGTCGATAGCAGGTGAATCCTCTAAAAATAATTGTGGTTTACTGAAATCTTTGAGATTGTCCAGAATTTAGAATAGTTTTGAAATTTTGGTTTAATATTTTAAAAATTATCATTGCTCGTCTGATGTATGCTTTTTCATCAATGATGTCTGTGTCACCCCAAACACTCATGTTGAAGCCGGAATATATCCTTCTTTTATGTTTCTGTGTGTGTGATATTTATTATCTTAGTGTTTGTGTGTTTGTGCGTCGCCGGAGAGCGTCATTTTCAAGATTATATATATATATATATATATATATATTTATTTATTTATATTTATATATATATATATTTATATATATATATATATATATATATATATATTCAAACACGAAAATCCCGCCATACGGCGAACAAATATTATTCTCACACATAGAAATAGATATATAAGGAAAGGGGATAGGAAGATAGGAAAACACATAATATATTATATATATAATATTATATATATTATATAAATATAATGTGTTGCATTATGTTGTATAATACTTTTTCCTGCAAGCCCTCAATGGCGAACAGATGTGTTATGATTTTCATATTAGTTCCATTGGAATTATAGTATGTTGGAATGGATCTCATTCTCGAGGTCGTGATTGAATATTTTAATAAATTCACGCTTGAATTTATTTCCATTATTCAATCTAGATACGCAAAAGCCCTAACGGAATGTCAAATTATAAACTATTATCCGTAATCAATGAGCCATGCTTGATGCGAAATTATGTCATATTTAAAGTATGTAGTCAAAATTCTTCTAAAGGATCCCAGCCAAGGCGAATGATTTTTACTATGTGAAATTCTTGCAATATTTCCTGCTCCGAAAATGATCGTTTCTCAAGTTAAATACTAATGAAAAATATTAAACAAACCTGGGTTTGAATCCAGGTCACGAATCCATATTTTAATATGTTCTTACAAGATCTTGATATTTATATATAGTGAGGATTATACGATGACGTCGCAGAGGAATATTTTCAAATTTGCAAATTCTTGGAAATGCACGGTCAAATTTTGTTTGGAACAATTTCCAAATTCATGCAAGAATAAAATCAGAATTATCCTGTCTATATGTTGGTGCAACATGTGTGAAAAAAAGGATTTTTCAAATAAAATATTACTGCGTATAATATTAAATATGGCGCGGGAGCATGGCTTTCAAAACAAGACAATAGAAGGTGTTTCGGAGGACATAGGAGGTGTTTGAATTGTGGTTATGAAGAGGGATGTCGGAAAAGAAATGCTTAGTTATTCCACATATATTTTGTTAAACACGACCTGGGTTTCGGCATACAAAGTTATCACCTGACTTTTTAAGTCGAAACCAAGGTCGTGTTTAATAAAATACATGTGGAATAACTAAGCATTTCTATTCCGTTATGAATTGCTTCCACAAAGTGATGCCTCAAACCATTCTATTGAAGAAGTATGGTAGAAGTGAAATGAACACAATGAAAAACAAACGAAGGACTGGCCAAAGTGTGAGAGGAGATAGAACTGTTAGGGAAAATCGAAAGGGAGCAGGAAAGGTGAATGGAAACCGTCTCATTTGGGAATGGAATGTTAAGAATACTGTGATATAGTGGGGAGATCGTTAAGCACGCGAAGAATGAGCAGAAATGGGATAGGTATGTTAAATGGAGTGAAGTCAGGAAGGACAATTAATTGAATAGAAGAAAGAATAATAATTAATTTAATTAAAAAAATAAATTGAAGGACGGCTATTTATAAATCTGATGTCATAATATGTATTGTTAGGAGAGGGAAGTTAATATATAATTGTACCGTTAAGTAGTCGCCTTCTTAATTTTCAAATCTAGTTTGAACGTTATTGGATACATGTTTACTACATTCTAAGATGCATGTGTATGTGAGTCAATAGTATATGCGTACAAGTTGAAAGTGTTCCTGCAGCCACTATGGGTGTAGGTTTGTATAAACATGATCATTTTGCATGTGAGTCTATTGTCTTTTACAGGTAGACCCCTATCATCCCCCGCCACGCGCCCTTGCGGCGGATTGAGGAGTATTATGTAAATGTAGTCTGTGTTCACTCAAAATCTAACTTAAACGGTAGAATATGTGCAGTAATATCAATACTGCTTCCAAGCACCTTTCATGTCCTCATTATGCGCGATAAATTATAATGTTATCACTACTGGATAACACGTACAGAGCTAGTGTACATTCAGTGTAACATTTTGAATCACATTAGACATTAATATCATTTATAGGAATTAAGAAATAAATTGGAAATGATGCTAGTGCGTGAAAGTGACCTCAAAACTTAAAGAGGTGAAATATGAAAAGTATTTAGGTACATTGAGGCCAAAGTACTTAGCCTTCGTCTTATTTAGTCGTCGCTGAATTTATTTCGTATATTGCCGGAAAATTGACCCTGGGATCTTACAAGATTTGGATGCCAAATTTTTCTCCTTGTCAGGGTTGAAAGAACATATTATGAAAGTATGAAAGATAGTTGTAACTTGTGTAGTTAAAATTACTACTATCAATTGAAGTATTTTGCTCGTTTATTGGTAATTAATATTTAAGGAAAATTAATTTTGATTCCGCATATGTCTGATGTAACATTAACCCTTGTCCTAGCTATTTAGGGTTCCATGTAACTGTAAATGTGATAGTATCTGCGTTGTGTGTTACATCAGCCGATTAGATCACAAAGGTTGCTAATAAAATCAAATGGGAGAAAGCAGTTATCGAGGGAATATCCGCTTTTTTTTACCGCACACTATCCGATTACATCTAGAGATAGGGTAAAAATATTAGCTCTTTTGATAAAAAATTTGCTGTTATCCGACCTTTATTCAAATGAGCGTTTTTAAGTTCCCATTTTAAATCTTAAAGGCTAAAAATCTTAATGTTCCTAGCATCACCTACCATGTGTCCAATTTTCAGTTTCCGTTTCACAGAATATTATGAATGCAATGTCTAACTTTCACCGCTAGTGAGGTTCTATCATATGTGACGAAGCATGTGTGCTATGTTTGCTATTTAGTATTGTTTCCTATTTATTACATCCTTTCTTAAATAAAAATTTGCAATTTTCCTCAAAATAAAGTTTAATGCGACCGGTTTAAATGTAACTACATCATCATTAGGTCGTATTAAATTTTATTTTGTGGAAAATTCACACCTATCAATACCACGCCCGAAACGTGTCATTTTACATTATTTCTTTTTAAGATTTATTTTTGTGTTATTCTCATGTAATTTCGAGATTAGCTACGTTTTTAATAATTTACATCAAATGAAACATTTATTATTTTAAGTTGTAAACACATTTTCAATAATTTTTAACTCTACTTCTGTACTTCAATACCGCTATCTTTGATAAATTTCATCAATTTGCGTTTCTATCTTTGCGTTAATGCTCTTAGACGAGTTAAATTTAATGCAGCACATTTTAAATCAGAAGAATTAGAATAATTATGGTCATCTTAAACATTTAAACCCTTCTTAATCTCAAATTCGTAACCGTATGTCTCGCGCTAAGCATTCAAAATATAGCAGCGTCTAAAGGTAGTTATTATGTTTCCCGCAAGAGACCGCTTTGAGCAGCCCTTGGCTGGGCGGCATTTAAAGGTACAACTTGTAGCCGACAGATGTCGGCAAGGAAGCGGGA
Organism: Hetaerina titia; assembly: GCA_037158775.1. Classification (NCBI taxonomy): domain Eukaryota; kingdom Metazoa; phylum Arthropoda; class Insecta; order Odonata; family Calopterygidae; genus Hetaerina; species Hetaerina titia. The sequence goes on along the minus strand of CM073775.1, from coordinate 24,329,868 downwards.
AAATCATGCTCTCGGGAAATTGAATAAGGAGTCAGAAGCATTGACCACTTTATTTGAAGTTTTGTCCGATTGCTGAGCAAAAATACAGTGAGGTCAGATGATGCCTACCTTAAAGGTGATATTCCCTTATTTCCATTGTCTGGAAATTCTACGATCACCAAAAAGTCATGAATTTTAATGATGTAGTAAATTTAATTTGCATCGCCTTTTCGATATAACAAGTAAAAATTTTAACACCTTATGATTACTTATTTTTCAATTTAGCACATCAATTAAATTATAAGGGGGGAAAAACTCCACTGGCCGTAAAAAAACGGCCAGTGGAGTTTTTTCCCCCTTATAATTTAACCTAGAGGCCGTAGAGCTCTTGATAATTCTTACTAGCACATCAATATTTAACTTCTCACATGTTTAAAAAATGCCTACTCAGATAATCAGCCGACGAATAGAAGAAAAAGTAGGAGAAAGTCACTCGGAAAACCAATTTCAATTCAGGAAAAACCGAGGGGCAAGAGAGGGTAACTCAGCTTAAAGGTACTGCCCAAAAATTGATCCACGTAAACAAGTCGTTATACTAGTATTTTGGTATTCGTGGACTTGGAGAAAGCCTTCGATAATGTCGAATGGCACAAAATTTTCAAGTTACTAGAAGCGCTTGGAATGGACTACAACGACAAGAATTATCCATCGCATCTACAAGAATCAGGTACCAACCATGGAAATGAAAAACGGAAGGAAAATAGAAGCCAAAATAAACAGAGAAGTTCGACAAGGATACAACCTCTCGCCAGTACTATTCAACGTTCTCGTATATCCAGAAGAGGCAATTAAGGAAGCACTAGATTGGGCATCAAAGTAGTCAAGGTGATTGGCGGAGAAATTAACATGATACGGTTTGCATACGACATCGCAGTAGTAGCAGAGACGAGAGATGACCTGCAAGAAAGAGAAGACGCGAGAGGACCTGGAAGCAATACTATGGACCATGAATACTAAGGGCCAAGTGACAAGTACTTCGGGAATATAATATGAGCATCAACATGAAGAAAACAAAAATCCTTGTGTGTGGAAGAGAGAAGCTGAATGCAGATATCACAATTCGAGGAGTGAAACTAGAGCAAGTGGAATCCTTCATCTACTTGGACAGCAGCAAACAAGCGAAGAATAGCCCAAGCAAAGGAGGCGTTCATTGAGAAAAGGCAACCACTATGTTTGAAGGACATATGATTGCAAACAAGGAAGTAGTTCGTCAAAAACGTTCGTGTGGAGCATGGCTCTCTACGGATCGGAGGCATGGAATACTGGAAAAGTGGACCAACGAAGAATAGAAGCATTTGAAACATGGTGCTGGAGGAGAATGCTGAAGATTAAATGGACAGACAAAGTGAGGAACGATAAAGTATATATGAATAAGAGCAGAAGAGGAAAAGGCCATATGGAGAGCTCAAGGGCAAAGAAGAACTAGGATTGGACATATCTTAAGACACAATGGATTAGTTAGGAACAAAATAGAAGGAAAGATCCCACGAGGAAGGCCAAGAGACAAGTACATAGGACGAATTAAGAAGGACGTAAAACATTGGACCTATCAGAGGGTGAGGGAATTAACACTAAATAGGGAAGAATGGAGGGCTGCAGTAAACCAATCTTAGGTTTGAAGTATGATGATGATGATCAGAAGTCAGAATGTCAGAAAGACTGACCACTACGGTCCTCGTCGTGAACGTTGTTGCGGCCATTTTTAAACTGAATGCACCACTGCCTCACTCCGCCTTCACTCATTATTCTCATCACTATACTCATCATTCTCTGTACACTTCACACAGTTGCCTATGCATTTCAATTGGCTTGTGGTTTTTTTTGCCAGTAATAACCTAATCACAGATCGCATTTCACAACTCGCTGGATTTTCTATTGAGAGCACATTTAAACAGTTTGCAGTGAGCAAAGTAGGACATCCACAGTCTGCAAACTACCACAGCGGGATACGTAATGAGTGTAGGGACGTTTAGACATCAAGATGGTAGCTATATCTCATTCCAACACCACGCTAGGACGAAACGTATATCACTTCCGTGTCAGCCTTCGTAATTACTAAGAGGCCAAGTATTAATGATTTAGTTGACTATTGCTCAATGTAGATAGGATATATACATGTACGAGTGTTTTTATACATGAGCAAATACATATTGAAATGCATATATGAACTATTACTTCTGCTTGGATGAGTTCATGGCTACCACCCCCGCCATACACCCTTGCGGGTGCTCGCGGGGTATTGTCTCAAATGGCAAACTTTTTCGTTCATTTTTTGGCGCACCATTTCGAAACCTCTCCGTCCCTATTCTCATCATATACTCAGCGATAAATTTCCAGCACTTTCACTAACTTTGTCAGTTGTATGATCCTAGACCGTATGGCTTGTTCGATGAGTAACATGCATCAATGTATTTCAAATGATTTCGCTGCCAAAGGACGAATGTACTCGGAAAGAACTGAATCTTCACCCACATCTTATCCTGAAAAACGCACATAAATACACTGGCATCATACCTTTTGGGATCGAGCGGAGCAAAGCATTGATCACAGAATTGAGTAGGATTCAGATAAAAACCGCTAGGTCCGTGGAAAACTAGTACCAAAGGACACAAAGCGTCACACATTTAATGCAGAATCTGTGGTGGGAACCTTTAGATATGCGAAAACTCAGGGCTCGATTAAACTTGTTACAAAGATATAAAGAGTTTGATTTTGCATCCGATATTGGAAGTATAATTAGGTCCAATTATTGCATTGGAAGTGCCGATAACTGCTACAAAATTAGAAAGATTGTCGAACTGATAGATTCAAGTATTCGTTTTTCCCGCGCACTATTCGCGACAAGAATAAAAGGAGAAACACATAAGAAAATAATCGATAGTCATTTTCGAAAATAGGGATTTACAAGATTAAATTTCCAGAAAAAAATAAACAGACGACATATGAATTCAAATTTGGCTTCCCAACGCTCCTCACAGTTGCGCCCTTGTGCCAGATGGATGTGTGTAGGTGCATGTAGATGTAGGTGAGTGTATAATAAGTATCTAAATTGCATGTTTGCCTACCCTCTTAAAACGCGTTTTCCTGTCGTCTTTATATGAGCATAGGAATATCTGCTAACCATGTAACACTCGTAATATATGCAGGCATATTACATGATTGGTGTTCGGTCGCCACCTTACCACGCGTTTTTTGGTGAATCGCGGGGGGGCAGGTGCATGAGGAAACAGAGTGACTGTATGTAGAATGTTTCACTGGTATCTCGATCCCTAATTGAGGCGCTTTGTAGAGGGCACTTTGAGTGAGCACGCCGTCCGTCGGATGGGGCGTTAAGCTGCGGACCCCTTGGCGCCTTTCGACAAGAGTAGGCTAACGCCGACGTCGAGTTTCTCTCCACCCTTCATCCTTTCCTGTCCATCCCTAATAGCGCAAATGACCTCAACCATCGGTCGCCTCCCCTAAACACTACTATGTATGTACGTAGAATGGCTGGTGACCTATCATCCCTGCCAAGCGTCCTTTCAACGGCTTGCGAGGTGTTGTGTAGACGGATGTAGATGTAGATACCTTTCATGGTGCACACGCATCAGAAGCATGTGCGGATCAACCTTCAAGAAGTTAGGTCTCATTGGACAAGTTGTCGGAAAAATCACTGAAAAAGTTAGAGACGTACTACTCCACTTTAGTTGGCCTGCTTTTGAAATACACGGAATGTATCTGGGATCCATGAAAGAAAGCGATAAATAATGAATTGGAAAAGTTTCCGAATAAATCCTTTATAGTTATTTATTATTGATACGAGCAGAGAGTAAACCTGATGGGATCCACGAAGAGAGAAGAAAATCATAAAAACTGCACGATGGCCCACCATCTACTTGAAATTTCGGCTTGCATGATGTAGATGTGTGGCAGGGGGTGTTGTGTCACGTGGTATTAGAGTGAGTATTGAATGATGTGTACTCAAATACGTTTCCTTCTGATGTGATCTCACGTAAACTATACGAGGATAAAAAATTCCTTTAACCAATCCTCTCTGTGTTGTCTTGCCTGTCAATTTACGTAACTAGACCATTGGAGTATTCTTCATTTTGAGCATAAAATTCGGGTGGTTTGTAGTTTTCTTATTTTTTATGTCGTCCAAGTAATCTTCTAGTTACCAATGTCACCCAACGAAGATGAACAGTAAAAGTGCGACGCTTTCCTTTCATTTATAACAATTCTTCACTAAACTAGCACGGTTTCGTTAATTTCTGTTTAATATAGAAATTATTTCCTTCTGCGAAAAATAGCAAAAACTCGGAATCGGAGGATCAAGTAGGTTGAGAGGGTATGACTAAGAAGAGGGAAATTTTAATGAAAACGAATCTATAAAAGTGATCGATAAGCTGTGGGTTTCTTAATTTCTTGAATTGTTCCATCCTGGTCTTTCTAGTAAAAATAAAGGATAATTCTGTGAAATTACGCACTCATTTCACCTTTCACCCTCGGGAAAAAGAAAAGCAAGTTTGTTCTGAATGTAGATATGACAACGGTCGACTCCATATCAATCATTCCATTCGATCGATATGCAAAGGTTTCGAGGTCCCAGTAGGGTCAACATATCGCTCATGAATGGAATGTGTCCTGGCGAATAATTCGTTTAACTCCTTTTAAAATTCAGAACGTTTTATGAAGAGTATTTTAGCAAAATTGAGGTGTTATTCATTCTAAAACTTAACCACAATACAAGTTTTATTTATCGGCGGCTTACGATTCAACGCATCATAATGTTTTTAAACGTTTTACTGTACGCACTAAATGGAATGCTTAGTGTGAAAAAGCACAATAGTCCTTTTCGGATTTTGTTGGCCAAGTTTTAAGAGGAAGTCAGAAAAATATTGTGCTCTTGGAGTCAGTTTAAAATTATCTCTTTTTCTTCTTTCATATTAAAAAAACGGGTGTACGGCAAATTTTATTTATTTGGCATTTTTACTTGTTGAGAAGATAACGAAACAGGGAAACAGCGTTGGTAAGTGCAAATGAAGTTCCTGAAGGAAAATTATATAAGTTTTTCAGAAATGCTTTCTAGGAACCGTTTCATGATGGTGAAGTGTTTTATTTTTTTTACTGAGTCACCCATGTCTCCTGCACCTTCTCGCCCGTTCAGAATTGCCACAGAAACCAACAATTTATCAAATAAAAAGACATCCCAATTCCTCGTTAAACTTTTCTCAACCTCCTCATAAAAACATGCATTTAGTTATTCTGTTTTTCCTCAAAAAGAAATTGGGTCCGATTAATTTCTTTGTAGCTTTGTGGCATAAGATGTGTTATGCGATGATAAATCTTGAGGAAGGTTTAGGGAAAAGAAATTTTTTACGTGTGATAAGAGTCTTAAGAGATTTTCAAAATGTAGTTACATGACACAAGGAAAAGCTTCCGATTTTTGTAGGTAACGTTGTAAAATGTAACATTTTCAAAATTAAAAAATCATTCACCCTGGTAGGTTTTTAAATTTTATACAAATTAAAGGTTGAATTCGTTAAAATATTCTGCCGTTACATCTGTCGTAGTTCTTTCAATTTGGTTACACTGCAATTTAAGGATAGGACTCCGCGTATTTTATTTCGTAGTGTGATAATTTTAAGTGCTAGTGAATACAAAAACATATCTGCAATTCCCAGTGTGGCTCAGTTCACGTATCATCGAATCAGTATACCAGGTTATTTTGAGAGAAATGTCGACGAACAGGGAAAACGTGACGGTCAAACGATAATTATTGTGTCATATGAATATTATCAATTATATTTGAGCCCCTCACAGTAACATTATAATTTATGATGTCATAAATAAGATTCAAATCACTTTTCTTTCAATCTCAACTTGTCGTTTTGGAATGATTTGAATGAAAGATATTTTGAAATCAATTTGAATCATGTTTGAAACGTACGAAATTTAGGAAAATTATTTATATATTCTTTAATTTACACCCAACATTTTATTCTTTAAGAAAAATATTATTCCTTACCTCTCAAAATTTGCGATGCCAAAACTGCCTCCTAGCAAGACATTTTGAGTGGCAATATTTTTATTTGAGATGCATAGACGTTATTGAGTGCATTTATTTTTTCCGGATTTTCGTGTTGATTATTGCTTGGTTGATCTAACAGGAAAGATAGATGTACCTCAAATTCTATAAAATGCTGGCTAACGTTTATTTTTCGATTAATATTCTCTCAATATGCATTTAAAAAGAGAAACCTAAGCGAAATTTTGGCGTGTATTAATATTTAGGATTTATAAGAAATTGTCCACGCATGAAAAGCGCAATGGTAAATAACCATGGTGAAAATTTTATCTACCCCTGAATTTACAAACAAAATTTATTTCTTCCATGTTTGCTCTTTTACTGTTGCCAATATGTTGTAAATTGTTTCTCTACATCCTTTAATCTTGATTGTTGCTAGTATATGGGACCCTTTGCAGCGTTGAGGAGCTGAATTTGTAATACGATGTTATGATGCATATGGAGATTATTACAGGTACTTGGTTGTGAATAATTCACGGAACGGAGGTTAAGTTACAGATTACATCTGCATCATTTGAATTATATTACGTATTTATTGTGACTAACAATTAAATAAAACTTAGTCTTTCATGTTACAAGCACAGTATTCCAGTATTCAATGGACCCTCTGCCATACCCTAGCGATGGGTTAAAGGGTGTCATGTAGGTGATTCCTGTAGTTTGTTGGCTATAATTACCGTTGGCTATTTAGTTTGTTTTATCGTACAAATTTTATTTTTCACGGATAAATTTACCAACCGGAAATCATACTTAAGGCTAAAAATGCCTCTTCCAAGTTGTTCCTATATTTTTTGTATTTTTTTTATTTAAATTTTCTCAGGAAAATACTTAGCACCTTTTTCATGGTCTTACTGGAAAATTATAATTTTTTGAACGGTTTTATTTCACTACCCTACCGTTCAATATATCTCGTTCCACTTCGTAAGTTTATTCGGTAATGAATATTTCCATCATATTTTCACCGGGATTGCACATGAAAGCGTATGTAGATGTTACCTGAAAGCCATATCTCATTTAATGAGTTCGTATTTATTTTAATGTGCACTTGTTGAAAATCTCTAATATATATATTTTTAATTGCGGAACCTTTCAATTACCTTTATGGCATCGTGAAATTATTTCTCGGTTACAAAAAAATAAATAAAAATGGAAAACTTTTAAGTTTTACATTTGAAGTCTATGAATTACTAATCGATTGCTTCTTCTGTAATCAATTTCCGAAAGCCGTTTATTTTCCATTTAGCTCATTTAACAACTCAGAATTTTTCCCCACTCCTCCTCATCCTTAATGAAATTCTCGGCCGCATATACCCATCTCCTATTCATCTCACATGCACTCATATTCTGGAATTACTAGTTTAAATAATGGAAGACTACCAACTAAAAAAAGTTTTGAGAAAAACTAATAAAGCTGACCATATCCTTTTAAAAAGGTATTCTAGGCTCGTATGAGTATTTATAAACTCGAACTATTATGAACAGGAGAAATGGAAAATTGAAAGACCGCAGAAATTGATGCCGTTTTTTTGGTACCCGCACATAGCGTAAATAGTAGATTGCATAGGAAAATATGTATGTGAAATGATTTAGTTAAATAGGAAACGGAATGTTGGGGCACCGGTTTAAATTTCAGGTGACAGTGTCATCCTTCAGTTGATTCGCCCTTAAATGTGGAATGTATTACAGCCTTGGAGTTACCCAGCGTTGAGTTTTCGTGGTCAGCATCCTTGGGGAGTGTTTTGAGAGATTCGTTAAAAAAAACGGTACAGAAACCTATGATTTTCTTACTCACAACTGAGTTGCATTCATTTTGTTTTGATTCTGATCGACATACTGAGGTCGAAATATACGAGGGTTGCTATTTATATTTATAGCTTTGACAACTCTAAGTGCTTTAGGAGCCATCTGATGATTCCATCTGAAAGTTTGACCCTTTTAGCACTAACCTGCTTCAGAACATTTTGTCGTTTGATCACAACTTGTGTTGTTTATAGTGACTCGAAAATGTTGCCACAGCGAAAAAATGGAGTTAATTCGTGAACACTTTCGTGCAAAGATGTTTAACGACTTTCGACGTGGATTATCAAGACAAAAATGTAATGCCCAACTTACTTCCACTTTTGGTGATGAAGCCCCTTTCTTGTCCGCTGTGAAACGCTTGTATAACATATTCCATCAAGACCGCAGTTCGCTCAGCGACGAAAGTCGTGAAGGTCGTCCAAAATCAGTTTTTCTGTCAGAAAAAATTGATGCTGTGCAAGAACTAGTAAAGGAAGATCATTATTTGACTTTCTGTGAGATTGAGGCATCCTTTGGGATTAGTATGATGAACATCAGTAAGATATTGCATGAACATTTCGCTGTGAAAAATATTTGCTCTCGTTGGATCCCGCATAATTTGACAAAAGCTCATAAAGATACTCGTGTCAATTGGTGTAAATATATGCTCAAGAAATACAATCGGGGTCCATCAAAAGCTGGGTATGACATCTGCACAGGTGACGAATCTTATATCTTTGTGTTTGGGCAAGAAACAAAGCAGCAATTCACTGTAAGGGTCTTGCAGGACGAGCCAAATCCAACAACAGTGATTCGTGCACGAAGCACATCGAAGCAAATGATCGCCTGTTTCTTCGGTTTAACTGGACTTTTAACAACTGTACCGTTAGAGTAACGTGAATTCTGAATGGCACGCGAGCATTTGTTTGCCATAAGTGCTTGGTGAAATACGGAAAAAGAAGCGGCAACCAAGGATAATTCTTAATCATGACAAAGCAAGCTCGCACAGATCGGCTGAAACAACTACCTATTGACTGGCCAAATGGTCGAATTAATGAATCATCCTCCGTAAATACTGATGTAGCACCAAATGACTTCTTCTTATTCTCGTATCTCAAGAAAAAATTGCGCTTTTCGGCGCCTGAAGGAGCCGTTGATGCATTCCAAAACCATGTTTTGGAGGTACCTCAATCGGAGTGAAAAAATTGTTTGCGAAAATTGGTTCGAGTGCATACAAAATTGTATTGATTATCATAAAGAATACTTTGAAAAACAACAAAGCCATTTCCAACAATAAATTACTGTCTTTTCATTATTAAGCTCAAAATATAAATAACAGTCCTCGCATTTTGATGAAACGTGGCAGAGAGAGCAAAGGCCATGGAGAAATGGTAGAATTATTGATCCTCTCTTGAATAGAAACACTGACTCCATCGTGAGGAAGACCACCTCCCTGATGAAGAAGAACCTGCCACCTGGGGAATACAACAGGAATCTCCTGCCGCAAGCACGTGTTCCTCCTAGACTGTACGGCCTTCCAAAAATTCATAAGGAAAATAAACCTCTGAGACCGATCGTAAGTGCCATAGGGGCACCTACGTACAACCTAGCCAAAAATCTCACCAGCGTACTAACCCCCTTTGTGGGTTTATGTGAGCATCATGTCAAAAACTCCAGTGATATCGTGCAGACCCTGAAAACTATCAAAGTGCACAAACAGGACATCTTGGCCAGCTTCGATGTGGTGTCACTATTCACAAAAATACCAGTGAAGGACACGTTAGAACTCCTGGGGACACGATTCGACAAAAAACTGATAGAGTTGTTCCGACATGTCCTTACGTCCACTTACTTTCAATACCAAGGGACGTTTTACGAGCAAGTGGAAGGGGTGCCCATGGGATCTCCATTGTCGCCGGCCATTGCCAACTTCTTCATGGAAGATTTTGAGGAGAAAGCGCTGAGGACGGCCAAACTCCGACCGAGGTACTTCTTCCGGTATGTGGATGACACCTTCATCGTTTGGCCCCATGGACCGGCCGCTCTGAATGAATTTCTGGAACATATGAATAGTGTCCACCCCAACATCCGTTTCACTATGGAGAAGGAGGACAACGGCCAACTACCCTTCCTGGACATCCTAATCAAGAAGAGGGAGGACGGAACCTTGAGCCACAGCGTGTACAGGAAACCTACCCACACGGACCTATACCTAAACGGAGGGAGCCACCACCACCCATCACAGAAGAGGAGTGTATTGTCCACACTCCTCCATCGAGCCAAAACCATATCCGACGCAGAAAACCTAGAAAAGGAATTGGAACACCTCAAGACCACTTTCCGGAGAAATGGCCATAGAGAGCGTGACATCAACTTGGCCCTAAAAAGGACCTTCGAGAAGCCGGGGCGGATGAAGGATGAAGGAGAAAAGCCCATCGCCAGAGCCTGCATCCCGTTCGTGTCCACCATATCGAATAAGATTGGCAGGATCCTTAAGAAACATAAGGTGGAGACAATACATAAACCTCAGAGCAAGTTGAAATCCTTCTTATCCACCGTGAAGGACGGCCGGAATCTTAAAAGAGCTGGAGTTTACGAAATCCCCTGCGAGTGTGGGAAATCATACATTGGGGAAACCGGGAGAACAGTGGAAAAGCGACTCATCGAACACGAGAGATATGTCCGACTGTGCTACCCCGAGAAATCGGCGGTGGCAGAACATTACATTGAAAAGGAACATAGACTAGAATTCTCCAAGACAAAGGTCCTTTGTCAGGCCAATGGATACTGGGACCGGATTGTCAAAGAAGGAGTCCACATAAGATTGAATAAGAACCTGGTAAATCGAGACAACGGATTCCAGATTAGTAACGCATGGAAACCCGTACTCAAAAAGATCACGGAATCGAAAGAAGAAGCGTCTCGACCAATCGCGAGACAGCGGACTCCACGCCAAACATATAAATACTGGGCACAATCCCAGCAATGTCACTTTACCCTGAAGACGATGGCGGAGTTAGCCGTCGAAACGTTGGTGCTACCCGACCTGACCTGGTGCGAAACCCGAGAAGCCTTCATCCACAGTATTCGCCAGGAAAGCCTCAGATCATTCTTCAAGGCACAGCATGATACACCGCAATACATTAACATCTTCAATTAACCTTCAACTCCTCATATTTCCCCTCACTCAATCAAACATGGATATTCTTTTCCATCCCCATTCTCGTCTTACGATCGTACTCCGATCTATGTATCACAGTCTTCAACACTCCATTTCCAACCAAAACCTTTCTTTAGATTTCTTCCAACGATACCCTTTCTACCACAAAATACCTCGTACATTTCCGTTTGTTTTCCTTAAAAAATATTATCAGATACTTTGATAAAAATTAATTTAATGCCCGATACAAATCTTGGATAACTTTTGTCCTATGATCATAAAATACATCTCCTCAAAGTACTTTGCGGTCTCGGAAGTAACGCAATTAGTTTAAAATGTAGTATTTCCTCTGTAGAAAGAAAGTTTGTAACATTTATATTTGTTTATATACAGGCATCTTTATAGGATTTATATAAATACTACGGTTGTCAATTGTTGTATTTGTGTTGGTAAATATTTCCGTTTGCGTTGGTACCTCTGATTGAAATATTCTGAATGAGTATGTTTACGATTTTCTTAGGCTATAGTAAAATAACTCTGTTTTCCTTTATGAATGTACATTCATGCAGATGTACCATAGGTGTCATGAATGTCTAAAATAAATGAATTAGGACCTGTACCTGAGGATTTGTGGGCATTCGTTGTCGTGTAGTTTTTTAAATGAATTATTTTAAAAATTCTGCCCGTGGCAGGAACATCATACGAAGTACATTTTAAAGGCAAAGAAAGAGTATAAATCAAATAAAAATCAATTGAAAATAATTAAAAAGTCTTTGTTATGTTTTATAAGAAAATAAACCACTTTATAGGTTAAATGAACGATTTTAACTATTAAAAAAAGATTTTTAAGATTGGATGTCGTAGTAGTAAATTAGATCCCGGTCAAAGCGAATAATTTTCTCATTTTGAAATTAATAAACTTTTTTGGTCAAGAGTGAATGACTATGTTTAATCACTGTAAAATTTGGGAATTAAAAAGCTAGTTTTTCCGTCCATGGAAAAGAGCGGTGGACACGATTGATCCCCCAAATTAAATTTACGTTAGTGTTAGTCCTAGTTTTAGACTTAAGCGTCTTGCTCACTAGTAACCTTGTCCTTATACATAACTTCAACTTTTCACTAGAAAACTAATACACTTGGTCACACATTCATCATTATTACTCGGGTGCAAAACACCGTTGATTTAAGTTGAAGAGGTGGGCCGCGGACCCATGGGAGACGCTCACTCGCGAAACGACATTCGGAAGACCTGAAGATGATGATCAAGTGGGTCAACGAAACGTCGGGGAATATGGAGGACTTGACCCGGTGGAGTACTCGAGAGGAATTCATACAGGAACATTAGATTGGGTCGGATGTTGCGTCAGAACCATATTGTTTCTTTGTTATGTTGTAATGTAATTAATTCAAGACAATTACTTTGTTCTCTAGCGTAGAATTTTATTGTGAGCATGCAAACCCGCGATAAACTTTCCACTTCCACCTCTCTCATGTCCCACTGCGTGGCTTCTGTTCATCAACGAATCAAAGCCCAGTGCTCTCCCTAACAGGACTACGATATAAGCTTAGGCATCTGAGTTGAGAATTTGGCTAGCCATGCACCGGAGACACACGGTGGGAAAAGGACAAGGCCAAGGCGAAAGGGGTCGATCTATGGGATTGTGGGATAAAAGGAAGCCAAAAAGATAGAGGAACATATAGAATACGGAGACGAGGAGAAAGAAGGTGACAAACCAACTTTGGATTGGAGGAAGTTTGAGAGAGGGAGAGCGCTGCGAACTTTGAATCTCAACTGCCTGCGGGGTAGTCGTCTAAGCGAATAATCACCGGGAGAAAAGATTTTTCGCCAACCTAAAGTTACTGTTAGTCGCCTTCCCTTTAGATTTAGAATTTGAATAGAATACAACAGCAACTTCAGTAATAAATCCTTAGGTTGGCATGATAGGTGAGGCTAAACTACCCGTCGTACTATCCTCTATACGGCTTGTGGAATTCATATATTACCTGGACAATAAGGGAGGCCAGGTCTTCCCTTGGGTGAACCTGAGGGTGTCCAGAGGCGTCACCCAGAATCGAATCCGGACTCTCCAGTCAGTAGTCCAGTGCTTTACCCACAGGACTACCACGTCCCCGGATTGAATATAAGTTTGATTTTTTGCTGTGTTACATTTATCTTCCAAATGTTGGAATACTTTGTCGCGCACATCATTTATACGGACCATGCGCTAATGCGAGGATTCATGGTGGTAAGAGTTAATTAAGGAAACATGGGGACCTACTTTCTTTAAAGTTCGCACTGCGTTTCCCAAAATACCCGACAGTAGTTTCGAAAACTTGTCTTGCCGTACATCAACTTTTGCCGCTATCAAGATTACTGTGATAATGGTGCAAGCTGCCGAAACATTGGCAGTTTATTTTGAAAATACAGTCGTACTAACTGTCCTTCAAGTTATCCTTAATAAAAGCCTTAATATTAGGGTTCATGAAGGGTTTGTAGATTAACCTGTAGCTTTGAGATGGATACATTTTCATCTACGTTATGCAATACACGCCGCCTATAGTGCTCTATTTGTGAATGATGAGTCTCCAAACCTAATGCTTCCAACATACTCTTCACGCCAATTACCTTCTTGATGCAATTTTTTTAAAATATGGTGAATTTTCTCGCAGCGTCTTTAATTTTTTAATTAAGCTTTTCTCCTATGGATCTCAAATACTCACACCGCATTCCTAATTTTCCCTACTAAATTGGGAGTAACACCTCTTTCTTACCTTGTAATCAGAATTTTATCACCAAGCTGATTAAATTAAGGATTAAGGAATTAAACGCAGAATCCTTTAAGATAAATGACTCATACATTTATTTTGAATTTTTGTTATCGCTTTTCCTAAATCAATGACAAAAACATCTAGCTTGTGTCCAAAAAATCCTCTTTTAGATCATAGTATTGTTCTTGAACGCTATAACTGACACTAATAGAAAAAAGAAGTGAATGGATGGAAGGACTAAAAAAAGAACGCAGTGCGTTTTTAAAGAGGCTGACGCATTGTGCGATGAGAGGACGAAAGTTAAAGCGGAGGGGATCGCTCTAACATTCGGGCAGGGCATGGAATAAAATGCAGGTTAGCTCTTATAAGTAGGATTTCGACGCACAATGGAAGAATAGACGCAATGGTAGAGTCATATATAACGTACCTCTAACCGTGAGATAATGGGATGATTAATGGATCCATTAGATTTGTCTGAGAGCTTTGCTAAATTCAGAAACGTGTAAGCGCTGAGGGAGGATAAAGACGTAATGCAACACTAAGGTGGATGAGGGTAAAAAAGAAACTACACTTCCACAATAAAGATTTCATTTTTCACGACCATATTTTCGATGCTGCGCATCATCAGGTGATTTAAATTATGAATTCAACCGAAAAGATTACCAAACATTACTCCCTGCATATTTTATAAAGTCCTATAGAACTGCGAGGTTTGTGTTTTTCAGATGTCAAACTTCATTTGGAACTTGCATTTGATCTCAGATTTGAACTTTCATCCCTTACTGAATGTGGCGGGGAAGTTTTTTGTATTAACTACTGACTAAAGGGCTCAGATCCTATTAGTTTTACCCACACTGATTTTTCGGGTATATCATATGCGACATTGGGAATAAGGAACAGGCGCCGTGTGAATATGTGAGATGAACTCACCGAATAGAATTTGGTGTGAAATTTTCCCTCACCTATCAAACCAAACATTAGTGTGAACATTCTGCTTATATTATTTCCATCCATGCTCCTATAATTACACTTTAAAATAAACTCTAACCTGTCGTGGTGCGGTTAAGGTGACAACTGAAAAGTAATATGCCATGTCAGATTTAAAAATTTGGGTTATTTATTTATTGTGTATTTAAGCTTTATATGTGGAGAAAATTCTGAAAAAAGCATGGGAAGAACTCGAGGTAAGAATGAAAATCGGTGGAGCATTCATAAAATCAGACCAGGCAGCTGTTTGTCATTAACCAAGAGGTTGCTAACTCTGCTGAGTGTATTGGATTGGATTGGATTGGATCATTGCGTTAGGTATGGGATTAGAATAAATGTAGGCTAAAAGAAGGTTATGTGGTTTTCTAGGAAAAGTTAAACTAGAAGGGCAAAAACCAGAGAGTTTGGAACATTTTATGTATCTCGGGAGAGTTCTGGATCAAAATAGTATGGTCGAAGTAGTAGGGGCATAAGGCGAAGAACTGTATCAGGCAAGGAAGCTTTCAAATGGAGGAGGGAATTGATGACGGGGACCTTGAGTTAGAATGTTAAGAAAAGGGCCGCTATAACTTTGATTTGGAGTGGAGTTTTGTATGGCGCGGAAACAGGGTCGTTAAAGCAGGATGATAGGCATAGATCGGTGGCCTTTGGAATGTGGGTGTGAAGAAGGATAGAAAAGGTGAAGTAGAATGAAAAGAAAACAAACGGGGAAGTGTTCACCCTATGATCGCCGGAAACGAATCAAGGCTTGGCTCGCGTTCGTTGATCCTAAATTTATGAACCTAATGTCGTTTATTTTCACCTTTGAATATTGTATTTTTATGTATTTACTTCAATGAAAACGGATTTATCCACCTAATATTTTCATAAGAGCTTTTTTAACTGCTTCTTTATTATTTTGACACCGTTCCAGGTCAGTGTAATTAAACATTTATGAACATCGATTTGTCACGCTCTGCCGTAATTAGTAGTTATCATATTTTGTGCGGTTTCAAAAGTGAAATATATGCACAATACACCACGTGGGTAATGCCTATTAGTGACTTCCCTTCATTACGTGCGGTAATGACTATTAAGATTATGAGATGCAGTTATGTGTAAAATAGGTGGAATATACAGATATAGTCTCAATTTATGTAATACCCCACAATACGCCGCAAAGGCATGTGATAGGGATGTTAGGGCACCAGTCAAACATACAGATATGTATATTAGCTCACGCATTCATTATAATATACAAGTCTTTTGTGCATTTAGTTAATGTATAAAAATTATCGTGCAGATAAATACATGCATACATATACATTATGCTATACTATAGCGTATACATTATTAGTGGTTGTACTATACTATATACATTTTGCAATTAATTCTTTGAGTTTTAATCTAATAGTTAATATAATATATTTGCATTATTTGGTTTGATTTTGTTATGAATGCTTATCATTTGAGAGGACAATCAGTATTTGAACATTTCTGTAACGGTGTCTATCACCCTCTAATTTTATCCCATTACTCGAATATACCAATTATAATTTGAGGCAATAATAATTCCCTAATCATTGCAAGAAAACTCAGCGTTATACTGTACTTTTCTAATAGTTTTAAGTGTTGTTTAATCAAGGGGTTTCTAACATAATTCCTCCAACATTCTCGTAGCCCGTAGTCTCTTATCATAGCAATGTTAAACACGTTTGGTGCAGTTTCTCTGAAAACTATAAATTTTTTTAATTAGCGATTTCTTCTGTGGATCCCGGACACTTACTGAGTATTTTACACGTGGTTTAACTGAATAATATTTGCTGGTAAGTACTTGCTATAAGTTTTTCTATGACTTCTAATACAAATTAGCAGTTACGCTTTACTTGAGATTAATATTTGAGCAAAAACGTTGAGCAAATCTCAAAAACTTTCCAGACATAACTACTACGCAGAAGGCACATACTTTTTTGCAGAAATTGTTTGATCAGAAACCTTGAAAAGTATTCATGTTTGTGGATATGCTGAAAAAATTGGCGATCACGTAAATGGCAAGCTGAAAGCTTCTAAATTGTCCCTCGAAACATTTTCCCAGCCCGATTGAAACGCATCATTTCTCCCTATCTCACATTAAATATTCATCGAGCATAGGAAATGGATCGTTTCCAGCTCCGCTACGAGACTTCCCCTCGTAGAGTCCACTGATGGATAGTAAGCAGATGCAGATGGATAGTAAGCAGATGGTGACCATTGGACCATCTCAAGGGTAAGAGAGTTCGTAAGGTCTCTTAGTTGTGAATCAAAATGTGGTGACAGATGAAAAATGGCATAGCGATCTCAAAAATAAATCTACCCAAGCCCAGAATGGCCGTCTGTCCATAGAATGATTTCTCTGCAAATCCGCACGGCCAAGCACCCTACCTTATATGGCTTGGATTTTCCTCATTGTAAAAACTATGGCTTTTGAATGAGAATTTTGAGCTTGTAATGAGTTGTGTAAAAATATCATTGCCATGCAGAGTTAGCGTCTATAACATGGTAGAGGCTAAGGCGTCCCACGCATACTTCCGGTGATATGGATTTGAAGGCTGGTCCGGTATTATCATGATCTCCTGTCAGCAATACTGTATATTTTTTATTTTTGCAAGACTCATTTTTTATATTTCCCTTTTACGTCTCAACAACTAATTAGGTCCCATAAGTAAGACATCGTTTGAATTCGCCATTCGGATGATAGTAGGTGATTCCATTTTCGTTTCCTACAATCAGGTATTTATTTTGTGATAAACGATATAAAATGAAATACGTCGGAGTACACTTAGGAAACATTGCGGATATGATAGACACAAAAAAATTGTTGTGATTTCTATGACAACGAATCAATAATATTATGTGTGTGTTCATTAATTAAAAGGAAATTTGCAAAAAATATTCATTTTAAATGTTGGTTATGTTCAGTTCACTTCATTTTCGAATTTAAGCATTAAACATTTATAAATTACTTAAAATATGATGGAGTTCACTTGAGAAATTTTTATGATTTCAAATTCAAAAAGCATTGATAATGCATGAAAACAACGCATGAAAAACATATTGTTTCTCTTTATTAATGACCAGATTGTGTGAGTAAAATAAATTATAAATATGGATTGCATATTAAATAGAAATGGCTATATTCTCAGGTATACTCTTATATTATTTTAGTCCCACTAATATGGAATCGATAGGAAATTGAAGAGAAGAGAGTAACGGATGGTATGTATAATGATTCAACGTTACACCACCAATCTGAAATTATGCAAAAACCACATGAGTTAGGCAAGTTATTTTCAGTGGAGAGAATATACATGTGAAATACTTCTGAAAATATTCTGGTTGAACAGAAACCTTAATATTTTTCCGGTACTTTTGTTTAAGCTCGTAAAATATTTTTTCAATTTAACTGCGATTCGCAGTCATTAACATTTGTGGACTAATGCTTATAGCAATAATTTCGAGGACATTTTATAGATAATGAACTTCATAATGTATTCCTAATATTATATAAAATGAAAAATGAATAATAATAAAAGCTTTGTAAGTTTTCAATCAGAGGAACTTTAAGTTATTATCATTAATTTTTCATCATGAAGTTCCATCAAGTTGAGCCGAAAGCCATAGAAATCATATAAAATATTCATATGAAATATAATAATGAATACCTTTGGTCATGTTCACTCTAGTAGCTACGGCTTTTCAGTAACTGCGTATATAAGTATTTTATAACATTTGAAGTCCTATTATCTCGTCAATTTTGACCATTGGAAAACATAAAAATGATTTCTTTAAATCTGCAGCATTCCGGGGAAAGTTCATTTATTTTTTTACAAGATCAACGATTATAATGCCATTTCCACTTTTTTGCTTAGTAAAAATATGCGAATAGTGAAATTCGAAATGTTATAACTAGGTCTGGATGGAAAAATCTCCATAATACCTTCATTTTCTTTCATGTTAATGGACTATTATTTCTCACCAATGAACCTTTATACTACACATTAGTTTTTATAATGGAGAAAATAATGGGTTTTATGGGTTATACATTTTTAATATCTCACCTTAGTGAATTATTTTTTCCAAATTCGATAAAAGCCAATTCTCCACCAGAACTCATGCATGTATGGCGAGTTGGGTAAAGCTACTACGTATGAGGGTTTTTGGGAAAATAGTGCTATAATTTAAGAGCCATTCACGTCACTAGATTCTTCATCGAAGATTAAATATTAGTATTGTTGTACTGTTTTAGCTTCGATTAAGATTGAGACAATAAATGTCGTTACCTTTCTTTGCATCACCTGGCAAGGAGCAATCTGACATCTAATATTACAATAAGCCCCTCTTCAATTCCGCATAATTCCTTCCTTCCTCCCTATATTCCGTCCAAAATATCTATCTTATTCGTTTCCATTCCTCGATAGCCTAATTCATTCCCTCTAACTATGCCAGTGTTCAGGATCCCTTTACCAATAAAATTGCTCTAGATCCACCATTTCTGCCTCCTTTGGATTGCTCCCAATAATTCCCCTTTCCCCTCTTTCCTCAAGCCTGTTTTATTTTAATAATTGCTCGTGTTCCTTGTCCATCAGGTATATTTTGTTTAGCTAATATTCATGGCTAGCAAAAACTATGTATCATGCATTTCCTCCTGTTTTCCTTTTCGTCCGTTACACCTTTCTCATCCTTCTCCACAAACCCACATTTCAAATGCTGTCATCAATCCCATCCTGTGCAGTGCAGGGATTCAGCATGTTAAAGGTACCATTGAATTCATTTCTATTACGATTACTTGAATACATTGCATTATTTAATTATATTTAAACGATTCTCTCATTAATTTTAACGAAGTAGGCTTTATTTGAATTAATGCATTGTATCAGGGAAAATTATTTTGAATTAGATTAAGTTTCAATGGGTCAATTTATTCATTCATTCAGCATGAATGCTGGGAAAAATGATTTTTTCTCAGCGTTGACAGTATTCTAAAAGATTTATACTTCCTCCACCGTGCGTAACCAACGTTACCTCTTCCACCAGCGTCCCACTATCTTTTAATATTACCTCCGCCCACTTCTTCTGTATTCTTCGGATTTTAACTGGCTATAGTTTCCTTTATCGTTCCATAGTTAAACATCGTGGTCGGTATTCTTATATGTCCACCTATTTCATTAGATTTACTCCATCCTTAAATCCCAAGCATACCGTCGTTTTCTTTGCTTAAAGAAATGAAAAGGAAAAATACATCATCTTTTCTAAACCGTCTTTGATCTAGGTTCAGAAGCCGAATTCGAGTGAAAACCTAGATTCCCGCATTAGCGAATACCAATATGGGATGCCATTAAATTATTCCAGTCCTTATACATTATATACATGAAATCGATAGGTTTTCCTTCATGTCAGTAAGAAGAGTACTCAGCCATTTTGACCTCTTGCTAGCCACTTTAAGAAACGAATATTCCAATTGAGATTGAGGAGGCCTTACCGTTTCTTTTGTTCCGATTTCCATTTCTCCGATCGGGAATTTCGGCTCAAATCCAATTACTTAGTTAATGGCGTCTCTCTCCCCCTCTCCCAAAATCCGACTTTCTTTCTCCCGAACGGGTGCCCAACATCCTCCTTCGCCGCCTACTCCAAATACCCCTGCCTCACCCCTAGCGGCCCTGCTTCAAAAGGGGAAGGTCACCATACTGCTTGGGTTGTGAGGGGCGGGGGTTAACGAAAGTCAATTTCGTCTCGACCCAAAAGGGATGCGGAGAGAGAGAGGAATATAGAAATACGTGCACGGCCATAGGGTAGGAAGGGAGCGAGAGTGAAAGATGTTATCCGGGGCTTCATAATTGGTTGTGGTTAATTATCGGAAGGGGTAATTGGTTCCCGCCGACGTACTATGTCGTGTTCCGCGGAGTCGCCACTGGGTGGTTGGGCCGCCGGGACACCACGGCTTTCCCGGAAAGACAACGACGAGGCGAGTGGGTGTGGTGTTGTCGAGATTCGGGCGTTGAGGCGAGGTTGGAAGGCGTACTCTCGCGACCTTCCTTAATCTACATCGTCCTCTACAAGCCACCCAGGAGGTGTATGGCAGAAGCTGTTAGGTTGCCAGCCTTCAGTAAAGATGTATTCGTGGTAAATTAGCTACCCAGCTAGCTTGATCAGCCGTATTTTCTTCACTATTTAACATTATTATTTTTGCAATCTGGAATCATACTAGCAAGTAAATAGTACCTCAATATCAGTTGGTGCTGTAATCAAACTTCTTCATCTTATCCAAATTGTCCAATGTGCCGATATAACTTTGTTAATGACTTTCCTCGGGGTCATAGGTTCAAACCAGAGTGTCTTCCAGTGCCTTTCCCATAGCCTTTGGTCTCTCCTTCTACCTTCATGCTGGGGAGACTCCCATCTTAGTTCTATTATTAAAACTAGCAGTATCCTTAGCATCTTTTTCAACCTTCTTAATCGTGCCTTTCTCAATTCGATCACAAATACAATTATGTTCTAATTTCCACATAACCAGTGAATAGTAGTACCTTTAGCTTACTTTCTCAACACATTATCCTACGACTTATCGAATCAATGCCAGCTACTTTAAGAAACTGGAGCAGCGTTGCGAAAAAGTGCTTAGAAGTGAAGGACGATTATTTAGGAAGTCAAGAAGGTTTGTCAGTAACTGATAAAACTGCAAATAAAAACCTTTTCTATACAATTTATTTGTTTATGACCAAACGGTCCTTACTTTTCAAACTCGCCTAATATCTAGCGCGATTCTCTTGATAAAAATAATCGTATTTCAATACAGTTGAATTGAACCGTATCGTGTGAACACTTAAATTTCTCGGCCGTCTCGTCTGTTAAATTGGCCTATTTCACTCACCACAGAAAAGATTTAAGTTCGTATCGTGTGCGTGTTGGAATTCACCCTGAAATTCTAAAAGGGTGTATTTTACGGGTAGGAGTGTACTCCAAAATCTCTTCCATGGCAAATGCTTGCAGGATATCCTTCACCATAACCATTGCTGGCGTATTTTTAGTCGCACGTGGAATTCCTTAATCCTTGGGCATAATCCGTTAACATGTAGCAAAGATGTCACCAAAACATACGGAGCCGATTGTTCCTTTTATCTCCTTTATAAAATGTTTCGCAACAGAAAATGTATTTATTTCCCCGTCGATGGCCACATCACTTCCAACCTTGACATCAATGTTATGTCAACCTCGAGATCAATGTTGACGTGGACATGAATGCCATCCTGGGCATCAATGCCGACGTTACCATCAATATTAGTCCCAACATCAATATCGATGTCTACATCAATATGAGTGTGGACATCAAAATCGACGTCGACAGCAACATACTCTCCGTCTATGCACAAACCTGAGGGAATGTCGACCTTTGACATCTATATCGACGTCGACATCAATATCGACGTCAACATCAATATTGACATCAATATTGTCCGCGATATATAATATATTGACGATACCCTAAGTCAATGTCGACAAGTTAAGCCGTAAAAGTTAACATCTGCTTAACGTACCGAAGTGTTTCACAACCTTAAGTTATACATTGGGTATCATTTCATAAAAAGAATCATTCAAATCCGCATACTGCATTCATTTTTAACAATATTGACTTCACTGTGCGCTTAATTATACTGCCAAGAACTCTAGACTACACCATGTTCACTCAACCATAATTTATTTTGAACGTATCACTTATAATTTTGAAAATTTCAATTCGCCGAAGCGACTTTTGTCTTTGTTTTAGTGCGATTTTTCCAAAATGAGTGAGATGAATACGATTAATTAAAATTACATCCAATGATTAATAAAAGAGCGAACCGCGAAATGAATTATATGAGATCTCTACAATCGTTATCTTGATATGGATACCATCCTCAGGATCCTTACGGCGTTACCTTTGAATCCATAGATTTCAAGTCATATTTTATGGGAGATCAGCACGGTTAATGGATGTAAATACATTCTATATCACCATTTGTCTACACTCTTCTCAATGACTTTATGCTGATTCTGGGAATGTGTTTTTAGTATATTTTTTTCAATTTCCCTGTTATTCATTTAACATTGTAGTTTCTTTTGTCTATGCAAATGTATTTTCTGCCGATTCAAATGCAATATTTCGTATTATGTCCGAAATCAATAGTCAATTTTCATCAATAATTTTTGTATACATTATGTTTCGCATCTTCTATAGACTTTTTCTACATTCATTTCCCCTTATATTTTGATATTTATATTAGAAAAAGGGGTGGTGCCGACTTTGCTTCTTCTAACCGAATATACGCTACTTCTGGGTAGGTGGAACGCTTTGTTTTTTCTGATTTTCCCCTTACCATCATACCCTTCAGCGTCTAACTTCCACTTCCTACGATGTTTCATTCCTTCCTGTAAATATTTTATACCATATTCTTATAGTACCTGATCTGTATCTTACGAGAATGTTCGAATATCTATTAAACTATTGACGCTATTTTTTCAATGGCACTGACTCATAGATAACACTTGTGAATCAAAGTATGTTCATTCATCCATTTCCTCCTTGATTCATGTTAGTGAAGAAATTATGGCAAATTACGTGCTCTAGGAAATATACCATAACCTTATACAAAGTAATATCCACTCTTGGATGTAAATAATCTTTATGTAGTTTATTGACAATTTTATTGCATACCTACTCTTCAATAATTAATACTGTGAATTATAATTGTAGATATCGTAGTCTGGGTCAGTTAATTAAACCTTAAAGTGCCCCATTAAGAGATATTTTTATTTCAAACATGATTTAAGCTGAGAAACAAATCAAAACGAAATACTATTGCATTGGAGTAAAGTATTCTAAAGCATTATATTTTTTATTCATTTATTGAATTGTCTTAACTACCCAACCATCTTTTCTGCTGCCATATTAAATATTTAAGTGCATTAAAATATATAATAACGTTAGTAGTTACACGGAAACCTCTGAAAAAGTACTGGCTGGATCATAAATGTTTGAGTAATTCCTTGGAAATGCGTATTTTAAGCGTACTCTACATATGCTCAATATGAGCTCTAGAGAAACATTGTGCATGATTAATTTCCCTAATACATATTCGGACATTCCTCCCGTTGGCCTAGTTGATGTATCAATAAAGCACATAACCTTCAATGAATCTCTTGGGTATTTTTTAATATTTTCCGTTCGTGATATAGTTCTTCCTCGTATCTCTAGTGATGGTCACCAATAATTCATTGCTAAAAGTACCAGTCATGCTTATATGTGAAGTAAACATTTAATGGAAATGTTTTCAAATTTTCATCATTTTATTTCGCTTGCGTTCGCGACCTTACTCAGTATCGGTAAGTGTATATATGCCTGTCGATAAAGAAACTTTTTAACCATTTCATTCAGTTTCGGGGTGAAATATTTTGCATGCCAAAAGGAGAATATACGTGTACAGCTCGTGCAATAGCACTTTTCTTGGCATATAATTTAGTATTCCCTGCACGATAGGAGTCTCGAATTGGTAGGAAAATTGTTAAAAACTATGGTTCACGTTTTTATTTATCGTCTATTATTTTAAGCACGTGTATGCATCTATTACATTATAACTACAGTGATGAATGGCATCCACGTTCATTAAAAATGGACCATTGGACGGTAAATTTGTATGCTATTTACGAAGTATAAAATTAAGGTTGAGTTTGTCAAGAAAGGTAATTATTATCAAGTAAATAGTACAAATTTTTAATTTTTTGTCAACTGAAAATTATTATGACTCCTAAAAGAGAGTGAATTTCTTTTTTCGGCCGTTGAGAACTCCGATTTTGTCATAAAAGAAAGACCCATGCGAAATTGGTGCTTTTGCTGAGAAAAACTACCTAGTAGAAAATGATTTTTCCAAGAAATAATTTCATGGAATTGAAGGAAAAGATCATTTTTCAAAATAAAATCTCTGTTCAGGAACGAAAAGATATAATTTGCAAACTCACGCATTGTGTTTTTTTAATGTTTTGGTAGCTTCAAATTTAATACTCATATCAGGTAGATTTTAGCATTGAACCTTCGAGAAACAGTTTCCATTAAAGTATTTTGAGTGATGCAAATTAATATTTCTCTCCCATATGAAACCTGCAGTACAGCATATTTCGAGTCCGTACCTTTGCAAACGTTGAAATGAGCGTTGCTTGCATTGCGAAATATTTCTCAGAAAAAGTCAATGATCTGAAAATATGCATAAAACTTCACTTTGATAATTTGAGGTATAGAAATACTTATTTTTGATCTTACAGGAATTTCATAAAAATAGCAATTGGAGGATTTCACGCAGAAATAAACGTGGCTTTGGTTGTGAAGACCATGAGTTGCATGTCTATGTACTAGTACAACTTCCCTTTCATACTTTTCAGTTCTGCAAGAACCCGTCTTGTTGTTGTGGAGGTTTGTCGTATTAATGAGTTAGTTTTTAATTCCCTTTTTTCGCATAACAAATAACTAAATAACTAGGTGAATTAACCCTTGTTTTGCATTGTCTTCCTCCAGCATTTATACAAATTCGCACGTTATTTGATACATTTTTACTAAATATTTTTCCATTCCTCCTTCCTTTCCCCTATCCTACCCTATCACTTACCCTTACCATCTGGTGCTTGCATCCCCTCCCACAGATCTTTTTGGTGGTTCGCGGAGTATTACTGTATGTCAATATCGGTAAAATTAAATGCTTACAAGCTGAATTCTATGTATTACGAGGGCATTCCCAAAGGGAAGTCTAAAGTTATTTAGAAATAGAAAAGATTTATTTTCAATAGTTGATGAATTATTTTAAAGCTTAAATATTCATGTGTACGAGTGCATGTAGTTATCATTGTTGCAATTGTTCTCCTACTCTTTTAATGACCTCCAAATTTGGCACATCAATTACCGATCTTCTTTCTTAAAAACTGCATTATCTTACTTTTGTTTACACTTATTCTCACTTCATGTCTATCAAAATCCCTTGGTTGACTGCTAACTAAGGCTTGGTCATTCGCAAATCGCAAATTCAACTAATTTTTTGTGTTCCCCACCGAGTATTATTCGTATCTTCACTTCTTCCCTCACTAATGTCAGCATTTCCTCCGCAGATATTAACTATGAATAATAAGTTTGTCATTATTACTACCGTTTAAGGTAGGTTTTGGATGAACACAGACAAAAGATTGATTTTTATCCTTTTGTCTTCTAAATAAAACTATCTGACATTCTCAACTCCAATAAACAGTTTTTCCATTCCGCACCCTTTCTTCTACTCTTTGTTCCATCCAGCATGCCAATTATGTTATTCCCCCCTTTGTCGATTGCCTAACGTTTCCCCTCTCCTATCACAGTCTTAAACATTCCCTTGCTAAGTCCTTCTCTCACTATCTTACCCATGATACGCCATGGTGACTCTCCATAACCTGATTATAATCTTCTTTGATTTCTTAGTGTCATAGTACTGTCATAAAAGTATCTTAAAATTGAGCTACACGATCTATCTATACACGAGCTATCAGCAGTTTCCAGGAAAACTGTCGCTTCCGCATCGAAAATCAAACAAACGAGTTCGCCGACAAACAAGAAGGTGACCTCACAAATATGACCGAACGGGTGTCCGTTAGAGTTGAAATGTAGAGGGCTGGAGAGTCTTGGAAGCTTTGATTAAGACGTAGGCGTATTTAAGGTGCGTGGGACTTGAACGAGAAATTAATAGCCTAT
Source organism: Hetaerina titia (assembly GCA_037158775.1). NCBI lineage: Eukaryota > Metazoa > Arthropoda > Insecta > Odonata > Calopterygidae > Hetaerina > Hetaerina titia. The sequence goes on along the minus strand of CM073775.1, from coordinate 24,303,312 downwards.
ATTGAGAAGAGCGTGGGCGAGGGGAGGATTTTCTGCCCTACGGCTTCGGGAGAGGAGGCAGAGGGAAGGATGATGGGAAGGGTACGAGATGGAAGGGGGAAGACTGTTAGCCGTGTGGGAGGGTCAAATAAATTTTGCAGCGCCACCATACGTATATTTGTGTATGTGTACATACCTCGTGCATAAAATACAATGCAGTGGTAATTTAATCATTTTGGAGCAAATTAATAATAATAGGGTTGGCATCGTCCGTCATCAATCGACAAACTATGGAAACGTGTAATGAATATATTAAATATCAATTTTCTCGTGATGTTTGTAGATTTTAAACAAGGTTTAGTCGTGGAGACAAAATCATGCTGCTGGCAAATGTAGAGAGTAATGGTAGGTATACCCAGAACGTTTTATCAGAAATAAAATGTAATTGTTTGAAAACGGTGACCATAAGACAAAATGGGAAACAAAATAAATCATTTTTTTAAGGCATAGGCAAAGGAAATATTTTTAACTCTGATTTTCAACTTAAACTGGCCATTAATGAAGACGTACAGAAAATATGATTGAAGCGAAATCATGCACGAATGCAATTAAATCACGCTTATAGCAAAGACGTCGTGTTAATGCCTCAAAATATCACAGCTTTAAAAACCGTCCCCACATTCAGAAGCTGTTTCGAACGTTTCTTTGGGAACGCTTGAAGCATCAACTGTGCAGTTCAGACTCATCCTCACTGATTTTCATCTGTTCGGGCACCTAAAAAAACCATTTGGGTGGCCGACGTTTTGAAAATGATGATGCCGTAGTACAAGTGGTTACTCATTGGCTGCAACAGCAAAAAGAGACTTCTTTGCTGCTGACAAAGGTCTTACAAGGGGGATAAGTGTCTGAATGATTGGGGTGAATATGTTGTTAATTGCCTATATCCAGTTTTGTGAGTTATTTATTAACTTACCTCATTTAATATGTTTCACCTCTTGTTACGGATCAAATTCAACGTTGAGAATAATATGTTTTCTTTGTGAATCTACCGTTCAAGTTATATTTTTTGAGGGACAAAAACTGAATTTGCCCCTGCATTTATTAGCTTATTTTAACTATAAAAAACCTTACGCTGTACACTAACATACTCTCTTTCTCATTCCTACATACAATTCTCTCTCCCTTCAATCCGTTCAACACGCCTATCCTTTTCCTCCCCCTTTCTCGCTTACCAAATATCCTCTAGCCCATCACAGTTCTTAACAATCTATTTCCATGAGAATAAGGCGGCACAAAAAAAATATCTTTTAATTCAGGAAATATAAATCATATTATGGAAATCGAAAAACTTTCAAAATCCAAAATTTTGATTGAGACTACCAAAATGAGGATTTATAATACATTAATTAAACCAGTAGTCACATAAGGGTGCGAAAAATGAACGCTGAATTTTTAATTATCTATTAGAAATTTCATTATTGCCTTAAATGTAAGTAAAACTCCAATTTTTTAAGTAAATTTCATTTGAGTATCACTGTAATAGAAGGATAGCAAGCCTATTTTCACACAATTTGAATCGCGAACAATAATCTGATTAAAATATGTCATTAGTAATTTATGCCATGAGACTTGATCAGAGGATACTCGGGTGTCGTGTTGAATATGAAAAATGAATTGCGTTTTCTTCGTCTTTTGTTTCATATTGGAGATCAAAATTTCACAATCTGACTCCTTGGATACCAAACTCTAATGTTCCAGTATACTGACCTCAGGACATTAATTATATAATAACGAATTAACCACAAATTATACGAGAATCGATGAATTTATTTTATAAATTATACGAGATCGAAATCCCATAATCGGGAGATTGTCCACTTCATTATAGGCATAATTGTTAATTGATCAGGGAATGCGATGTCAATATTTGATATATTCTCATATGAATGAAATATATTGAAATACGAAATACGCAACAGCCATAACACTTGTAAAAAAGTAAAAAATACAGCATCCTCAAAAATTAAATTTATGACTTGCCCTAGAGTACACAGTTTTATTTAGATCTTTGTCGTCTCATTGAATACATTTGAAATTGAAATGGTTCTTAACTAGGCACTGCACCAATACTTAACCTTTGACATACACGTACATGACCTACTTTGACTCAACGCCTAACATAAGGGCATATAGTATTTCTCCGTACGTATTTAACCTCAATGTGCACATTTATACATACTTTGATCTTGTGCAGCTATGCAATTTTCAACGATTTTTTAGACCAGCGGTCTTTTCAAACATTTTGCCTGTGCTTGGACTCGATTATTCCAGATTCATGAGATTTTACTGTATTTTGAAATAGAAATGCGAACAAGAGGTGAAAATTGTGAACTGCTTTACTCAATATATATCGTTCAAAGAAAGAACGAATAATTTCGAAAAAAAAACATTTTGCTAAGGATTCCAAACATGGGAGTAAAGGAGGTAATATCGGTGAGCTATGATTTTACTATATTTCTTATTTTTTAACGTGTTTACTTTCTACATATGGATACCTTTTATCGCACGCCTCTGTCAATAGGTGGGAAATTTGGTAGAGGAAGTATAATCAGTGTATGAGGAAGAGATGATACATAAAGAAAGCCGACGTCGAAATATTAGCCTGCTATTACAAAACCTGCTAAGTGGGGCAGATAATTTAACGTCACATCCGACGGATGGCTGGGTCCACTTCAAGTGACATCCACATGTCACTCCTAAGAGGGGACAAGAATGCCTGTAAAATATTTTGCTGCCGTCAAGACTCGAACCCGGACCGTTGGGGTTGTGAGCCAGTACACTAGCTAACGCAGCTACTCAATCTTTGCCATTACTCGTCGGAAAAAACGTCATGACGTAACGTCCTAACGAATGGAATCTACTAAAAGGTTGAACCTCTAAGAGAAAATAGTTCATGGAGAGTATCCTAGAGAAATCATAATTAGTTTTGTTTTTTCAACTTCAGTCGTTCGAAAATAATTATGCAAAACGAATTTTAAAAACACCCTCAAAAGCCCGTGAAAATTAAAAATGAGTAGGCATGCATACGTTGGAATTATTACCACCCCGACATAATTACTTAATCACGTATCACGACGTAATTACCCTAATAATAACTCAACTACCACAATAATAGTTATCCCACCTAAAAATTCAAAAAATACTTGGCAAAATCCTCTTAGCGAATGCTTGGCAAATCCTGCAAAATGTTTTTGCAGGATATGGGGAAAATCCGGGCATCCCCTCCCTTTCTACCACCAGAAAAAAATAAAAACGTCCATCCCTCTCCTCTTTCCTCCCTGAGGGACATGGAGAAACCAGTAGGGGAATGGTAGTGGAAAAATATCAATTTTCTCGGAGCAAAAGGGGCCTTCTAGATGAGAGCGGAGGAGGCGAGGTCAGAGGTCGCAAAGGGGAAGGGGAATGTGATGGAGGAGAAGGGAGAAGGTTAGGCTCTGGAGGGGGATGAGTGGGCGTGGGCACCGGGGTGATCTAATTGAGGCGCACCCGCTTAGGTTCTCTTAGGTTACCACGAGAAAGGAAAAACGTTTAATACGTTTCCCATGCAAAAACTCGAACGATTAGATTTGATTTCGATTTTTTTAAATGTTCTTTTGAATCAAAGAATCAATTATAATTTAAGCGTCAATATATATGAAATTCAATTCAAATTCAACTATTATTAAAAGAAGGGTATTTATCCGTTATCGCAAGTATATTTCCGTTTCCGCAAACATGATACATGAGCAGATGAAATTATGTCTATCGTTTGACTTTTTGAAAACCATGTGATAAAGAGAAATTGAATAGGGCACCTACAGAATGCCGTAAAGGTATTACATAAGGAGCAGCAAACCGAGCCATTTGTGATATAATAAGTAGTACACCACAACACGAAAGCAAATGAACATCTCTATCAATATGAAGTTACAATATCACAAACTGCGTAGGTAAGTTTAAGTTTTCTGAGTGCAGTGTTGCCGAGCAGAATGTTTATTGTAATTTTATAATGCCGTTTAGGATCAACTGCCTAGATCACAAGTCAACTTGTTGAGGTGGCAGTCATGGATCACCCACTTTTTCGTGCCCTTATTTCAAACGAGAGTATTATACTTTGCGCCCTTGCATTTTTGAAATGAGTGCTCCAAGAAGTCAGGTTCCTCATTCGTGCTTCCGTTGAGGAAAATGATATCTATGCTTTGGTCCATTTTCGCTTCGCAATAAATAGATCATTGCTTCCAACCTCCTTACCATTGGATCCCACCTCATGCGAGATTTGTTTTCGAGCGTAAAATACGGATGGGCACCGAAAATATTCCCTCAATGCCATGTGAATAATTTTCCGTGGTAATATTGTTCGGGAGAACTTGAGTGGGAAGTTAAAAACGGGTTGATCACCTGGAACCTTTTTCCTATAAGCGAGAAATATGGATATCCCACATGAAGTTGATGTTGAAGCGATATCATCCGGGGTAGCTCGGTATTGCTGAGCCATCTATCTCTCTATCCGTTGGAATCGAAATTGGTTTTTCAAGTGTAGCTAGTAGGGAGGCTTTTGTGCAGTAATGGTGGTAGCCGTTAAACTGTGAATAGAGAGAATTCAAAATTTCATTCTTGTCCACTGTTAAGAAAATAAATGGAGCGAAAATTTCACCAGTAAGTTGTGTATGTGTGTAAATGTATATGTATATATATATATATATATATATATATATATACACCTTGAATACTGTAATCAACCCAAATGTTGGTTTGGTTGGTGCTGGTAGAGTTTACCAAGTACTAATCACAACGGCGCATGAAATTCACGCATCAGGGTAGGGGGGCCAGTGCCTTCTCCTGTACCGGTTATATATATATATATATATATATATATATATATATATACATATATTACACATGCACATATATATAGTTTATTAACTAACATTTAAGAAAAAAACTTTTGATGCTGCATGCCTGGTGTGTAATCATCCCCGCCACAGACCCTAGCTGTGACTTGCAGGGTACCATTTGGATATAGCTGAAAATATAATTGTGATGATTCTATATAGCAATTTTCGTTCATTGATCTTTCCAGATAGGGGCATTAAGATGCATTCGAGGGATACAAAAATAGATTTATCCTTGGGTAGATGTTAAACCTAATATTTTATAGGCTGCCTTTGTGAAATACCTTGGCTGATAGTAAGTGTGAACGTTAGAAAACACATATCAAACAAAAAAATTGGCGCATTAACTAGTGATTCAATAAATTTTGTTAATTAATGCTATTAATTTGTTTATTTTTAGTTCTAAATACCGTATTTTCCTTCTTAAAAAGAGGTAGAAATAATGATATAACTTTGAAAGCTAAAATCTTCGTGCTCGGTGGGTATCACAGTGTGAGAAATGAAACTAAACCAAGTGGAATCCATCTACGTGAGCAAAAGTATAACTTGCGCTAGAAGGACTTCGACCGACATCAAGCAAAAAATAGCTTAAGTTTAAAAGACGTTAATGAAGCAGAAAGACGACTGCTATGTTCAAAGAACACCTTAGATTGCAAACAAAAGATTAGTTCGCCATAACGTTTGTACCCAGCATGACGCTCAATAGATCAGATACATGGGACATTGGAAACGTGTACTATCAAAAAATAAAAGCCTTAAAAAATGTGGTGCTCGAGAAGAATGCTGAAGATTAAACGTTCAGATAAAGTGAGGTATAATGAATTGTTTAGAAGATCAGAATAGGAAATTAGGAATAGGGAATCAGAATAGGAATAGGAGGATGCACTCTCATCCCATACCTATCGCAATGGCTTTCCAACACACTCTGAAATGCTTGCAACTCCTCCTCCTTCCTCTTTCACCATTTTCTCCACATATACACTGAAAAGAACAGAGAATAACGGACACCCCTGTCTTACAACTCTTCTTACACCGGCCATCCGGACTCTTCATAAGCTCATTACACCTGACCAGTCTAAGACATGTACAGGTTGTGGATAAGTCTCCTATCCATCCAATCCACTTTTCTTCTGTAATACTTTGTTTAGTTCTACATAATTTACTCTATGAAACGTCTTTTCGAAATATACATAACAGAAAAATACATTCTTATTTTATGCTATGTTCACCTCTATTTGTGACCTCATTAATATTGTGTGCCTCTCCCTTTCCTGAATCCAAGCTGATCATCACTAAAGTAATCCATTTGCCCCCTTCAGATCTTCTTATTGATGAACCTTATAAACACTTTAGCTGCTCTTAAAACTAAAATTATTGTTTTATGGCCCTTACATTTGATCTTTTACCCTTTTTTGAAATGGGAACGGACACTAATCTGACCATACCTTCCGGCTAAATGCCTCCAACATAAATGTTACGAATTAGTTCATACAAAATAGTCCACCCACGTTTTCCCGGGAACGTTTTCTAGATCCACGGTCTTATTTGATTTCAATTCCCTTAATGCCCTTTGTATCTCCCCATCGAGTAAGCATTGGCTAAGCTCCATTGGCATTGGAGTAAGCTATCCTCACCTACGTCATAGTTTCTTTCGATGTCTAAGCTTACCGGCCAATTGCATTTCCCATATAGTCTCGTAGTTCCTCTGTATGTTCCTTTCCAACTCACTTGGCTCTTGCCTGATTCAATTGACGAAGTTTTTTACTTATCCTTGATTTTTTTTCTTACTTCGTAACATTGCTTTCACCTCCCTGTGAAGCACACCAATTTCCTTTGCAAACTTTATATAACCTCGTGCTGCGTCTTCCAAAGCGCTTTTTTCACCTTATTAGCTTCCCTTCTCAGTTTATTGATCAACATTTGTGCTTTCATCTACCCAACTCTGAGTTTAAATTCTTTCATATCCTTCTCTCATTAATCTTTTCATCAACTCGTCCACAATCCATGGTTTCCTTGCCCTCTTCCTATTAATATCCTTATAGATTTGTTTACGGCTTTCTATATCCCTTTTTTGATATCTTCCTATTTTTCTTCAATAGTTCCGACCTGCCTAATCTCTCTAGTCCTTTTCTCTACAGCCTGTTTGTACTATTTTCTTGAAGCTCCAGTTAGTACTAACTATTACTAACAGTACTTACATTAAAAATAACTACATTGTTTATGTCGCATGCTTTGTGTTGCATCAACCCCTGCCACACACCTTAGTGGTAAAGTGTAGCAATATATAATGTAGATATGGAGTATACGCTTTCTCATTTCTGAGAAAGTTGTCCCCCGGAGCCCATATTGGTCCTCCCCTTTCACATGCGCGGTAGGAAAAAAAATTTGCCCAATTTCCCCGTCCACCCCCCATTCCTCGTTTCCCATTTTGGGAAAACCATCCGCATGGAAATTATGTCCCCCGGAGTTCAAACGGTAGTTGGCCAGGATGCGCTGCGTTTTTAATTTTCCGGGTGTAGCAGGTGTTCGTTTGAGGTATGTCGATTCAAATGCGAAGAAGGGACGACGTTAAGGGGGGGAAGTGCGCAAATGCTCGGAATCTCACCTTTCGATTCCGCGTTGAAACGACAACCTTGCGTGGTGGTAATGTGGCCTCAAACCTTGTGCATATCATCGGCATGTCGAGTATAATTATGGAAGTTTAAAATTCAAGGTAGATTTTGAATGAACACAGACTGTCATAGATACTTTACTATGGACCTCTAAAGAAAACACAACCTTGTTTGGTTGAATGAATGTTTAATAAATTCTAATTTAGGTCTTAGGATAAGTTTGTTAACGACATTGACTCCGTAGTCACTAGTAAGGAACGTTTATTTTCCAAAGATATAGTCGTTTACAGAGTTTTCCGTAATCTTGAGGACACAGCCGCTTTATCAGATGACCTACATGCTATACAACACTTGGCAATTAGAATTTAACTTAAAAAAGTACATAGTGATGCAATTTGGGAAAAAGAGCTATTCCCTCCCAAACGCTTTCTGCATCGGGAACTCCAAAATAGAATGTGTACACTTATTGAATACTTAGGTGTTAATCTCACTCACGACCTCTCCTGGAGGAAACACATACGGGGAATGTGTGGACGAGATAACAAAAAAATTAGGATTTATAAGAAGAGCAGTGGGTAAATGTGATGAAAAGGTCAAAGAGAAATGCCATCTGTCGTTGGTTATGCCACATTTATAATATACTGCATGTATATGGGATCCTCACGAAGTTGGATTGATTGCCGAATTGGATCGCGTGCCGCGTAAAGGAGCCGTATTTGTAAAACGTTGTAATGATAAACTGAGTAGCGTATCGATATAATTAGATAGGAGCTAAGCTGGGAATCACTCAAATGGAGCGAAGGTTAAATTCAGATTAAATCTTTTGCAATAAATTGGAAGGTCTCTTTAGCAGTGATGTTGAAAATGTATTATTATCCCCATAGTACACTACGGTAGGAGAGATCATTTCAATAAAATTAGGGAGATTAAGTGTGGAACAATAGATTGAATACTACCTTCATCAAAAAGTTCGCGGAATTTATTCATAAAATTAAAAATACAAGTTTATTCATCTAAATCTATATTGTCCCCTTCAAAGTAATCCCCATCGACTGCAACACACTTATGCCAGCGCTTGATCAAATCCTCGAAACATTTTTTATATTCGGTTTTCGGTATGTCCATCAGTGCTTCCTGCGATTTTTCCATTACTTCCTCTCGGCTGCTAAAACGCGTTCCCCGTAATGGTTTTTTAACTCGATTGAACAGAAAGAAGTCACAGGGAACCAAATCAGGTGAATTCGGTGGCTGTTGGATGGTATTTGTTGCATTTTTCGTCAAAAAATTACGAATAATGATAGCACTGTGCGACGGTCTCGACGCACTGTGCGACGATTTCTGGTCTCTTTCGGCGAATTGCTTCACGCAAACGTCTCATAACGCCCAAATAATACTCTTTGTTTACTGTCTGGCCTTCTGGCAAAAATTCATGATGCACTACACCGTTGTAATCCATGAAAACCGTCAGCATTGCCTTCTTTTTTGACTGAAAACGACGTGGTTTTTTTGGTCTCGGCTCATTTGGTGAACGCCATTCACTTGCCTGATGTCTGGATTGCGTGTCGTACTCATAAACCCACGTCTCGTCTCCAGTAATGATCCTTTTGATGAATGTGGGATCGGATTCAGCCTCGCAAATCATGTCTTTTGCGACGTCAACACGGTCTCTTTTTTGCATGAAATTGAGGTCTTTTGGCACCAACTTTGCTGCTACACGACGGAAACCCAAATCATTAACCACAATGTCTTGGTTCCATAGGCGGATCCATAGGCAATGTTCAAGTCCTCCGCTATTTCTCTGATGGTTAATTTGCGGTTATTGACCAACATTTGTTTTACTTTATCAATTTTTTCACCGACTTTCGATGTCGATGGTCTGCCACTGCGTTCATCATCTTCGATTGACTCACGACCACTTCTGAACCGCTCGTGCCACTGGTAAACGACAGTTTTTTTTAGAGAATCGTTGTCGAAACACTTTTCCAACATTTCCAACGTCCGTGCGCCACTAAATCCGTTTTTTACGCAAAATTTAATACAAGTTCGTTGTTGCAAATTTAAATCCATTTCTGCAATTGTAAAAAATCGCCAACACACACAGAGATAGATGTACTCTTGGCTACGTAACTTTTGCAAATGTCAAGTTATGACACTAAGATTTAAAGGGAATATCAACAACAGATGTACCAATTTAACAAAAAAAACAGAACTCAAATCGGAACGATGGGAGCGCCACACGGTGGTTATTCCGGGAACTTTTTGATCAAGGTAGTATGTCATTTTTTCCGCGAACGATAAGGGACGAGAATAGCATTGTTCGACCGCGGTAGGGGTAAAAATATTCGGATCAAAATTAGTCTGGTGTGTATTCACCCCCTTGTCACACACCCTAGCGTTGGGTTTCAGGGTACTATAAAAATACTGATACTATAAAAAATTGAAAAAATGTAAACACAGAGTTAGGCAAAATAAAGTACATAGAGTTAAACAATAGAAAAAGTTAAATAAAAGAAGAATGGTGGAAAACGCAATGCGAGGAAATGGAAAATCTACAGAAGAAGGGTGAAATTAGTGCTCTATACAGCAAGGTTAAGTTATTATCGGGAAGTAAGAAGGCAAGATCTGTGCTAACAGTTAAAGATAAGGGGGGTAAGAAAATAGTTCAACCAGGAAAAATCCAAGAGAGATGGAAGGAATATATAGAAACACTCTATGGTAAAGAACTTAGGCCGACAAGGTTAGACATAGAAAAGGAACATGACGTACAAGAAGATAGCTTAGGTCCAGGCATACTCGACGATGAAATAGAAAGGGCATTAAAGGAGATGAAAGCAAATAAGGCCGTGGGGGTGGACAACATCCCTTTGGAACTGTTGAAATGTATAGATAATGCGGGATGAAGGCCCTATATGGACTGATTCGTAGTATCTATGAAGAAGGAATCTGGCCGGAAGATTTTGTGAGATCGGTGTTAGTTCCGATTCCAAAAAAGGCAAAGGCTACGTCATGTGAGGATTACAGAACAATAAGTTTGATCTCCCACGCAGCTAAAGTTATTCTCAGGATCATCAACAAAAGGATAGAGAGTAAGGCAAATGATTACTTAGGGGAGGATCAGTTTGGGTTTAGGAAAGGAAGAGGTACGCGTGACACCATTGCAGTAATGAGATCACTAATCGAGAGGAATATAGAATACAATCAGGACGTTTTTGCCTTTTTCGTAGATTTCGAAAAAGCGTTTGATAGAGTGAATTGGGAAAAATTAATGCGTGTATTGCAGAAAATAGGAATGGATTGGAGGGACAGGAGACTGATCCGCAACCTGTACATGTCTCAGACTGCTCAGGTGCGAGTGGGGAACGGAGAGTCCGGATGGGCAGTGTTAGGAAGAGGTGTAAGGCAGGGTTGCCCATTGTCACCGGTACTGTTCAACGTATATGTAGAGGAAATGATTAAAGAGGCATGGGAAGAACTGGAGGTAGGAATGAAAGTCGGAGGGGAATTTGTAAAATCGGTTAGGTTTGCTTGCAAGCATTGCTGAGTGAATTGGAGGTTCAGTGCGATAAATATGGGATGAGAATCAATATTAATAAAAACAAAGGTTATGCGATTTTCCAGGAAGAAAAAGGCTAAGCTAAATACGAGGGTCATCCGGAAAGTAGTACCCGTTCGTGAAATAAAGACACAAAAGTAAATATTAACAAACATAAAAAATTTTATTTGAAAGCGGATACTTTAAACTACTTCTCAACATAATCTCCAAGCAAATTAAGGCATTTGTCATAACGTGTGACAAGTTTCTGTATTCCTGCTGCATAGTCCTTCGCCGCCAGCTCATTGAGATACAGGGTCACTCCTTCTTTAAGTTCTTCATCGCTGTCAAATCTTTTTCCCGCCAAAAAGTCTTTAAGCTTTGTAAAGAGATGAAAATCTGAAGGGGCCAAGTCCGGGCTATACGGTGGATGGTCGAAAGTTTCCCATTTGAATTGCTGCAAAAGTTTTTGTGTTATCCCAGCTGCATGAGGCCTGGCATTGTCATGAACGAGAATGACACCAGTAGACAATAGACCTCGCCGCCGATTTTGTATTGCCCGCCGTAATTTCTTTAATGTTTCACAATACGCATTGGCATTAATAGTGTCTCCACGGGCCATAAAATCAATAAGCAATACACCTCGTCGATCCCAGAAAATGGTTGCCATGAGTTTCCTGGTGGACAGAACTGTCTTGAATTTTTTTGGTTTGTTTGGTGAATGAGCATGATGCCACTCCATTGACTGTCGTTTACTCTCAGGTGATGCATAACAAACTCATGTTTCGTCACCAGTAATTATGCGAGTCAAGAAAGAGTCTCCTTCATCAGAATAACGTCCCAAAAACGTCAGTGCTGCAGCCATACGCCTGGTTTTGTTCTCATCTGTAAGCATGCGAGGGACCCATCTTGCACAAATTTTTGCATAATGCAGATGGTGTTTAACAATTTCATGAACAATTGTTCGAGAAACATTGGGAAAATGCTCACAGATGTCATCAATTGTGACGCGCCGATCGTTCCTCACGAATTCGTCAACTGAGCTCACCAGTTGGTCTGTAATGACAGACGGTCTCCCCGAACGCTCATCGTCGTGTGTGTTCCCCCTCCCCATGTTGAAGTTGCGACACCACCGCCGAACAGACGACTCGTCCATTACATTGTCTCCATACACCTCCTTTAATTGGCGATGAATATCACATGGGCGAACGTTTCTTGCATTGAGGAATTTAATCACTGCCCTCACTTCACAACTGGCGGCGTTCTCAATTTTTTTAAACATTGTAAACAATCACAGAAACAACACAGGCAATGCTAGCGTCACGCAACTTGGCTCAGAGAAGGCAGACAAGCCACTGAAGCTATCTGACCTCGTCCAGCGGCTACTCGCGTCGTCAGCACTTCATGCGGCACGAACGGGTACTACTTTCCGGATGACCCTCGTATTAAAATAGGCGGGGAAAAAATAGAGCAGGTAGAAGAGTTTACATATCTCGGAAGTGTTTTGGACCAATATGGTCAAAGTGGTAGGGACGTAAGGAGAAGAATTGCGCTAGGCAAGGAGGCTTTCTCAAGGAGGAAAGAGTTGATGACGGGGACGTTGAGTAGAGATGTTAAGACAAGAATCGTTAAAACTCTGATATGGAGCGTAGCTATGTATGGTGCGGAAACGTGGTCACTGAAGCAGGAGTATAGACGTAGATTGGAGGCTTTTGAAATGTGGGTGTGGAGAAGAATGGAGAAGGTGAAATGGACCGAAAGGAAAACAAATGAGGAAGTACTGGAGATGGCGGGTGAGGAGAGGGGTTTCTTGAGAGAAATCCTATGGAGGCAGGAAAAATGGATGAAAGGCGTATTGAGCGGTAGTGGAATGTTGAAGAGGGTAATAGAGGGGAGAATGTTGGGCAGGCGAGGAAAGGGTAGGAACAGGATAGGGATGTTGGATGGGATGAAGGGAGGAAAGAAGTACACAGAGATGAAGAGGGACCTGATGTAGTTTCGGTTGCTAGATTGGGTTTTGTTTGGAGTTACAAAATATGTATTTGATAGTTGTGTCCATCCAAATACCTACCTTAAACGGTAGATTACCTAATAATAATAATATTCTCATCTTCATTTTTGCATACTTTCTTCTTTCATTCCGTCGAATTTCACTGTCGAATTAACATTGAATATCGCAAATACTGGGATAATTTGATGTGATCACTTGCTAACCGAGGCGAAGATCCAAGCAAAAAATGACTGATATTAGCATTGATCTATGTGATTTGATGAAATTACTATAAATAAATGGAGGTATGCTCAGTACTGCGTCGCATTGGGAGGTCCTTTGTCCGCGACAACGTTAGTGCCGTGGGGCAAACCGCCACCGTCATAGAAGATCCACGCACCCAGTTTGTCTACGAATGTTCAAGGTGAGGTAAAAACGCTTTTCTTTGCTTAAGACGTGAAAATTCAAAAATGATGTTTTGTGCTTTGGAACATTATGAAGCTGACGATTGAGAAAATTCGGCCAAATGACCCAAAAGGAGGAGGAGAGACGATTTTCATCCCACAGTAGTACCTGTTAGACAAAAATAATGAAAACGCCACCCTCCGGATTCACTCTTATGTCCGTTTCTTTCGATATCCTTATAATTACGTTCCTTCCGGTCTTATTTTGTCAGTCTGATTCGGTGTTCGTAGACAATCTCACAGCTGTTATACTACGCTTTCAGCAGCCAACAACTCCTTTAACGTTTATTTTTCCTGTCATTTAATTGTTGATGAAGGTGAAAGGTTATACTGGAGGGACAATATGAATACTTAAAACAGTGCGAGGACGCACGTGCGGATCGTAGCTTGCGGTGATGTTGTACACCGCCCGCCTCGCCAACACTTTAACTTGACAAGATAGCAGGGAAAGATAGGAAGCGAAGATATTTGATTCGATTCGCGTTTGGAATTTAAGAAAGGGGAACTCTTTTGTGCGATTTCGAAGCGATCGAATATGTTGATTCAAAGTTTTTTCCAAGTTACGAAAATTGGCGTCGCTCAAAGTCAACACGAGTTTGTAATGCAAGTCATGTTGGTGAGTTTTTGAATAAGTAAATCCAAATTGTAGCCAACAACCATAGTACTGTATTTGTCTGTCAAATATTCAAAACTAAATTTGGCGTCCCGCGACTAATCACAGATATCTAATCCTTCCTCTTCCTTGCTCTCTGCTTTATCTATCTTGAACATTTGTATCCGTCATTAGTTTCCCAATTCATAGTTGTCGTGGTCTTCCTTGACTTTGACCTTATCCTCAACTGTATCTTCTACTAGTGTGTGGAGAAGCCCATCATGTCCTAGCGCATGTCGTGTCGATAACGTCTCATTCTCATTTCTATTTCTAATTGGATAATTCAATAAAAGTATTAAAATAAACGAAAAAACTTAGTCATTTAAAACTATTTAATGGAACAGTTACTTTTGTTATCGAGTCAAAGCTGGAATTCCCCGCAGCACAGCTTGAAACTGTCTCCTATTTTCATGCACAACAGCCTTTCTTTTTTCATATCTCATGATAGAACTCAAATCTAATAATCTTTCTTTTATTTCCCTTAAAATAAAAAATATGCTTTTTTAAATTTCATGTATGCTAAGCGTATTGATAGTTAAATTAAATATATTTACTTTTCTAAATAACACTTTTCAAGTAATTTATATCCCTCTCAAAAACTTTGGTTGCCCCTAGGCTAAATGAGTCCAGCCTATACCTTCCCCGAATTTCTCCACTTTATTATAAGAGTGCCAACCGCCCTCATATCTCACTTGTTTTTATATGATGGCCATCATGACGCCTCCCACATAGCGCGAAAGACAGAAGAAGGGCGGGGTTTGGTTGCGTCCGGGGGCGGAGATACGTATCCCTTATTCCGGTGGCATCCCATGGCTGCGGAGGACCCAATGCCTCCCCTTGTTCCCGTGGGGGGATTTATGGTCGTGAAAAAAAGAGAGGAGAAAACCGTAAAATCGAAACAAAAGGGAATCGTGCCGCGAGGTGGAACCTTCTTTGA
Organism: Hetaerina titia; assembly: GCA_037158775.1. NCBI lineage: Eukaryota > Metazoa > Arthropoda > Insecta > Odonata > Calopterygidae > Hetaerina > Hetaerina titia. Next base: position 24,288,215 of record CM073775.1, on the reverse strand, counting down.
TCTCTCCTTCTCTTTCTCTCGGGGGAGGATTAAAACACTCCAGCGCGTGGAATCCAGCGGGGACATATGCGGCACAAATGTGGACGAAGGCATCAAAGCCTTTTTTTCGGGAATTTTTTGTTGTGCACCACACTACCTCCAACCCCCCCCCTCCCGACATCCTCCCCCGCATCCCACCTTAACTTGTGACGTGAGAAAACTGAAGAGAGTCCTATCTCTATCCATCCGACTTCCCTCCCTCCCACCCTCCATCCTCTCCGACTGAAATCTCCCCAAGTGCTTTTTCCAAATCCCTTCTCTTCTCCCACCCCTTCCTCCACCGTCACGTGTGTGCCGGGGAACGCTTGGCAATTTTTTCCCTCCACATCGAATCGGAGAGGTGGGACGTCTTGGTACCGTTGGGAATGTGTAGATTCTGGATGGATGGGTACGGATGGCGGATTTTATGGTTCGGGATCACAATCAGCTTCCTGAACCGCTGGAGATGTACCGCCAGATTTCGATATTACGAAGTGCGATTAAGTGGAATGATTCATTAAATCCCCCCCTTTCTCCCATCCAATACAATTGGATGAATAAAAGAGCATGTCCACTCAAAAGTGATATCATGAAAATATGTTACTGATCAAGAAAATTGAATAATTTAATTACCATATATGACAGCGTATATTTGGTGAACCTACATATCCGAAGAGCTTATTTAGGAAAATATCTTCACAGTCCGGAACTCAAATTACTTTACATATTGATATTTTAGCATTGGTAATAATGACACTGTTAATACCAACACTAACAGCGACATTGTTTTCATAGATAATACCACTTCGGGCTATAAAACTTCAATATGGAGCATAATTTTGTTTGACCCTGAAAATTGAGGAAAAATAAAAAAGTTTGTTGTAGGCTTTCGAGATGATTCTGAGGGCAAAAGGCAGAAATAAAATTTACGGCAAAGGAAAACAATACATGAAAATCTTGACATGAAAGAGAAGGTGAGAGAAGGATGTACGGGCCAATTTGAAGAAAGAGCGACTGGTGGATGCTGGAGATACTGAGAAGAGGCAATGAGATGCTAAACACGGTGGTATAGGTAGGAGAATACTGTGAAAATCAAATGGAGGAAGGTATCTAATCAAGAATTTAAAAAATAATTAACAATTAACGAAAACGTATGCGGAGCTAATGAGTAATTGTAAAGTGTACGTACGATATTATGGAGTTTAAGGTTTTTTGCGTAATATTAGTTAATGCTTCGGAATACGGTAGTTTGTGGGGTCAGGGCTCGCCTGCCCTAAGCCGGTAGACTACTGCTAGTACTAATGTATTAGATTTCAACCAATTATTACTAATGTAACATCTAGGGGAAAATTATCCATCACCTGTGGGCATCGGGGATAGCATTTGCCCTCACAAGGTTTCAATTTCGAATATTAGACCTTAAGATATGCAGATAAGATAGGGGACTTTCGAAGAGATTATTTTAGGTGAAATTTTCGTCTTGCATACAAATAAGGTTAATACGCAAAAACATCCGTCTTCATCTTTTTTTCATTCACGGCAGGCAAGGTTCGAAAAGCCTGAATTTTAGATGGCTTCGTGGACGGATATAAGAGTAATATCACTCATTTCTTTCGTAGAGAAAATACAAAAATATTTTATTTAATCAATCCAGCCCAGTGATTTCTCCCAGAGGGATTCAATATCAAAGAGACCTGATCTTTCGTGTGATACGTGCACAAGCAGAATGCATAGGTCAGCCATTAAGAAGCTAGGTCTCATTTAATGGCTTGTAGGAAAATGTAATGACCAGATATAAGATAGAGTTACGCTTCATTGAGCTCTCATTCGAAATTTGCGGCGTATAGGTATTTGAGATTCATTGAAGAAAGCGTTAATTCAGGAATTGAAAATGGTTAACAGAAAATCAGCCATATTTGTTAAAGATTGCCGCGTGAAGGGAATACGTGTAAATGGCATGTTGGAAAATATAAGTATGAAGTATCTTGACTCGCGAAGGCGGCTGGTATAAGCAAAGACTTTTAGAAAGATACAGTCCTGCAGAATATTCTTGCAACACTGGGGGAATAATTACTTCTACAACTTATAGTTTTAGATTCGAATACCTGGATAGAACAAGAGAGATAGAAGGATACCGTCACAGAGAGATTCAAGTACTCGTTCCTCCCTCGCACGATACCCAATCATAATTAAAGTAAGGAAGAACACAAGGTTGTCCATTTTCACATGGGCTGTAAAACATACAAGACGGAAATGGTTAAAGAGGTATGAGAGTAACTGGAGATAGGAATGAAAGTCGGTGAGCAATTCATAAAATCAGTTATGTTTGCTAATAACCAAGCTTTTCTTTGTCAGTCAGCCAAAGGTTTGCAAGCATTGCTGAATGAATTAGAAATTCATTAAGATAGATGTTAGATGAGAATAAGCGTCAATAAAACAAAGATTTGGCGGTTTCTCAGAAAGAGAAAGGCTAAGTTAAACGTTAAAATAGGAGGGTAAAAACTAGAGCAGGTGGAACAGTTTACGTATCTCGGAAATGTCTTGAACCCAAACTTTCAAAGTAGAAGGAATACGAGGAGACGGATTGGGTGAGTCAAAGAAGCTTTCTCAAAGAGGAGAGAACTTTTGAAAGGGACGTTAAGAAAATAGTAAAGAAAAGGCGCCTTAAAAATTTAATATGAATCGTAGTTATGAACACATCATACACACATGGAACCATGGTCCTTGAAGCAGGATGATAGGCAAAAATTGGAGGTTTTTGAAATATGAGTGTGGAGAAGAATGGAGAAGGTGAAGTGGACAAAAAGGATAATAAATGAGGAAGTGCTATTTCATTTGCGTATATCGACCAACTTATTATGTGAAATCTCTGTTCTCAAAATTTGAACGAAATGACTACTACATATCATAATGTGCAACGCGAGCCGCTGTATGGGTGTATGGCGGGAGGCGTCAGTGCACCATGATAGCATGAAAAACTATTTGATCATACATGTATTTGAATATACATTAACTCATTTCCAAACAATCTCTTGCAAATACATGTAAATTCCAATACACCATGTAATTACTTACAAAATCGTTAAAGGCTTGTCTTTGAGTAAATATATTCAGGTGCCTGGGCTCCATTTTGTTATGACTATTTTTCTCGTAAGGATAGAACGAGTACTTGAATCAGTAGGTGATGGTATTTTTCTCTCGTTGATTTTAACGTTACATTGACATCATTGGCCGTTGACTCGGAGAGAGTTCCAGTAATATCTTACATGGACGAAATTGCATAGCGAAAATGAACGACGTTAGCCAATTACATTTCCTAAGTACTAGTTTCCATTAACCAGTGTTATTGACCCATAACTTACGGGCAGAATAACGTATCTCAACGCCATTACATAAGCGTATGCGTGAATTTTACATGCCGTAGGTCTGGACGAGACAGTTTCGTCCTCAACTGTCGAATTGACCCCGGGCTGGAAACGACTGTGTTTTTGACAGCATGAATGACCGGTTCAAGTTACCCTTCCCATTCAACTGCAATCGAATATGCACTCCATAAAGCTGCAGACGCCATTGCAATACGTACTCTCCACTTGTATTTTCGCACTGTGAGCCTTGTGTGTTGCGACAGGCTTGCTTGTGCCACCGGCAATAATGAATTCCACGATGAATCGTCGCAGAACGATTTCACTCATTTTGAAATAAATTCTTCCCTCATCATTGATCGTTCAGTACTAAGATTTGTTTACCGCAGTCCTTCATTTTACCCTACCTGAAGCTAATCGGCTTACTTCTCGGAATTTTTTGCAATGTTTTTTCTTTTTAATTTGTCACACGTAGTATTTATCCCTTGGTCTTTCTCTTGGAACATTTACCTCTAATTTTTCTTTCTATTATATTTTTCACGAATCCATTGTACCTCAGAGTGTGGCCAATCCATCTGGTTCTTCTTTTCTCTATGGTGTTCCATGAGGTCCGTTCTTCGTCCATTCTTCCGAATACTTCTTCTTTTCTTATTTTATCCGTCCATTTGATCTTGAGCATCCTCCTCCAGCACCAAGTCTCGAAGGTTTCTAGACTACTATGGTCTACTTTTCTGATGGTCAATGCTTCTGATCCATAGAGCGTCACACTCCATACGAATGTTTTCACGTATTGTTTCCTCATCTGTAGTTCTATCTTCTTTGAAGACAGCATTTGCCTTTTCATTGTGAATTCTCTCTTAGCTTGAACTGTTCTTCGCTTGATGTCTGTAGTACTTCTACCGACACAAGTGATGGTACTTCCGAAATAGGTGAAAGAACTTGCTCCCCTAGCTCTAATTTTTGTCCTTTCAGTGTGACTGATGTATTTCACTTCTCTCTTCCACATACTAGGATTTTAGTCCTCGTCTTGTTTATGTTCATGTTGTATATTTTTAAAACTTGATCCAATAAGTTTAGTGACCTTTGAAGATCCTCCTGGTTTCCTGTTTTCATTGCAATATCGTAACGTAGCGAAGCGTATTAATCGTAATATCGTAATCGATGTTTATCTCTTCTCCGTTGATCCTAATTCCGATTAATCCGATGGTTTATGCTGCTCTTATTGCCTCCTCCAGGTTCATATTGAACAATCCAGGTGAGAGGTTGTACCCTTGTCCTACTCCTTGATTAATGTTAGCCTCTAAATGCCTTCCATCTCTCATTCGCATTGTGGCTACTTGCTTTTTGTATAGCTGATAGATTATCCTTCTGTCGTTGTAATCTATTCCGAGTTTTTCCAGCAGTCCAAACATCTTGTTCCATTTCACATTGCCGAAGGTTTTCTTCAAGTCCACGAATACCACATAAAGTTGTTTGGTTACATTTATTGTTTTCTCTATCAATATTCTCAGACAGACTATGGCATCCCTGGTTCCTCTGTTCTTCCTAGAGCCAAATTGGTTTTCCGATAGTTTTCCTCTCCAACCATCGACTTATTATTATTCGTGTAAGTATTTTTGATGCATGTGACACAAGACTCAAGGTTCGGTATTCCTCACATTTCTCTGTCTTCGTCTTCTTTGTATCTTCGTCTTTTTATCGCGACCATCACACTCGTCTGAAAGACTTCCGTCTTTGTAGCTATCTTTGATAATTCAATGCAGACTGTCCTTTGCATTGTGTCCAAGTGCCTTGATGTAGTCTCCGTTCATTTTGTCATCTCCAGGAGCTTTGTTTTTTTTAAGGTCTCTTACTGCTCTATTGAATTCGCTGCTCGGTATGTATGGGCCCTGGTTTTCGTCATCCATTTAACTCTCGTCCTTCATCAGGTTTTCTTCCTGTGGCCTCAGTTTGTGGTAGAATTCTTCGATGTATTGCTTCCATCTATTGCCAATATTTTCACCTTCTATCGGTATATATCCGTTTACATCCCTGATGTTGTTGCTTTTCATTTTCCTTTCTCCGAAATGCTTCTTCACCAGTTCGTAAGCTTGTAGGGAGAATTGGATGGAAATACTTCCCTGGCGTGCGTATACTTTCTATTATAATTTGTTATTCTACAGTTTAAGGTAAGTTTTTCCTTGGTCTCTTCCTGCTCTATTGAATTTGCTGCTGATCGGTATGTACGGGCCCTGATTTTCGTCATCCGTTTCACTCTCGTCTTTTATCAGGTTTTAGAAATTTAAAAAAACAGGAGGCTGTTGAAGATGGAGAAGTTAAAAAAGCGGAGATTCATTCAGTTCGCGAGTTGTAGCAGGAGTTGATGGGACGACAAGGGAAATTTATTTAAATGAATTATGGGAAGTATATGTAAAAGTGAGGGGGTGATTTGGAGATGTAAATCAGGATTTTCGGGGGCGATAAATATTCCACTGACTTATTGAGGAAATGAGGATTACTATTAGGTGGTACTTTTGGTCACATTTCGTGACCACGAATACAAAAGGAATATGGGAGTGAACTTGTCGTGTGGTAAGGATGGTAAACCATTGTCTTAAAAAAATAGTTGTTTGCTTGTTGGTTTGACGTGATTTTTTCCATGTATGCCGAAAACTATTCTTATCAAAATAAAGTTTTGTGAACTCAATAAACTTTTGTCTAGTACCTATGATCATCCTTGAGAACATTGTTTCACCTTGAGACTCCACGTGAGCATTCCCCTTCGAAATAATCGATGCAGTCCTTGGGAGTTTATTATAAAAGGAAAGCCATTCTCTGGCTACACAGTTTCGCCGTGGTATATTTGCAAAACGCTACTCTACTCTTTTTACGGGGAACGAACAAATACCGAAAAAAATGAGCTCTACCGAGAGAGGTATCATCAACGGTAGTTTTTCAACGCAGAATTCTTCACGTACCATTAGCATTTACGGCAGTTCTGGGCACACCATTACCCGACCTATTGATGCTTATCATATGCACCCTTTTCGTCGGATGAAACCGGAAAGGAAGAGGGGAAAGTAGGAATATCTGGTGAAAATAGGGGAGTTTGGGGGTAGATGCTCAGAATGTCGTCGATGAATCGTAGCCGTTAGCACAGCTCAAGTATCCCTCTCGAATCTTCAGGAGTGGTGATGTACTTTCCTCAACATGTTCCATACAAGAGAAAGTCATCGTACTTTGTTATTTTGCGCCCGTTATACTTGAAAATTGTTTATCGATTACTTTGATGGAAGCTAAATGAATCAAGACGCGATTTCTGTGCCCTAGTTCCATATCTCTTGATATTTTTATGCTAGATGACCATCTAATTACTTGGTCAATGACATCGCTCGGTAAATGTGGGTCGAATAGTTAAGTACACGGTCCATGAAAGTGTTATGATGCACTCCATTCTAATTTCGCTAAATTTATCGCATCAAACCAACCATCTTAGGTTTAAACATATCAGTTACAGGTTTAACTTTGTAGAATTCCTTCATGATGAGGGTAAAAAAGAAACTTTACACTTCCACAATAAAGAGTTAATATGCCACGACCATGGTTTCGATGCTGCGCATCATCACCTGATGATGATGCGCGGTATCGTAATGGTAAATATTAAATCTTAAATGTGGAATTTTAAAGTTTCTTTTTTACCCTCATCAGCTTAGGTTTGATCAATGCTGAGGAATTAGACATTCATCTAATAAATTTTCTACATGGCTACGTATAACCGAAGTTTTAATAGCCAATATGGAAACCCGGTACCTGGAAACTAACACATATAACGGGTGACCAGTATTAGACGCTAGAGTTATCATTCATTTATTAAACTCTTAAATTGATCCGCGTACATTTATATGGCACCCTGCAAATTATCACTGAGGTGTTTGGCATGGAATGATTCAACTCGAAGCATTCAGCATCAAGAATTATGTTTTTCGCTGTCTTCAGTTCCATTAAATATGCAAAGTAATTCCAATTATGTAGAGCATGAAAGCTACAAATAAATCCTCTACGGTATCTAAGCTTAAAATACTTCTCTTCCCATGTAGGACGAACTGCCAGAAACGAGTCGGACAATAAAATAAAGATTTGATGGAATAATGACAGCATACATACCAGTCTACTTTTTAAAATTCGCTGGAAGGCGGTGAATACTTCCCCACCAGTACAATCGTTTACTTATAATTTTTTATCGTTCTTGGAAGAAATATGACACTTTAAATCCATCTGTTCTGCAAGTACTGTTAAGGAAGTAACTTCGTTACGGCCTAGTGTGGCGGTGGGTTGAGCTAGAGCCACCGTCTTGGTGTATACGTCCCTACATAAAATTCGCATCCTGCTGTGGCAGTGTGCAGACTGTGGTTCTCCTACGCTGCTCACTGTAAACTATATAAACTTTCTGTTGTTATAGAAAACCCCGCGAGTAGTCAGCGACAAGGAAATTAAAATCAAGTCTCTGAAATGGTAATTTAAGTCTTCTGCTACGAAACTTTAAACCAGACATTTGGAAAGTAATATTATGCTACCAATCTTATTCAACGATGAGACTGTTGCTATATGTCATTCATTGGCTTTATTTAAATGACTGGCATAAGTTATTAACTGTAACGTTTAGAGGCATTAATGAAACACGTGCGGTTCCGATTATTGTTTCGAACTTCATTTTTATTACTGTACATTTGTGACTGAGTCATTCACTTCACCATTCATTTAATGATTTCTATAGATCGAAGGTAAGGAAAAATATGGAAATTCCTTTCCACATTAATGAAGCATCGTGCAAAATAATATTTTTTGCAATTGTCAGACTTTAAGTACATTTCCTTCAGTAATGGTTAGTATTAACGGGTTCCCTATTAAATAAATAGTCAGGTATGTTGTTTTCAGTGGCTGATAATAAATTAAGATACTTGAGGAACGACTATTATCTAATAAACTAATTTAACATTTGATTATTATAAGCTGACTCAATGATGACAATGCTAAGTAATCTAGAGCTTTGGACGAAGATCGCTTCAAGTGCCATCTATGCACGAAATATTAATTAATATTTTTTTAAAACGGACGTTATTTTGATAACTTGAAATATAAGATCCGTAATTTTTTAGATCCAAAAAAAATAGACAGAGGAATCTGGATTATACTACCACATTTAACCCATCTTTATGCGGATTCCTGGGGTAAGAATTATTGACATTTTTTTGGTATCGAGGCAACTGCTACCGGTTACTACTGCAACTACTGCCACGAGGCCACTGCTACCTGCTACATAAAACCGTTGAAAATACAGGTAATTTATTCCTCTAATCCTTTATTTTCGTCACTATAAGTATTTCAATCCTAAGATTGGTTTACTGCGGCCTTCCATCCTTCCTCATTCATCTCTAGGTAGGTTTTTTGCCGTGCACCCTTCATAATTTGTCTCATTTACAAGTTACTTGATCTTCCTCTAGGGATTTTCCCTTTAATTTCTCTTCTATTCTGTTTCTAAATTATCCATTTTGCTTAAAGGGGTATCCGATTGACCATTTCATCTCCAGCATTCTCCACTGCAGCACCACGTTCCAAATTCTTCGTTGGTCCACGTTTACGTTGTTTCATGTCTTTGATCCGCTGATTACCTTGCTTCACATGAACTTTTTGACTACTACAACTAGTTATCTCTTCTTCATCGTCAAGCAGCTGCCTCTTCTTCATCATGGACGCCTACTGAGCTTGCGCTATTCTTCCCTTTATTTCGGTTGAACATCTTCCATCTTAAGTAATGTTGCTGTCTAGGAAGATGAAAGTGAACCACCTATGAAGCCCTACTTTCACTCCTCGAATTTTGATATCTGCCTTCACCTTCTTTCTTCCGCGCTTTCTGGTATTATATAAGCTATGTACCTGTTCTGATATGCAACACAAAGTTGTGAGGTGATAGAGGAATCGTAGTATCTTTTCAGATCCTCAAATTCTACAAATTGCAAATTACCTCTCGCTTTATTATGCAAATTTTGAAATCAAAGTTGATTAAATTCAGAAAACCGCGGTAGATGCCGCAACAAAATATTTTCACGGAGTCACCCGCTAATATGCATTTCAATACAATAATTTTATGGCGTAAAAATCATTCGCCTTCAGAATTTAAGAGGACGCCTCAATAGCTTAACAGACTAAAGCACTCAGGCGGACACCGAGGGATCTGGGTTCGTACACCGTTCAAAGTGAATGATTTTTACACCATGAAATTCTTTTATCAAAGTAGATTATAAATGAAAAAGATTTATTTCCTAATTGCATCAAAAGGATCATTACTGGAGACGAGACGTGGGTTTATGAGAAGTTTATGCTCATAGCTGGGTATCGGTGTAAAATGCGCCAAATGGCGCAGTGCTGAAGCATCAGTCAGTCAGTCAGTTCCTAATTGCAACGACCCAACAAATTACAAGATTGGTTGAACAGATCACTTTCGGCTTCAACATTCACAAGTACACCCAAGTAGCCTTCCTTGTTCACCAAAGAGCTTTTGACAAGGTCTGGCACGCTGGCCTGTGATACATAAACTGCTCAAAACTGATATGTCAATATATCTAACTAAGATCATCCACTCCTTTCTAACCGCACATTCTTTGAAGCCGTTAAAAATGCCAGATCAACTACCCGATCCATCACAGCAGGCGTTCCGCAAGCAGCCATTCTATCACCCGTTCTTTTTAACTTCTTTTTTAACGATCTCCTCTAACACCCAAAAACTGAAAGCTACCTCTATGCGGATGACACTGCTACAGCGTCAACTTCCTTAGAACCAAATCATGCTGCAGAAAATATCCAAGAACACTTAGACAGCATAGAAGACTGGATGACCGACTGGAAACTTACCTTAAACCCAACAAAATGCGTCAACGTCAATTACGCCAGAAAATGGAAGAAACCTAACAACACCCCCATTTACTACGGCAAGGAAAAGATCCCCCAGGCATCATCGGCCTAATTTCTTGGTGTAAAACTGGGCAAGAAACTCACTTGGCAAGCACATACCCAATATGCACTTAACAAGGCCAACGCGGCCTTTTTCTCAATCTATCCCTTCATAAAGCGTACGAGTCTCCTCCGTCTTCTTACTAAGGTACTTCTGTTCGAATGCATGATACAACCTATCTTAACCTACGGTTATCCAGCCTGGGGCTCAGTAGCTGCAACAAACCTAAACAAACTGATACGCTTTCAAAATAAAATCTTGTGAACTCTTACTAACGCCCCTGGGTTTATCCGAAACTCAGACATTCACAAGGACCTCAAAATACCGAACCTACCAACCTATCTAAGAGGCCTAGCCCTGTCATTTCAGCAAGCAATCGGAAATACTGGTAACCCTCTCATAGAACCTTTTTTGGGACTGTTCTGATAATCCCCATTTCAAATGCAAACGCGCAAAAACAAGCCTAAATGAATCCTAATAATCACCAAATATAAAATTAACATCAGCTGCACTTACATATACTCGTTAGCTTAATTTCCTTTAGCCACTTATATCACACAACCGTTTATCAGCATAGCTAGTTTTACTTTCCTGCAGATAGTTAATTTCATTTTGTTAAATGTGGAGATTTGCACAATGAGCGGTAAAATACAAGTCGTTATCATTAACTTACACTATTTTTTTGAAGCAATTCTGTATCAGCGGAGAGATTTCAAAACTTCAGCGTAAATGATGATTAATAAGGAAAAAGTTACAGAGTTTGTCCGGAAAATAAGTGTACTGATTTTTTCCCGCCGCTCCAGGCGCGCCCAGCACCGCTCTGACGGGCTGCGATTGGAGGGGGGTATGTTGGCAAGCGACGCTGAAAAAGGCAGTCGGCTCTGAGCTGTGGTGTAGTGAGGAGCTCTGTTAACGCGAACCTCCACGCTCGACCCAGGTCACGGAACGCGATGCCGAAGTTTTTGGAGCCTGTATATTTTGCGGGCGAACGTGTAGTGCCATCTCTCCTTGCCCATGTTATGTAGTGTCAACAAGTTTCCTGCAAACTTATAAAGTTTGTGTGGAAGACGTAGCTAAGATCCAATTCCTAATATGGGTTATTTCTTCAAATTTCAAACAGTTTTGAAAATTTGTTTTAATATTGAATTGCTTATTTGTCTTGAATGAAGAATCATGCGTGAATTTCAACTTCGTTCGCGGCGGTAAATGATAATAAACTATGCTTAAATCCCGCGTCATTCCAATTTTTAGACGGAGATAACATACAATTTGAATGAGCACGTCTTTACCAAAGGAATTTTATTTTTGGGTTGAATCTTCAAAATTAAGACTGCTTTGTGAGTATGTCTTGTTATTTTGAAGAAACAAGCCGTTTTATTATTTTCAAAGGCTATCATATGACATATGTACCACAGACATCATAATATACCTTCAAATTAGGGAACAATCCAAAAGATACCAAAACATTCCAATCGTTGGCCGGTTTAAATTGACTGGTCCACTTTAAATGAACCAGGGTATCGAATTGGTTGGGTGGTAAATTTAATTGAAGCCGATTAAAAGTGCTGTCCTCCATTCCTTTATATTCTTATTTTCAGATACCAAATAATATTCAACAGCAATAAGTACCTTCATTCCAAACAAACGAATTCAATTTTTGTGTCTAATTTTAAAATTTCAAACGGCTTTGAATGTTTGTTGTTTTTGCTCAGTAACGCGTTTTTCATCTGTTTTTAAAGGGTTTTATGCATGAGTTTTGACCAATTCAACTTCTTTGATGGTTGTAACAAAAAGAAAATCTCGTGCACGCATTTTAATTTACAGATCGCAGTGAGTGTTGTGTTATTTTCGTGATAAAAAGGGGGTCAGATTATTATGATGCAACATTTATGGGGATTAGGATGGTGCGGTGGCTAACCTATAGGCTTCCCACCGAAAGGACCCGGGTTCGAATCCCGGAGACGGCAGATATTTTTCAGTGCCATCCCGATCCCTACATGAGATGCTTTGAGGAGAGCACTTTGAGTGAGTACGCCGTCCGTCGGATGGGACGTTCAACTGTGGACCACTTGGTGCATTTAGATAAGAGTAGGCTAGCACCCACTCCGGGTTTCTCTCCACCCTTCCTCTCTCATCCATCCCTAATGGCGCAAATGTTCTTAGATGTCGGTCCCCTCCCGTAAAAAACTAAAATTACAACTGCAATATTTAGTCTAGGTAAATGGACAGAAAAAATAAGAGAAAGCTAGGTATTTACATATTCAAGTAATAAAAGGCTGGTGAAAAAATTAATTTAGACTCAAATTATATCCTTTCGGGCCATAGATTTGCACCGCACCACACTGCCACCGTCGCAGCATCCTCCACCCTCACCCACGCAGTTTCTAAGAGGGTGTCGAACCCAGGGTGCCGCTCTACCGCTTAAGAGACATTCTCCGGCATCACGCGTGGGATACTAGTCACGTGGTCGCGCTGTTTCCTCCCCCGCGCTCCCTTCCCACGTTCCATCATATCCGTTGCTAGTGGCTGTGTGTGTGTGTGTCTGTTTGTATATCTCCTGTATTAATTACACCCACGCTTTGCGCGCGCGTTCTAAAGGCCTGTCCCTCAGTTGCCCTTTCCACCTTCCCCTTTCCTCCCTTCCCCTGACCTTCCTTCTCTCCCATTACGTATTTCGTTTATCTTCCGTCCCTCAACCAACTAGCCGTTCACTCCTCCTCCCCTCACGGACTGGCTGAGTCGGACATTTAAAAGTTGATTAGCATTCAGAGACCTCCCTTTCCTTCTCTATCTCTCTCGCTCTCTCTCTCTGTCCTTCGCCCATCCGAACAGGAACGCGCAAGTCGTTAGTCATTTTGTTGAAAGCGTTTCTAATCGTATCCCGCGCGCGTGTTACGAATCCCGTTTCTCCGTTCTACGAGTACTACTACAAGTCGGTTTACAAGTCCATGTGAACTGTCTTAAAAATTGACAATTTAAAACTTCAAATTTTGTATGGTTACTGTTTAATGTAGGCAAGTAGCAAATATTTAAACACATGAGTAAACTAATATTTCAAATAAACCAAAAAATAGATAAAATAAACTAAATAAATATATAACACAAGTATTTAAATACTTACTCATTACCCTCCCTAAGGACCTCTTCTGATTGAAACACATAAGGTTAATATATGGACAAACTAACAACAAATTAGGATTTATAAAAAGATTACTTGGTAAATGTGATGAAAAGGTCAAAGAGAAATATTATCTTTCGCTGGTTAGGCCTCATTTGGAATATGCTGCAAGTATATTGGATCCTCACAAAGTCAGATTGTTTGGCGAATTGAACCGCGTGCAGCGTAGAGGAGCTAGATTTGTAGAACATTATCACGATAAACTTAGCAGCGTATCCAAAATATTAAGGCAGCTAGGCTGGGATTCACTCACGGAGCGAAGGTAAAAACATCAGATTAGATCTCTTAAGTATAAATAAGTTTAAATGTAAATCACTTAACCATACATTTGAAGGATTACTCTTTTAGCAATGACGCTGAAAATGCATTATTTCCTCCATCGTACTACGGTAGACGGGATCATGTCATCGAAATCAGAGAGTTTAAATGTGGAACAGATTCATTCATTCAGATTTATGTCTTTTTTTTTCACGAACGATAAGGGGTAAGAATAACTTCGTCCGACCACGGTAGGGGTAAAAATTCTCGAGTCAGAATTAGTCTGGTGTGCATTCATCCCCTGCCGCACACCCTGGCGGAGGTTTGTAGGGTACTGAAAATACTATAATACTAAAAAAACTAACAAGTGCTGCATTACTGTCATTTATAGTTGGGGCGGATAGTTTATGAATGTCCTTACTGAAGAGAAGAGCTAGGAATGAAGACTCCACTAAACGAAGAGATATCTTATTAACAGTATGTTCCACTACAGTGTAACACCATCAGTTTTATTGCACTTTGCCTATCGAAGCGGGAGAATCACGTGGTATGGACGAAGTACGTACCCCGCCACACCCCCGGAATATTACCATGCCCAAGGGTTATCAACCCAAAGATTGGTTCGCAGAAGCAGTTCTCAAATCTAAATTTCCTGTTCCAATCTGCTAAAATTTTCATTTTCTCATAGTTTCTACTGTAATATCTTAGCTTACAATGTTTCCTTCAGTCATAGTCTTCAAGAAACTACCTTACCTAAGGATGTGTCCAATCAATTTTCCTCCTCATTGTCTCTAATCATCTTCTCTCCTTCGCCGCCATTACACTCGGCTAACGTCCATAGAAAAGGAGAATCTATGTTTTAATTTAATGAACTTTCATCTTAATTCCCATGCTATAACTATTTACCGTCACTAATTGTTTATTCTAGCAAAATTTTGTCCTGACATTCCGAGTATATTACTATGGTCATTTAGAGTAGGTTTTGGATGGCCGCAATGGCTAACTACCACAACATTCCTATTCCTCGCCTAACAGACAATAACTAGCTCCATGTACCCTTCTTCGTATCATCCTCCGTCGGCAATAACCCCTCTTTGATTTCGCGCGCTTTCTGCCTCCCTGAGTACTACACCTGAGCAATATTAAAAATTATGCCGGAATATGTTGTGCTCTATTGTAGTGAAATGTTATAAAAAAATATTCTCCTGATGCAGTTTAACG
This sequence comes from Hetaerina titia, assembly GCA_037158775.1. NCBI lineage: Eukaryota > Metazoa > Arthropoda > Insecta > Odonata > Calopterygidae > Hetaerina > Hetaerina titia. The sequence goes on along the minus strand of CM073775.1, from coordinate 24,273,190 downwards.
CTAAAATCTTCATTTTTTAGTTTTTTCGTTAGTGCTTCACCATTCATTACCTTAAGCGGAGTACACACGTGAAAATACACAAATTTTCTCACTGACTTTTAGCTTTGCGAATGGGGCCACCCCTGTTGTATACTATATGTTGCGGCCCCCCAAAACCCCTCGACCTTGGTCTTTCGATTCAAGAGAATTACGAGATATCACCGAGACACGCCCCTGAGTAGTGTATCAGAATAATAATAATGATACCCGGGGTATCCAAGGCAGAAGAATGACGAGGACACTCCGAGGACGTTTCATGAATGCAGAATGCGAGAATGCGGAAGATTTAGAGTGCAGATCTCAGGGAACGTCAAGCGGGGCAGAGGGGTCTTGAAGGGATGGAATGCCCCGCGAACACTGGTCCTTCCCTACACGTTCTCCAAACTTGGTTTACTCATCCATCTCCGATATTCAATGGCTCTGCGGTCATGTCCAATCGCTGACGTTACACAAGAAGAGTCTTGGAATATTAACGGAAAGAGATGAGTCTAAAACAATATGTGACCCATCCAGAAAATTGAGTCATTTTTTTGGTTGAACTAATTCAATTTACAAAAAACTTAAAAATGGACGGTTGCGCGTATGTATGGACTTAAACACCTCATCTTTTCGGAAAGATGTTAATTGAAGGAGGAGTCGTTTTAGATGTGAAAGCGAAAAAGAATGGAAAATATGCATAGAACAGAGATGAGGGTAACAAATAAGTTTTGAAATACAGTGAGCAAAGGCAGGAAATGCTGAGGGAAAACGGAAAAAGGCAGAGAAAGGGTTATGGAGAAAATATTGAACGGAGTATTGTTACTAATATTATCACACATTCATCATTATTATATAATTTTATATGTGAAACAGAATACCAAAACTATAGTAAAAATAAATATAATTATTTCATTCTTAGGATATGTAACCGTAGGAATAGGCCAAATAGTTTTGCTGCCTACGAGGGTTCTCAATAAATTAATGTACGCTTCGGCCTATCTTGGCGGTGGGCAAGGCTAGAGCCATCATCACCTTGGTGCCTAAACATCCCTACCCTCAGTACGCATCCTGCTACGGTGCTGTGCAGACTGTAGTTCTTCTACTTTGCTCACTGCGACCTATTAAAATGTGCGCTACAATAGGAAATCCCGCAGAATCTGTGATTAAGTTATTACTGGCAAAAACCACAAGCCAATTGGAATTCATAGGCAACTTTGTTAAGTGTATAGAGACGGGATAATGAGTGAAGGTGGAGTGTCGTAGTGGTACATTTAGTTCAAAAGTAGCCGCACCAATGTTCACGACGAGGACCACGGTGGTCGGCCTGGCCTTGTGAAAGATGAGCTGACGATGACCAGTGCTTGGATATCATGAACATCTATCCGTTCACTCATAAACTAACAACACCACCGACGCACAAAGTTATCACCACTCATCACTTAGCCGGTGCACAGCACGAATTTCCCGATGGACGTCAGTTGATTTGAAGTTTGTTTTCAGTAGAAACCTTATCATTAAACGGATTTCACATTTGACGGAATTTCCATTGGAATTGTTCATTTTGACTTGCTACTGTAAAAAAAAACGACACTTGGCGCGGCCTTCCAAACACTGCAGTTCTAGGCGTACTGCCCTAGTGTGTGTGTGTGTTAATACAGCAAACATTCGGCTTCCCCCACTACTTCGCTCAATACACCCAAACGGAAGTTACTTTCTGGACAGTCATCATACGTACTCAGAAAACCCATTGTAGGTTTGATCAAAATCCTTTGATACATTACGTTTATTATTTATTAGCCCCTGTTGACTGGATTAAGGTAGGATTTTTCAAAATCCCGGAAATTAAAAACACAGTACTCGGTAGCTCCTGACAATCAGATAGAAAATATCCTTAAAACCTATGCTGGATGCTACAGTTCTCATTCTTTAGCTCTGGCTACTCTTCTCTCACTTAATTCCATTCAAACTCCTCATTCTTTTCCTCCCTCCCCCTCGCTATCTCAGCATTCTCTCCTCAAATATCGTCTTTATCATCCTGTGTCTCCTCTCAGTATCTCCTGCATCCCCTTATCCCTCATCCTTTGAGTCTCACCAAGCATTCCTCTGTTCTCCTACCATACCGAGTACTTCTTCGTTAATTTTCTTTTCTATCCATTTCATTTTTTCTAATCTTCTCCACACCCACATCTCAAAAGTCACTGATCTACACTTATTCTCCTCCCTCAACGACCACACTCCCGAAAGATAATAAGACTCCTCTTCAAAATGCTCACTTTTACTTGCATATTTATTTAAAGTATCTATAGCTAACTCCCGCCTCATCGTAAACGCGTCTCTGTTTCTTTCAATTCCCTTACTACATAGGCAACGTTTTATTCTATCGCACTTGCTAAATATCTAGATTGTTCTACTTTAAAGTCTAAATAAAAGATATTTTTGTCACGTAGTGCACTGAATGGTTGAGGCCTTAACTTTGTAGAATTCCATTATTAACTTAGGAGAAAAATTATATCTTTGCTTTCTACAGAATAGACTTTATTCGTCGACTAGTTTCGTTTACACTGTAACATCATCAGGACTAGTGGTACAATATACATTTTTCTGAGTTATATACTAAATTTCGGGTGGCGGATGGGAAGTGAAAGGGAAGGGAAGGGAGGGAGTGTAATTAAGGGAAGGGTAGGTATGAGGGGGGGGGGAAGGGTTGGTAAGGGAGCGTGGGTCTGCGTCATGGGGATTTTTTGGGGTGTAGAATAGGAATGTCCAGGAGGGGTGAGTGGAAAGGGAAGAGGTGGTCATTGGTTATCCTTTCCTTCCTCTTAACCATTTTTACAATTTCTAACTGCTCCCGGATATCCAGCTGCGTCCCTTTCTTCACTCCGTGCTCCTTGCTCCGTGCTTTCTTCACTCCGTGTCACGTAGTCCTATTTAAACATAATTAAGTAAACCCCATCTGGAAGATTATTTCGACATATGAAGTCAGTTTCTCAATGTATGACTGGTATTCAGTGTGTATTTATGTTGTGTAGTGTATCGTATATATGTGTTATGTCTATGATGAATATGACACTGTAGAGATATGTAATTCACATTGCGTATATATATTGAAAATGTGGATTCGAGATATTTACGGATATTTATTGAAACAAGGGTTAAAATGTAAAATATTATTATATCAGCAAGGAATGCAAAGGAATAGGAATTTGGACAGCTTAAAGATGTAAGAGTATGGAAAATCGAAGGAGGAAATCATACCTGATAAATATTAGGCGTGTCTCGTCATAGTTGAGATCTGACAGTTTCTAGGGACAGTTACAAAATCTGCCTTTTGTGGCAAATAACCACGCAATTTTCATTTCGCAGCACTTTGAAAGTGCTTTCGAAAAACAAGTGAATTTTATGCTTATTTAAGATGAAGCAATTCCATCGATTCATCATACTTTTTGTGGGTAGATTACCTATGATGTTACAGAAATAAAACTACTAGGCTTTTTCCTACTCCCCACTAGCCCAGTGAAATTTTTATTTTATTGCAGCCTTAGCATCGTAGCAAAGTAGGACTGTCTGCGGATAGGAGACATTATACAGAACACAGCACGAAGTTATGGAGCACGACCCTTGTGCATAGCAAAGAGGCATGAAGCGATCTGGGAAGTAATGCCATGCTCTTTAGCGTAAGTACGCCCGCGTATCTAAAATTTGGGAGTACGGCTGATAGGTACACGCTGTTTGACTTAGCATTGCAGAAAGACTTTGCGTGGTTGTTGCTTTTGCCTACCGAGCTTATGCGTGCAACCGTTTGTTGTTACTGTTTCTATTAATTTTTTAAACACTGATATCATTTTGATGAGTGGACTGATAATACTAAAAGTTAAGTAATCAAGGCTCAAAATACATGGCTAAAGGCATAAAGTTAAATATTAACTGTTTATTAAAACATAATTAAAATAATGAGAAAAGAGACATGTAGTAAGTAACTATTCTAGAGATTTTTCCAAGAAGTTCACAATTATTTAATAGTTGTTCTTGTATCGATGTTTTATCCAAGAATCTTTTAATATGTGCAAATGAGGCAAAGGAAAAATACTTGAACAATGTATACTTATAACTAACACAGTAAAATCTTAATCGTGTATATTAATTGATATTATTTATCCTAGTTTTTTATAAATATTTATCTAAAACATGTAAAAGATTTCCATAGTACCGTTGATTATCTGTCAACGATCAAATCTTGGGTATTCATTGAATTATTATTTTAGTTTTGAGGCATTATATTGGAGCTTGAATGATAGGCCTGGAAAATGTTAATTCCACTCAAAGATTCTGTTTTGCATCTAAACAGTTAATAAAAAAGAGGATTAAATTGAATTTTCGTCTATATATCTTACGTACCAAAAAAGCGATCTTCTGTGATTTTAAAACACGCCCACTTGAAGTCTCACGGCCACGTAATAAAATTAGCCAGCTACAACTTAATGGAAATACTTCATATATTGGATGGGTCAAACGATTGGTCTTGAAACTATGAAAAAATCAAAATGACGCCATTGGAATATAGAAATTCTTCTCAAAATATAACCTTTTCCCAATACACCTTGGAAAGTGCATAGTGTTTAGATTACCTAGGCATTGTCTTAAATTGCAAGAGCTTTGTGACAGAGGAAATTAATAAGATAATATTGAAGAATTGGCAGTAGAGCTTATTTTGCTCACGTTAAAGTCTTGAAATTTAGCCTATTTTCTTTAGGGCTTTGGATATCAAATTAAACGCTCATGAGGATAGTCGAGAACTACGGATCAAAAAGTATGGACTATGTTCATTGCCAATGAGAATGCTTAACGAACATTTGAACGGAAAATGTTAAGGATGGTTAAAGCTTGGTGAAAGAGAGTATGAGATATATGATAGGAATTAATAAAGAAATACAAAGCTTTCTTAAAAAGATGAAAACAAAAGGTTTGCATAGTCCCGCGCGGATCGCTAGTCTACGTCATGTTGAACAGTTAAGTGAAGATAGGATCCCTGAATACGTTGCTGCGTGGGTATATGGAGCGAAAGAAAAGAAAGGATATGCCCGGGAGAAGAAAGATACAGTATTTGGAAGAGAATTTGAAGGCCATGCGGGTTGCAAAATTGAGTAAAAGAAGACACAGAAATAAATGATAAAAATATATAGAAATCGATGGGCAGCTTGAGAGATGTCGAAGAAGCCCGCCCTGGGCGGTAGTATATTTATAAAAATATAAATATAAATAAATACGAGGGTCATCCGGAAAGTAGTACCCGTTCGTGCCGCATGAAGTGCTGACGGCGCGAGTAGCCGCTGGACGAGGTCAGATAGCTTCAGTGGCTTGTCTGCCTTCTCTGAGCCAAGTTGCGTGACGCTAGCATTGCCTGTGTTGTTTCTGTGATTGTTTACAATGTTTAAAAAAATTGAGAACGCCGCCAGTTGTGCAGTGAGGGCAGTGATTAAATTCCTCAATGCAAGAAACGTTCGCCCATGTGATATTCATCGCCAATTAAAGGAGGTGTATGGAGACAATGTAATGGACGAGTCGTCTGTTCGGCGGTGGTGTCGCAACTTCAACATGGGGAGGGGGAACACACACGACGATGAGCGTTAGGGGAGACCGTCTGTCATTACAGACCAACTGGTGAGCTCAGTTGATGAATTCGTGAGGAACGATCGGCGCGTCACAATTGATGACATCTGTGAGCATTTTCCCAATGTTTCTCGAACAATTGTTCATGAAATTGTTAAACACCATCTGCATTATGCAAAAATTTGTGCAAGATGGGTCCCTCGCATGCTTACAGATGAGCACAAAACCAAGCGTATGGCTGCAGCACTGACGTTTTTGGGACGTTATTCTGATGAAGGAGACTCTTTCTTGACTCGCATAATTACTGGTGACGAAACATGGGTTTGTTATGCATCACCTGAGAGTAAACGACAGTCAATGGAGTGGCATCATGCTCATTCACCAAACAAACCAAAAAAATTCAAGACAGTTCTGTCCACCAGGAAACTCATGGCAACCATTTTCTGGGATCGACGAGGTGTATTGCTTATTGATTTTATGGCCCGTGGAGACACTATTAATGCCAATGCGTATTGTGAAACATTAAAGAAATTACGGCGGGCAATACAAAATCGGCGGCGAGGTCTATTGTCTACTGGTGTCATTCTCGTTCATGACAATGCCAGGCCTCATGCAGCTGGGATAACACAAAAACTTTTGCAGCAATTCAAATGGGAAACTTTCGACCATCCACCGTATAGCCCGGACTTGGCCCCTTCAGATTTTCATCTCTTTACAAAGCTTAAAGACTTTTTGGCAGGAAAAAGATTTGACAGCGATGAAGAACTTAAAGAAGGAGTGACCCTGTATCTCAATGAGCTGGCGGCGAAGGACTATGCAGCAGGAATACAGAAACTTGTCACACGTTATGACAAATGCCTTAATTTGCTTGGAGATTATGTTGAGAAGTAGTTTAAAGTATCCTCTTTCAAATAAAATTTTTTATGTTTGTTAATATTTACTTTTGTGTCTTTATTTCACGAACGGGTACTACTTTCCGGATGACCCTCGTATATATATATTCATTCAAACATAGAAATAGGTATAAGGAAAGGGGATAGGAAAACACATAAAAGGCGAACACAGGACATGTGTATCTGGCCAATGTGGCTCATCTCTTCTTCTGGCTATGCGTGTCATGAAACGTACTGTTCTTATTCTATATGATACTATATGCTTTCTAACCAACTGTCCCCTCTTCATGTGTGTATTGTCTATTTCTCCTTTGGTGGGTGGAACAGCTCCTTAAAGCCTTCCTTTGGCAAATGATTCGGAGCACTTGGGCGTTTTAAAAACATCGCAGATCTCAGTGTTAATATAATGTAATATATATGTAATATATATATATATATATATATATCTTGGAAGGTTATTACTTCAAGCAAAGCTGAAATTTCTAACAATTATTCCAAATACGTAAAACCAACGCTATCGTTTGAACCAGAGATTCAAACCTGGAACCCTTGACTGGACATCGAGAGATACGGGTTCGTATCCCGGTCGAGGCAAATGATTTTCATACATTGAAATTTTTGCATTTTTGATATAATTAGTGGATGACTCCGTTAAAGTTACTATCGCGGTCTCTCCAGCAGTTCTTAGAATTTTTCTGAAAAACTGAATATTATAGACTGTTTATGACAATGGTTTCCCCAATATATTGAGTGAATTTAAAAAAGATGTCTCAGGTTAACCTCATTCCAAGAGATATCTTATGAACAAATCACATCGTACAGAAACAAACTTACAACAAGTAAACGTTGGGTTTGAAATAAATAAAAATGATTTCAAACGCAAATGAATAATTTCCTAGATTGGTTTTTTATAAGTAAATTCTACGGTGATTTTAACAGAGGCAATAATACATGTATCTGTAGCACTTTCAGCAATATTGATCAGAAGGTTAAAAATACATTAATCAAATATATCGATTCGTTTTCCAAACTTTATTGCATAAAAAGTCCTTTTTTATTTTACGTCTACAAATATTTAAATCACCTTAAAAGTTTCCGCTCATAATTTACCCCTGAAACTGTTTGGAATTTTGATCCAGACTGATCCGTTATCTCCCCAGCACGCAATCGCTTTCCGTTTTTATTTTTCTTGTAAGTTCGAAGTTATCGGTCGCCAAAAGTCATTGATAATCCTCCATATGTGATTTAAAGATCAAATTATTATTATTATTAGGTAATCTACCGGTTAAGGTAGGTTTTTGGATGGAAACAACTATCAAATAAACATTTTGTGACTCCCCACCTAGCAAACTAATCTATATCAGGTCCCTCTTCATCTCGGTGTACTTCTTTCCTCCCTTCATCCCGTCCAACATCCCTATCCTGTTCCTGCCCTTACCTCGCTTGCCCAACATTCTCCCCTCTATTACCCTCTTCAACATTCCACTACCGCTCAATACGCCTTTCATCCATTTTTCCTGCCTCCATTATGTATCTGTATTTCCAATCCACAAATACCAACGGAATTCAAATAATAAAATAATTTTTTGAGGGATTATTTTGGATAATTTGAAGAACAAAACGTTTTTAACCAAAAAACGCTCGTTATGGCTTATCGTTTTAAGATAAAATGACGACGCATTTATGGCTATCTTTCATCTTCATATATTCTAATAGCGATTGGATGGCTTGGGCGTCATTTAATATAGTATAATCCTGTTATTTCAAGAAACTGCGGGAGATGCCGCAACAGTAACTTTTAACGGAGTCATCCGCTATGTGTCCATTATAATGCAACAATTTCAGAGAGTAAAAATCATTCGCCTTGAAATTGTTGCATTATAATCCTGTTACATATAAAGTTTTACTTGTCCAGTTGTGTGGTAAATTCAAATTGTTTTTCTTATATTCTTCCAAAATCTGTTTGTTTGAATCTATTCTTAGGGATATTTCTAATTCTAAAGTATTCTTTATTCTATTCAGTTCCTATTGTTTAGGAAATTATGGAGATTAAGTACTTTTTCTGTACCCTTCAGGACTTTTGTTGTTCACGGAGGCAAATTATATCTTAATTTTCTGTCAATGACTCAAGATCTTTACAAAACTCAAGGAGCTATCGTTACTCTTAGTTATGTATAGTTTGGTTTCCAAAAGTCCGTAGACAGACACTGGTCCGCTGAAAATTTTAATAAAGTGAAAACTTTCGTCATGTTAGCATTCAGTAGCAGTCAGTTACTCCGCTCCGAGAGAGCCATTGCCATTGTGGGTAAGAGCTAAATTGAATGTTGGGTAAAAGTGTTTATGTTGATTTTTTGCGAATATTAAAATTTATGAAGATGGATCAAAAAAACCAGGCGTCATTTAGGAATAATTTTCTCAGGTTAGTGTTTTTATTTGCTTCTATATGACTTTTCTTCAGGTATTTTGGGCGTGTGCAATTAGTAATTATTGTTCTTATTATTAATTAGCTTGCATATAAAATAATATACAAAATTAAATTGTTCGTCTTGTAAGAGTTATTTATGTGGTCAAAGTAGTTATCAATAGCTTTAGCTTGCCTGTCTAATGTTATTTTTAACTAACTTTTTCCATAGCAGTATTTTGTGACAAAATAATATTATGGCGTTAAATGATTACTTACTCTTAGACTCCTAATGAAGTTTTTTTTAATTTACTGGATTCATTCAATAATTTTTTTTTGTTGTTACACTCAATTTTGATCAGTATAAATCCGTGATTTTCTCCACAAATTTCCTATTATTGACCTTAATATAAACCTGGTCACGTCGGTTGCTGCGATTTGAATCCGCACTCATCTTTGTAGGGAAAACAAGTTAAATTCTAAAATTGTCGGTTGTCTACTTCAAGCAGAAGCATAATACCATCTTTTAATTCGTGTGTTGCATGTATGCAACCGCATTTTTCTTATTCAACATGATTTACGTCTTAAATATTTTTAAGAATAGCTTTAATATTATTAGTTTCCGATTGATTTTAGGGCGATGGATATTTATTTTGTCCATTAATGACAGATAACGGAAGGTTATTTTATTAAAGAGAGAGAATTTTACCTCCCCATTTCTTGAATACGATAGGTCATCTCATATCATTTAAATATTTATTTCACATGGTGTACACCGTAAGTATTCCAACGCTTTTGACTTTGACTTATATCTCCGGTATAACTGTTTTTTTAACTGCTGCAGCGGCCTCTGACGCCACTTTTCGGTTTACGTGACCTGGTTGAGGAGAGTATGTTACGGAAGTAATGCGGTTTATGAACTATCTAGTCAACATATAACTATCATAGTGAACGCATCACTGTACTGGACATTTATTCAGCCGTGAAATGTTTCATTGCTTAACTGCACAATAAACGACAGGCAGAACGTTGTTCCTCTCTGGTGCAAGTTTCAGTGGAACCGCCATTTTTACACTGTTATATCAACTTGGTATCGTACTGCCATCTATGGGCCACCTTTTTAAACAAGGTTATCACTGTTTTGAACTAAAAAGTCAGTTTAATTAAAATTGGCAATTTTCCACACAATAAATTGTTTTTTTTTATCAATACGACCGGTTTCGATGTAACTACAACATCTTCTGGTCTTCTGCATACACCAGAAGATGATGTAGTTACATCGAAACCGGTCGTATTAATAAAAAAAATTATTTTATGGAAATTTGCCAATTCATGATATTCCACCATTTCACGCCTGAAACGTCTCTTTTTTTAAAAAAAAAGTCAAGTGTCAGGATGTTTTCAAATTGTATCGATCTTAATAAGTTTTTCACGTGATCCACCCTCGTAATTTAGGTGTGGGTCCCTGTTTCACAACTTTGACAGTGAAACAGGGGCCCGCGAGACACAAATACGACGTGACTCCTGGTCTTACCACGAATCATCGGCAATGTATCCTAAGTTCCGTGATTAAAATTTGATTTCCAGGTGATTTTAATTCACTTCGACTCACTCTGGTTAGATGATACCTTTAAAATCACCATCTCATGTATTAATTTGATAACATTAACAGCGATTGGAAGACATCACTAGTAGAAAAGTCCTATCAAAACTAATAGAATTATTTTCCAGTCCACAAAGTGTCCTGGAACAATTCAATACTCGTTTGGAAACGTGAAATTTCGTTATGCAAACGCACTAATGATTCCGTGAGTGCATTGAATCACGAAGTAGAGGGAAGGAATAAGAGGTTTGAAAATGAAACAATCGAGGCTGACAGTAACCAAGATTTAATCACTCTGGTTTTCAATCTCTACAGACATGCGGAATGTGTATGTTTTATTTGGAATCCTCTCCTCATTAATTACAATAGTCTTCAAAAATAAATATACACCACTTTTTATATATTTTCATCCACACCGCTCAATGCTTTCCCCTCCCTCTATGGTCGATCGTCCATCCTCGGTTCCATAATTCGACGTCCAAGTGCAGCCTCGGTCCTTCGATTTGTTGGATCAGCCGGTCCATGAGGCTCTGCGCCGATTTCATGGACGTGTTCAACACGTGGACTTCGCTTCTCCCTGCTCCCTCTTCACTCCCTGGGAAGGTCTTGGCTCGATGATGTCGGGAGGAGAGCATTTGCGGGGTGTGGGGGAGGGGGTTAATAGGAGGAAGGGGACACTTAATCCGCGCATGAATCTACATCCATCAAAATAGGTACATTTACAAAGAGGCGATGTTTCGAAAACCAGGAGTTTTGCTTCCTCAAAATAAGTCTATGCTTTTTTTCAATAATTATATTCGTGTTTTGGTTACACAGGGACGATTGGGGAGTGGAAAGGAGTAGGATCCCTTATGGGGTTTGGAGTGGGGTGGGGAATGAGAGGATGGCGAGGGAAGGATTTGGGAATGACATGAGTGTGGGACAGTGTACATTTTATTTATTCGCTTTGGTGCCCTGCTGAGAAACCCAATCTGGTTCATTAATAACCTCTGTAATCAACCTTTCTATTTTCCTTGCCCTTCAAAAAAACAAAACTACGGTGGATGATGAAACTATCATAGCATATAATAACTAAACATGAAACTTTCTGGCCAAACTGGCTCAAAAAACATATTACTACAGATGACCATTGCCCTGCAACGGCTCAGGCTACAAGTAATTCATCAATTGCCAACCTGTGGCATTTTTTTCCAAATCCAATGAATAAAATAAATGGATAACGATCTAACTTTGATAAAAACGTGAACAAATCTTTGTCCGACGCTTACTCGGAGTTACAACGTCAATTCAGTAATGATCTAAAGTACAGAGAATAAGTTAGGAGTCGGCCTATTCTTGGGATGGCTTTTGCCTGAATCCGTGATTTTTTTTCTGTTGTCAGTTTTGAACCAATTGGCTACTAGTAGCTTCAATCACTTCATCGTTCTTACAAAATAAAGAATCGCTCTTCACTTTCCTCTTTGGAAGATTGAATTATCTGAGGAATATTAGAGCTACTCCGCCAACTCCTGGTTATGACGTCTCTGACTCCCGCATTGCAGTAGTTGGAGGTGATCCGTGATTCATCAAAGCTGGTATTTTTGGTGGACACAAATAGAAGAATGTCCCTCAGGCATTTTCTGTCAGTCCCTCATTTTGTCCCTCAGGCATTCGGGTTGAGAGTGGGTTCTATGAGATCTGGCACTCAAGCATTATGTATGTGTGGTGATCTTAGTGTTTTTGTGTGTGTGTGTGTTGAGGTGAATGGGGACGTGGGTGTAAATGATAGGGAAGGATGTTCATTTAGGGTACGTTGGGTGAGGGAGGGGTAAGGGGCCTCATCCTAGAGAGCGCTCCCTTTTGGGGAAGGGTGGTACCTCCGATGACTCTTTACACTCCAGAGGACAGGGACTTAACTCCAGTTTCCCCTGGAATAAATAATAGAGAAATTTAGTTTTAAAAGAGAGAATGATAATGTTTTCATCACAAAAACGGAAGATAGAAACATTATTTTGATGGATTAACTTGTACATGGACAATTCTTTTGGATGGTGCCACTGAAAGATATAAAATACCTTTCAAGGAAGTATCAGGGTCTGTGGCAGAGAATTATTCAGGCATTTACGATATTTTTTACAAGTGGCTGTAATTTTAAGGCCTAATCAGTTTTGCAGTTTTTAAAGAAGGGAACTTCTCCTTCCAATGAGAAAATCAAGGAGACACATTTCACAGTGTAGTACGCAATATTAAACGTATCGAAATGATTAGTGATATGATCAGAGAAAAAAAATAATCTTTCAGATTTGAAGTGCCAGACATTTGAGAGAGAATGCTAATAATTTTAAATTGTTGAAGCGCTCCTTTAAGCTTAGTAGATTAACTTTTTTATCCTTAAGAACATCCAAATCGCGATTTTTTTATATCGTGGTAGAGGAAAGAGTTCGGAACTTTGGGAAAAATTCGGGCCCTTTTTGAATAATTTCGTTTCCCTTACGGTTATTTTTTTTATCTTCACACAAGATAAAACAGTCATTCGGAGAGAAAATTTGGGGGAAATTTGAAGGTAGTGAAAAGTCATAAAAAGTTCCATTTCCGCTATATGCTTCTCAAGGAAAGTTAAAAATAAGAATCAGGGGTGGGGATTTCATAAAAAAAGAACCTTCCTACGCTGGTAGCAGTTGGTGTTATCTTTCTTGAGACGAAATTATATAAAAAAATAACACTGAGTTGAATTTTGCTTTGCCATTTTTGCATGGATCATACAGGGAGGAGGCTACAAATTTAGCCTAAATAAATATTAATAGAATGGTGGTCCACGGCTTGGTCTGACAGTATGTCTTATTTTCCTAACCGTAAGGGTTACTGAACCTCCGATAACCACCGGATATGTCCTTCTTTAAAGAGGTTGCATCGAGATGTCAAGTGCGTGTCATTTTGGTTGAATTTCCTGTGTTGGTAGTACTAAGTGCGCTCTATCAAATGGTGGAGATAAAAGCAAGATCTAAATATGTTAGTATTCACTTAAATTGGCATCTAAAATTCAAGATACTTGCTATTATGATAAGGAATGATGACCACCAGAAGAATTATAAATAAATGGCTAACGTATACCTGTCGTTTCCACGAAAAACTGACACTATGCTCACAATTATGTAAGAGTTGTCAGAATTGATAAAGTTGCTAAAAACCTAGACGCATTAAAAAAATACTATCGATTTATTTTTTAGAAAAAAACTGCAATCGCATATTTTCAAAAATTTGCGTCTGTGAAATAATCCGAAATAAGGGATGCAGTAAGTTTCAAAATTTAACAAGAACCTAGGATAAAGGAACTAAAGGACTGTATCCATATCATAACTATTTAAGAACTATCAATGAATGGATGTTACATTACTTTTCATCCCTCGTCTCTGATAAATTAATTAACATATAACCCTCATTGACTCGTGCGCAGTCACGGTATAACCTTTTTAATGAGCGTTTGTTTACTACCGGGTTTTAATTACTGTCTGGAGCATTACTTACAGTAAAGAATATGAACAAATGAAGGATAAAGTTCGCTTTCATGGTAAATAATCAACGTTGCGTAACGCATGTGAATAGGGCCTCAGTATATGGTCATAGGGGGGGAATAAGATTAAAGGTAGCTGTAAATGTTGGTGAGTTGTCAATAGTCGTTAATTAAAAAATTGAAAAATATTGGCATACGTCCATTTAACCTTCTAGGGTAATTAAAACTACTTACTTTGCAGCTAAATGATAATCATATCATCTTCCCATTCCTTGTATGTGATCACGTATGCACTCATGACTCTTATGGAGTATATTACAAATATCACTCCATATACTATATGTCATAGTTACAAACTGAGACAATGAAAATTGTTGGCACTATATCCACAACTTAATGACTTCGTGAATCTGTGTAGGATGGCTGGTGATCTACCACCCCCTGCCACACGTCCTTGCAACGGCTTGCAGGGTTTTGCGTAGATGATGTTAATGAATACTATTATATAAAATGTACATTTATTATAAATTCATTTTAGAAGTGATCCAATGCATAAAAACGTGTACCATCAAAAGTATTTTACGTGAAACAAGTGTACTTACGTTTACTGAGAGGACGGGCAGGGAGGTTTGGTATCCCGCGTGAGTAGGTGGTAGATGAGTAGCATAGATGATGTTACATTTAGTGTGAATGATGATGTACCTAACGATAGGTATCCATTTCGTCAAAAATCTTAGTGGAAATGGATTCAAGATTATTTATACCAAATATCGCTTCGCACGGTTACCTGCCCACACCCACCAGGGCTTCCGTTTTGTTCAACTTACCTCCGATTGACCGCTTGCCCCACACAGAGGTCAGCTTGTTCCATTTGGCGGCAGGTGCCCTCTTGCCCCACAGGCCCTTCAAGTTGTGCCAGCCAGGGTCTCGCTTGCCCCATGATCCTGCAATCGCGGCAAATTTAAGGAAAAGCATGAGTAATCATTTCAGTCAATTAGTTACACACTCTGCTGCTTCCGTTCCTAGAACTCTAGAATTTCATTTCTATTTACCTTTAGTAGTGTGTCGCGTTTTTTAAAAGTTATCTTTAATTATCGTATTTTAGTTTTTTTTTAATATCGTGTACCAGATAATCCTGGTAAAACTGAAGCGGGAGAATGGAAAGCATATGGAAACCCATATTACCTAGTTAGGGTGTAAATTTTACGCATCATACAGGGTATAGTGTGACGTGAGTTCAAAATTCATCAGCCAAACTTATCTTCTGATTGCTAACATAATTTTATTGAATACAATGGTGAATACCAGCATTGTTAATATCTGATTTATTTCTACATGAAAGTGTTCGACTCCTTGACACATGAAAAACTAAAATATTGATTACGTATATCGTGCAAGGCTTCAAGTTTACCAATAGCTATTTTTCGATCCAGTTCGAACATTCAAAAAACTACTTTGGATGGAATACTTACAAGTGTCGTGATAGGCAAGCTAATTGGTGTAGCAGTGGTATTGGGCTAGGGTAAAACAAAAGCCTGATCTTGCTGGTGGAGAACGTAGTTTTGTGTTGGATTGGGAAACAATTGCAGAAATACTTTATCCCTGGAACCATCAAAAACCAGCCCCAACGTTAGTGTACTTTGTAGGTACCTATTTTGATAGCTTGGGCTACCTGTGATGTTAGTTAGTGTTGGCTTGGATTAGGAATGCTTAATCTTGGGATCAAACATAATTTAATCCTGGGCTGTTGATTGGTTTTTTCATATTAGCCAAGGGTTACAAGTATACCTATAATTAATACGTAGATCCATCAAAAACTACCCCTAATGAAAGATCTTTGGCTTTCTCGTTATATCTGATAAGTGAAATCCTCTCGGGTCCTCCACCAAGTTAGTGTCTTCTTAGCTCCCGACGTTTCGAAAATCGACTCCATCATCATCCTCGGGTCTTCTGAATTCCATAATATTGATTTGTAAGCCCTGAAAATGATGACCCAGTTGGTTTTCGAAACGTCAAGGGCAATGGAGACACTAACCCGGTGGATGATCCGAGAGATTTTCACTCAACCATCCATAACCTTTCCTCTAATTAGTGCCGTGTTAGACGGGATCTAAAAATGTACCCGTGATCTATCTCTGAATTCATCAAGAATCAACGCTGTCGTTACAATGCTTAGTATTGTGTTATACCAGGCCTACAAGTGTAGCAGTAATAAATCCCTGGAGATTTCAACAACCAGCCATGAACTTTTAAGATTAATTTAGTGCTGTATTAGGCAGGAAGTGCACTTAATAGCTGCGTCTATCTAAAAATAACGTGATGGACAAACGGTACCATTAATTTTCTACGCTGGGCAACACTCTTTGACCCCACCGTCCGGCGGCGAAGCGACGGACGCCACCCACCTTTAAGGTTCTTCCACGCCCGCTTTCCGTAGTTGTCGTCTCCGTCGTCCCCGGCCGTCTCGTCCGCCGCCGCGGCGCTCGCACGCTTGCCCCATGCTCCCTTGAGGTTGGCCCAGCTCCTCTTGTCCTCGTAGTACTCCGGGGGTGGTGGTGGTGGGAGGAGACCCTCGGCCGCCGCCGCCGCTGCCTCCAGCTCCAGCTCCCTCTGTCGTCCGTAGGGACCGTCGTCCGCGTCACTACCCGCCTCCCATCCGCCCTGCTCACCCTCTTCGCCATCGTCGTACACATTTGGGGGGTATCCCTCCGGGTCATCACCACCCCACTCGTTGCTACCGCTGCCACGCTTGCCCCAAGAGCCGCGGAAGTTGTTCCATGAGCCAGTGCCCCTCTTGCCCCAGGCGCCACGGATTGAGTTCCAGTCACGCTTGCCCCAGCCTGCCTGCTGGAGAGATTGGGGAGAGAAATATTGAACAATGAAATTAGGAGTCACGGATCAGAGACGAAATTCAAAGATTGAGCAACGGTTAAAATGTACATGTCAATTTCGAAATACGAAGTCCATTCGGTAGAGCACTGGGCTACTGATCGGAGAGCCCGGGTTCGATTCCCAAGGGCAACTCTGGGAACTGGGTGATTTTTCGGGTACCAGATCTTCCTGAAAAACCATTGGCGGCACAGAGAAAGGAATTGGCCCCTCAGTACTCTGGCGTGTGAATTTTCCAAGCTACCGAGCTGGTACTTAGTACTAGGTGAGTTCTATCCTCACCTATTAAACGAAATATTTCAATATTCATTAATATTTCAATCATATTAATTAATAATTCATATTAATAAAATACTTTAGTTGGTTGATCAGTTATTACTCATGTGGATATTTTGGCGAACTGCGAAGAAATCCGAAGCCCAAAACCTTTATTTCAGATTGTCGAAGGAATATTCGTAGGAATACGTATTGGGTGATAGAAAATTGGCTGGGAAAGTCGTAAGAAAACTCCTATCCTGTGTTTGTGATTTGAACAAAGTTGCCTTAATATTGTTTCATTATTCTTCTCAAGTATTTAACGTAAGTATCACCATTATAGCTACCATTTGCCCACATCATCCCGATAGTGTATCCGCAACACGGTCCTATCGTCGCAAGTCCGGTCAACGCAGGTATTATCCCTTGAAGCGAATACAAAATTCTTCCTGAAGAATAAAAAAATGTCCTTATGAATACGTATACATGCGCACGCTCAAAATTTGCGGCCACATGAGAATGCGAGTATGTTAATTTAATTAACCCATGCCGGTCGCGTCACCCGCGCGGTGAGAGAAAGTGACAAATGGCAGCCGCGAATACCCGATCCCCGGGATTAATTATTCCTCCTCCGACCCCGTGAATAAAAAAACAGTACTCTTCCGACTGTTTCCGGGCATTAACGGTCTTGTTTAAATATTCGTGGAGGATTCTGGGCTGTGTATGCTTCCCCTCTTCCCTGTCGTACCAAGTCCGTCGAGCGCGTTATCTTTCGCGAATAACAGAACGTGTCTTGCGGAAGAATTGTTAATGTTTCGCGCAATATACGAAGGGGTGAAACTGGCTTTCGATGGCTAAATCTCACCTTAAGAAAATGCAAATGGGAAGAATAGTATACTCAGAAAACTAATATTGACATAAGACATTATCTAAACATTGAAATGCGATTTGCTAATCCGAAGCCGGCTTGAAACTTCTAATCGTCTCTCAAAAATAGGAGCAATACCCTCCTATAAAACCTATTGGACTTATGTGAAAAGCTATAGACAATGCACATAATGCCAGATATGCATTTAATGCCTTACATTATGTTTATCTCAGCCCTGAAATCAATGCTGACATCAGGATACTTATAAGCGTACGGTTTAAAATGGGAGGTACCCGCATTCAATTAATAAGTTGAATTTGATTTTTAGTGCTCAAAGCATGAGTAAGAGTATTTGTTATCGATTCAATTTGCTTCCGTGTAAGAACTATTTGGAACTAATTTAATATTACTACTATATGAGTACCCTAAAGTTGAAACTGTAAAATTTATATTAAGTCAACTAAAGAGCACCTTTCGTACGTATTACAACACAGACGGTTTATCGTTTCTCTTACTTAAGCTCGGTCATCCGTATTTACCCTGTAAACCGCCGTCGGATGCGTGTGACAGGTTGCTCATACCATCAAACTTCAACATATTAGTTCGTAGACCAAGATATAACGTATTTTTTAAGGTTATGATTCCCAGGAATGTTATGAGTTTCCAAATACTTCGATTTTTTTAAAACTAGTCAATATTTCGCTTTTTTATAAAATAACCTGGAATAGATGTTCTCCGTTAAAATTCAAACTAATGGCTTTGGACGGGTGCAATACGTGACTGTTATAAAGTTATCTTGTGCAATAAACTGAAATGTAAGTTAATCACAGTTGCCCCATCTGTGTTGTATGTCTGTCTAGCCATGTCAAAATGTCTGTCTAACCATTCGGTAATGGGAATAAAATGAGTTCTCCCTTATATTTACCCCATTTTTTTAATAATATTATTTTTGGCAATGTTATTTTTATTTTAATAATATTTACTAGACATTTGAAATGAGAAGAAAAGAAATTATAGCTGAGCAATTGAGAAACGATAACCACAATTGACTCGAAACTGTTAAATAATGATCTAGTGTAGAGATGAAGTTGCGGAGTGAGAATGGGAAAAATTAGTTCAATTGTCAGGGATGGAAATGAGTTTTTTTGGGATTTGTGGTGAGAAAACTTCGTAAATTCTTGTGTTTTTGGATAAGTAAAAGAGATAAGGCACGTTCTCATGAAAATAAATTTTTGATGCAAGTTGTGGGAATATGGGAAGCTGACCATTCCTCCATTGCGTCATTGCATGGGGGAGATCGATTTAAGGATTAGATTTCTACGCCCAGTCACAAACAGCCACCTTTGGTGGACCGTCGCGTCGATGTAATTTCGCTGTATTAATGGATGCTCTTCATTAATGTGTTTTATCTTTCCCGTTAGAATTGCATTAAACCGGAAACGCATTGTCACACCGTGCAAGTGGAACAGGTCATGCACCACGCGGAGTCCTCTCTACGGAGCAAAAGTCTTCCACCCTTGCCCAAAGTAATAGCACTTATTATGGAACAAGACCCACAGCTAAATTCATTTGCATCGTTAGGGATAAGTAGGTTATTCGGCAAGGGTACTCCAGGAGGAGAAGAATTAAGGGTTGAGAGAGAAAACCACCCACGGAATTAGCCTAATTGTAAAAGAAAGGCGAACCGAAGGCACACAAATATCAACGTCTCATCCGACGGACAGAGCATTGCACTCCACGTCCAGTAGGGGTTTGAATTTCACTGAAAAATCGTACCTTCTCTGTATGATTCAACCCGATATGATCTAGACGTGAAGCCCAAATTACACAATTTTGTCGTGATAGTGCACCAATGGACCTCAGAATATATTTTTTTCCTTGATCCATTTAATCATTCAATTTTAATCAGTGATGCAAAATTGTTAAGTATTTGAAGCGGAAAGGGAAAGAATACGTTAAAAAAGAGATAATATTGAAATTTCCAGGAAATAGGAAGGCCAGAGGTGGGACGAAGGGATGAAAGCTTGAAAAGGACCTGAAAGGGAGGGGATAGAGCTGAGGAAAGGTAGATAGATGGATAGATAGAGATCTTTATTTTGGCTAAAATGATGCCAAATGGTCCCTTCATCCATTTAAGTTAGCAAGTAATGAAGGAGATGGGTCATGGGAGGGAACCCTAAAAAAACTTTGAATGTTAAAATTCTGAGAGAATGATAAACAAAGTTACATTGAGATTATGCAAATATTTCGTAGCAATCGTTTTGCATTGATTTTTCGGCCAGTATTTATAGAATTTTTCCATCAAGGGAAACTAAAATTCAACATTGGAGTTTAAAATGTGGTATGGGTTAGGAACTTATTTATCATTGGTGTCTTGGGCAAAATAAATATTAGTGCAACCTTTCCGTGAGCAAATATCTCCTGCTCTTTATCTGTCTTCCCTGTGAATCACATATGTACTTTATATCATCTCACGATTTTACTATGCAAGACAAAGAGAGTCTAGGTAGCCATGAAGTGAGCTAGGTAGTATTACGAGAGCTAAATCTTTTGAAAAGGAAAAAAACTGTCATAAATAGAATAAGTATTATATCTAACACATTCACTTTTTCTTTTATAGGTAATTTATGATTGAGGGCTTTTAATTATTTAGCCGCAATTTCTATGAATTGCATTTAATAAGAATCAAGAGGATTGGCTTATATCTAGACATAAATATTAGGGTATGTTAGGTTGAAAATATCACTCTCTGTTAGCCGTTGTGTCACAAAAAATCAATGGAAGGGTCTAATCGAAAGACGTACTTGATTTTTCATTCAAATTTCCGACCATAATGTGCTCTCGTGAGGCTTTAATTTTGTTTTATTTTTATCGGCAAGACTTTTTGTTCTCATTATTTTATTTTTTATTTGTCCTTTTTTGGGCCCAACGTACACAGAAAAAACAATGGAGATGACTGCGTCACAACTGCTCGTTGAATCGTTCATCCAGCTACAACACAGTGGCTGGTGAAGTGCAAACGGGAATCATCCCTTTGCCCTCAAAGTTAAGAGGAATGACACTTATGCTCGCACAAAAAGGATAAGTATACTCGTACAAATTCCTCGCATGTAAAAATTATTCCCCACAATCGTTCGTGTTCGTGATTTCTCTTTAATTGACAAATTCGCAGGACATTTGGTCAACGCATTTACGAATGGGACATGTGCAAGCGCAAAGACAAGGGATTTCAAGGAATCTTTTTGATACTTAACCTGTATATGCGTAGTCTATCGGCATTTCCTCTAACAAAAGAGGAATATTTGACATATTATTGACATGATAAATATGTGGATTTAAATTAAAACAGAGACTTATTGCTTTGATAACAACACGAGTTAATAATTTTAAAAAACTGCCAGAAATTTTGTAACTCTAACGTCAGTATAGTCCCCCGCTGACGTGCTCACAAGTGTAATAATTTATCAGCGTAAAAATAACTCGTCTAGAAAGTAATACGGACCCTGATCTCTTTATTTCCAAAGATTTAACTCATTATTGGAGGCGAACGAAATCTGAAAACATTTTTACTGTCCACCTATCCCGGAAAAACGATCCCGGATAGGTGGGTAATCTTGTGAAGTAGGAGTTTAAGGGAATTAGTGGAATAAGGAGAGAAACCACGGGTGGAAATGTACCTCACTGACAAAATTACCTCAGAAATCACTCAGTTCAACGTCCCTTTCGACGGACGTGCTATCCACTCGCAGCTTCCCAACTAGGCATTGGGAAGCCGCGGAAAATGACTATCACTCCAGGTATTTGAACCCGATATCTCGGGGTAGAAAACCAGTACACTAGCCACCGCACCAATCTGGGCACCTCTACGGCTTAATTGGCTTAAGCTATTCAATGGAAATCAAGGTTCAAATCCCTGTCAAGGCGAATTGCTTTTACAATTTGAAGTTCTTCGTGCTAATTGGACAATTAATGATTGGTATGATATTATAACAAAATCGATCCAATCAAAGATAACAAGTAGGGTGACATCTCCACCCCCCCCCCCCCCCAATATCCAATGGATCCGCCCACGTGCTTTATCTATTGATTTATATCTGTACATCTGTATCTGCCGAAGTAGATGAGCACTCATTTCTTACCCGACTCTTACAGAACGAGAAATTCCTCCTTCTCTCAGCTCTTTGGAAAACCGGAGGTGATATTGGGTAAAGGCACACACATAAACTTTAAGGACCGTTGCACTAAAGAGAGAACTCCGAAAGCCTCCGAGACGGCATATATCAGTCGCCGTTATGAGGGCGCATGCACGCCTGCGAGCGATCGAGCGAGACGAGAGCAGGATTCGGTTGATGTGCAGCCTCTTCAGAATCCCTTTCGTGCGAATAGCGGATCCTTACCCTTTTTTCCCTCCTCCCCTAAACATATATCTCCCGAAAAACATTTTCTTTTTTTTCCAGCTTTTAGGAAGACTCCCCAAGTAGGAGGCGTGGGTACTTACCTGCCTACTTCCCCTCGTCCCAAAGGGAACGCTGAGAGCGAACCAGTTCGTCCTCGATGGGATGAATCGGTCGAAATGGTACGACTGAAAACTTTATTTATCTCCGAGAAAAACACCATCAATGAGCATTGGAAAGAGAACATACGTGTCCGGAGGGAAACAAATACAGGATCATGACAGCAGTCGGATAAGAAAAAAATGCGTACCTTAATACCTGCGTCACTGAATGATTTACGTGTAAATAATTGAAATATTTTAGAATTATATAATTTTTACATTACATTGGAATTACACCGATTAAGGTAGTTTTCGAGTGGACACAGCCTGCTCATTTGTGCAAAAATACATGAACTAGCCACTCCGAATTAAAAAAACACAAGCTGACATATCCGACATTACAATAAACCCCTCTTCAATTCTGCATATTTCTAACTTCCATTCATTCAGTCTAACATGGTGCCTATCCTATTCCAGCCCCTTCCTAGGCTGCCTAAAGTTTTCCCCTTCATCTCAGTCTTCAACATCCCATTTCCCAATCAAAACGCTCTCTCTCTATATTTGCTCCCCCCTTTGGATTTCTCCCAACAATCCTCTCACCTCTCCCACTATGCCTAGCACTTCCTAGTTTGTTTTCTCAATTTTGAAAAACAATTGGAAAAAGAGTTTCTGATTGAGTCACACATCTTTAATAATTCCGAAGGGAGAATACTTTCAGTTAATTAGTGGAATGTGGAAAGGCCGTGATAGATGAGAATTGTAGATTTGAGGAGTCGAGGAAATATGAGAATTGGCTTCTTAGATTATACGGAAGTCGATACCAGTTACCACGAAATGAAGAAGATAATAATTCAAGGAAATTCTAAAGGATATTTTCATGATTTGTCGAAGATTACTGTTGTTTAATTTCCGCCTAAAACCGACCTGTACGGGGAAGGTTAGCTCAAATAAAATATTTCTGAATGATTTTTCTTCTCCGGACATCTCTGGTGGTGATTTCTGCCTCCCTTTGAGTCCCGATAAGGTCTTTGACTTTGTCATCAGACCTCCAAGGGGCTGAGCCACCAGATTTAACACAACACCCAAACCCGGGGAAGGACTCTAACTCAAGGCCTTGGGCTAGCATACAGGGTTCGTCCGGAAAATAAGTTTATGATGCTTATTGTCTTTTTTGACAAAAGGAGAGTCGTCCACTACGAATTTGTACCAGAAAGACAAACTGTAAATGCTGCATTTTACGTCCAAGTGCTCGATAGGCTTCGAAAACGAGTCGCCCGCGTCCGGCCAGCGATCAAAAACACCTGGCGGCTGCATCACGGCAATGCGCCGTCTCACACCGCGCTTGTCGTGTCGGACTTCTTGGCCAAGCACGGCGTGGCAACGCTGCCGCACCCGCCCTACAGCCCGGACTTGGCACCACCGGACTTCTTTCTGTTCCCGAAGATAAAGAGGAGTTTGAAAGGAACGCGATACGGGACTTTGGACGCCGTCAAAGAGGCCGTGACGACGTGTCTTCGAGAGGTTCCCGATGATGCCTTCGCGGGAGCGTTCCAGGAATGGGAACGCCGCTGGAACAAGTGCATCGACTCACAAGGGTCCTATGTTGAGGAATATTAGCTTAAGATATGTAAAAGTGTAATATTTTTTTTTTCCTGAGCTCAGTACACTTATTTTCCGGACGAACCCTGTACGTACCCATTACCAACCTGGCTAACCCGTCAACTGCACATTTATACACATAAATGCAACCCGGGTACTGAAACAACTAGCTCAATGTAACATTATTACACGTTCTGTGTAATGATGTTACAGAGAGTACTATGAAAATTTTTAGTTAATTTTAAGATGCTAAAATATAGGATGGGAAGACTCCCAAGTTTGGTGTAAACTAAAGGCTTCTTAAAAATATAATTTTACGGCTAGGTTTTCTCTGTCATAGATCTGTTTAACTGTAGGTTGACAGTGTGTTATTAAGTTAACGTTTCTAGTAAATAATTTGGGTCATATGTTTTGAATATTGAATTTAAAAGAAGGTGAATGGAACCGAAAAATAGAGAGAGGACAAATGACTAGGGGCTCTTTAATAGCCGAATGCGTTAAAAGAACTAGGGAAATGTCAATATGCCTGTTTCATGATGGCATTCAATGGATGGGAGGCACTCTGGTCTCTCAGAGCGAAGCAAAAAATCGCAGTCAAAGTGTCTTCCACCCCATCTGTGGCAACAAAACGAGTAGTTTCTTCTCTTGCCCACAATTCTCTTCGCGCCGTTTGACTGCCGGTAGGCATTTGGGAGTTGAAATTACGAAGGGTTGAGCATGCGACGATGATGAAATGCATCGCGGTGAGTTGCGCGCGATCTCGCGGGCGTGTGGCGAGGCTTGGAGTTACGAGAAGGGGGTGAGGAGGAGGGGGAGAGAAAAATGAAGGTTCCTACGCGCTGTGCGACGAGCTGAATAAGCGAGGGGGGGACTGAACTGAGGCAAACGATGCGGCGATCAATCCTTTTGGAGGAGTGAGATAGCGGTTTTTACGGGCTTCGACGAGCGGTAGCGTGTCCAACACGCGCGTGCCATCAATCATCCGACGAATCGACGAGAATCGCACGTGCCCGAGTTGTTTTCATTTAAATCGAATCCCCCGAGTATCTTATCCCGAAAAAAATGGCGATAAAATAAAATGAAATTCAGAGTACACTGCATAGATTAAAAAAAAGAGGAGAGGGCGGTTTAATTTAATTTTCATGATATTATTTTTAGCACACAGATTTAAACGATTGCGTTTATTTTTTTGGGACCTTAAACACGCATCCGCGTTTACTAACGTTTAATTAGTGGTGGGCCCAATAAAACGTTGAAATATAACAAATGTTTTTACATTTCATGACAGACTCTTATACTAAGTTCAATTCTGAATATACCGTTTTTATTTTTTCATGGAATGAGCAAATTTGAAACGTTACAAGTACATTTTAGGAGGGGCTGCTATTTTCCCTGTGCCACGTTGGGGGTTACAGAATTATCTGATGACGAAAATTTGGCACAGATAAGTCATTTAGAAGATGAGTATCTCCCGAGTTTGAACCAAGCAGTCACTGTTGGCAACCAACCTATATGTCTTACTTGTCGACCGATTCTTCTCACGGCCGAAGAAACTTACTAGGAATTGTAAAATGAAGTAACTTTAGTGACTTTAGTTTAATTGAGTTTGGAAAACTTGGCGGAAAAAAAACGTAAGACAGAAATAAACCTGTCAGTCCATGAAAAGAGGGGGTGAAAAATGAAGTTGTCACTCGAAAGACTTTTAAATTAAGACGTCTCCTGTAAAGGTAGTGCAGAAATGCGTGGAGAAAGCCATTCCAGGGGATTTGATGGGGGAAGGCGGGACTCTACGAGGCGAGAAAACGTAAAGGGAGAATCTAGATCACGACTTCAGAAATTGGAAGAAAAAACTACACTACTGGGGTGGAAAAAACAGAAATAAGGAAACGGCACATAATTAGGAATAGTTTTCGAGGCAGGAAATTGTGCAATATTTATAGTACTATGTTGTACCAATAAATTGCGAAAACATAGGTACTCTATGTAGCCGTTTTGGCCTTTTGTTATTCGTTGGATTGATAAGCAGTTTATATGTACGTAAGTTAAAATAAAAAAGATAAAAACAGCTGAAGGAACCGGTAATGTAGGGAATGACCTGCGTAATCATGGAAAACCATGAAATACAAGTGCATATTACTAAAGGGTAAGAGAAATAGAAATGAAAGAAGGAGAAAGGAAAAAATAAGGAAATCAAGGGTTTGAGAAATGAGTAAACATTCTCTGGAAATGTGCCGTTTGGCGAAGAAAACATGGTGGAAGAACGAAATGGTATTATGTTGAAATATATCAGACAGGTAAGAATGATTGAGTCACAGGATTTACTTTAAAAAAAGTTAAAAAATAGCCCGGAAGCAAAAAACATGTTGATCGATGCTAATTTAGATGTATAGCACTTTAATATTATAAATTGAGCCCAAAGAGATTCAAGAGGTTTATTTAAAAGTTTCTCTTTATTCATTATTCTTGTTTTCAGGAAGTTCTCTCGGGTTTCCCACCGGGTCAGCGTGGTGTGCACCACGTGACACCACCCACGTGGTGTCACGTGGGTGCACACCACGCTGACCCGGTGAGAAACCCGAGAGAACTTCCTGAATACAATACGCCGGGAAAAACTGAGATCCTTCATTATTCTTGTTCTTCACTCATTTTTTCCCTCTCCCTTTGCTTGTATAATTGAAGTCATTATTGTTTTCGCCATCGCTACCCAAGACAGTTTCAGAAAATCTGCCCTAGATAATCGATTTGGAGAAATGCAAGGTGCTTTGCGAATTTTGTAGATCAAAGTCTCAGAGAGAATTAGAGAAATGTCAACCCCAAAGGGTATGGTGGCCATCTCCCAAATCACTTTGCTTTACTCTTATTTTCCCTACCTTCCTAGTAATAAATTTTCATTTGACATCAGCAATATTCCTTAGCTAACTTGAAAAGATAACCGATAGTGACGTATAACTTCAGGTATCATTCCACATCACATGGTAAAACCCAAACCAAGGTACAACGAGGCGGGAAAGCTGAAAACGAAGAACGTTGTACGAATTCCATTGTACCTAACTGGCCAATTGAATTGATATGATCGAAGTATTTCAACCAGCTTTGTGGAAATAGGTGAATGAAAATAGAAATATCAAAATCAGTAAATTTAGGCTTTTAATATTAGTCCAGCATGTGGTCTTAGTAATTTTTACCGATTTTTAACCCGAGGCACCTTTACCGAGTCGATTATACTCGTACACCCAAATGAGGGATCACCCTGGGAAATGGAATGCAATTAGAACTCAATCAGACAGTATCGACATACTCTGCGAAGGGCAAAGGGGGATATCTTCATTCGCTTTCACACATCATTTGTTGCGCTCGTGTCGAGATTCCACGTGGCAAATGGATCGCCAAACTTTTGTGTCGGACAGCGAGGTATTCCCGTTGAAATCAGCATTGTTCAAAGTGCATTTGACTACGCTCGGTTTCATCTACATTCACATAATATCTCGCAAGCCCCCTCAAGAGCGTGTGGCAGGGGATGTTAGGTCATCACCCATAAAAGGGAAAAAACCGCACTCAAAACCAACACATACATGCAAACCCATACCCACAGTGGTACATAAATTCATGCAAAAATCCTATCTATTACACGCATGCAAATACATGTCTACCTCCTTTCATTCCACACGCAAGCAATTATATATGCTATCATCTAACAAATAATTGCGCCTTAGGATGCAGTAAGAAATTTATCCAATATCGTGCAAGCAAGAATTTGTTAAGTAGCAAGGCGAAATTCCACTACCGCAAGAACATGCAACATAAGTATAACGCTCTCTTCCCCAAGGACACAAGTGAAGAATTTTACCCAATGACGCAGGTAGTGGGAGGGTTCCCCCACAGAGAGGGACAAGGGATGAAAGGGGAAATTCAAAAACAAACAATACTGTAAAGAGCACTACATTATTTAATGGCATTCTAATGCGTCATGCGGGAAGGGTTTGACAACAACACACAAGAGGTAAGTGAAAGTACATGCAATTGAGTAGAACTAATTATTCCCTAGACGTTGAGGAAAGAGGTTTAGGTTTTCTTTCCCCTTAATCTCAATCTTCGATTCTCCCGCAAAAAAAGAAACTATCTTCCCATATCTCAGTATCGGGCAACTCCGGTTGGCACCGCAAGCAAGCGGAAAGGTCAGCCGACGAGCGTGTTTTTAACGGGCCTCGTGATACTCCCCGACCTACGTAAGGTCTTCCCCACAAAAGTGGAACGACTGAAGGAGCTGGTCCGAGTGGGGTGGCGCGAACTTAGAGTTCTACCTTCCCTCTCTGGGATGAGGGAAGGTCATGATTAGATGGGGGTTGAATCGTCCCCTTGAGAAAATATTCGGTTCGCCACTCCTTTGGGTTGTTGCCCAACGACTTAGGCGAAGAGCAAACAGCTCGTTACCAGGGCTTATGAGTTTCTTCTCATATATTTCATTCCTTTGGAGAGGGTTGAAGTGGGAGGGGGTGGAATTTCACTCTGACCGTTTCATCAACATTGCGAGGGGAAGGTAAGCGCCCCGTTGAATGGGAACCGCGTCCCTTTTGAAGTCGCTGCTGGAACTGGGGGTGCCTGGAGAGGAACTGGGGTGGGTTAGTGGAGGGGTTAGGACGGGCTGGAAGACGGTTGGAGAGGAAAAAACGAAGAGCATTCATTAGATATGACAAATATCTCTAGATCAGCACAAGGCTATTTACAAGACTCCGCTGCCTTTTGTGGCATGGTGCTGATTCCACAGGAGCCGTCCTTAAAGTGCGTTAGGTTATTTCCGGCTTTTATCACCCCATCTTCTCTATGTGTGGATCGATTTTATGTGAATCAAACCATCCATCTTACATATATTTAATACATGAAACAAGCACCTTTTTAAAAGAAAAAGGTTGTTTGGTTTGACGAAAGCGATTTTAACTACGGTTTATCTACTCTTCAATTTTAGATCACTTCGTCTTTCGGTACTGAAGAAATACAGTACCATGAAAGATGATTTTTTTTATTTTAGTGCTATTATAATAGATAAATTTTAATGGAATAAATATTTCATAACTCTTTTAATTGTTTTATAAAGTTATTAAAAAAATCCAAAGTGAAAGTTTTATCAGTGAGCACTTGCGCTATGTGTTCTTTGGTAATCAAGAATATAAAATAAATTATTTCATATAAAACATTAGTTGAACAAATGTAATAATCAGTCTTACATAAATTTCTCATTCTGTGTCTTTCTACGATGCTATTGACACCTAAAATACGTTGGTATATTTGGTCACCGAGATTAAATACGAGATATTGACAATTCTAGAATTCGTTCCTCTTTCGCATGATACACAATTATTATAAAATCGAACCCAAACACCCGAACATATTGATTTGAAGGGAAAGATTTAATGATTTCATCATTTTTTGAATCCTATAAGTGCACTCATAGGTGAATCCAAAGCAAATTATATATAACAGTTGCGAATTTATGGCTGGATAAAATGAGACGGGGATGAGAGGGAATGAAATGGATGGCTATGAAAGGAGGTGAATCTTAATGTCGACTCGATGATTTTACTCCAATTCGACTTTGTTAAGATTCGAGAAAAGAATCGTTCCGCCCTGTTTTTGTTAAATTTATGCAGGAGTGTTGTTGTTGAGTTATTGGTGCTTGATAATATGTATTGTAGATTATGATACAAAGAACAATATTTATTTTCCCGGGTTTAACGCAAATTCAAGCCAAATAAACGCAATCTTGAATCGTAGCTTTGGTGTTTCCATAGTCTACTTCCCCTTAACTTCCAACTGTTAGGGATTATTCCCGAGCAGCTGAAAATATCCGAAGTTCTCCTAATATCCTTCCGCTGAAGTTCCTATAATCGTGCTTATTCTTAAAAATGTGTTTTTTAATTAATAAATAAAACTGTACAAGCCCATATTTATCTCCAACTCTATGATATAAGTGATTTTAATCAATATTACCCCCTGTAAATAACATAAAAATGGGATAATAATTTGTACGCTCCTCATCCAACTTCTCTCCCTCTCTCTTAAACACGGAATTCCAAAAAATGTTTTCGGATCAACGTACACCTACCCTTGAGTTTTTTTTTTTATTTTTTTACTAATTTGAGTTTTGATATTGCTATACTCCAACCGGGATTACAAATGGCTTTAAATGCAGTAGAGTGTGCAAATTTCGTGCAGCGGAATACGAGATACGCTCATACAAAGCGTAGCAATGCCAACATCGCGCGGTAATGTCCGGACTTTTGGAGAGGTTCCACACCTGTCAAGTGTCCTCACTGTATATCACATGAAAGAACACTCAGTATCGAAAAAAAGGAAAAAATAACATTAAATACGCTTAGAGACCAGTTTTTCCTGTTGACAAAGTCTGGAGGTCGCCGCCGAATCACTCCAGCTATTACGTTAGGCCGGTTATGTTATGTGTATGTTATATACACATACATATATATATATATATATATATAATACATATTTTTACAGAATAATTTTCGCAATACTCTTTTTTGTCGTTCGCATTATTGTTCAAAATTTCTTATCTAGCTCATTTCCATTTAATTTTTCTGAATTACATTTTTATTTAATGCACATTTTTCAACTAAAAGGAAAGCAGCGTAAAGAAGAAAATCTAATGTAAAATAATTCGATAATTACAGAATCACTTTTATAGTGTGACGATAGAAATAGAATAATATCTCTGGTATTTCTTCATTTCTTTTGATCAATATTCGGCTGATGCGTTTTCCTCGCTCATTTACGCCCTTAAAATGCTCTAATGCACAGCAGTATAGGGTTCATATACGTGTAAAGTCTGTTTAACGCTTGACATCTTGATATCCCTTTTCCCACCCGACTGTGTCTGATGAAAGGTTTAATGGGTAGGTAAGTACTTGTGGATTCCGTTTCTGCATCATGATTGTTTTTAGAAACGGGAACATATGAACACCGCAATGGCCATCGAGATCATATGTGTATGCATTGATGGCCAAATTCGCAACAAACCCATCACCCAGGGCACGCATCGTCATTACCCACGGCCGCGTCGACAGAGCACGGTAGTGGATCTCTCCCGCACGCAGTCGATTCCCTTTGGAAAGAGAGGATGAAAGCTCGATGAGAGGTGCAAAAAAGCCTAGTCCGGCCAGCAATTGCCGTCCGCCTTCGGTATGAGTATTTGAGTACTCTCTCTCCCTCTCTTTCTGTCTCTTTTCCGAGTGGGAAGTGCATCGCGTCGTTGTACTAGTCGAAAAGAGACGCGCTCGTCCGCGAAATGCTATTTCGAAGCAGCGGTAGTTTGACGGCGCACTTTCGTTCCCAATAGTGTGATCTAAAATGAGGAATGCTATTTTTTCGAACAAAAAATATAATTTTTAAACTAGCTAAAGAATTGCATTAGGTAAAGAAGGATTTACAAAGAGAGTAGACGAGTTCCAAAGTTATGTGCTCCTGAATGCGCCTCGTATGCCGTTTAGTTTTGTGTGACCCCGAATTTAAATTCGTTGAAACCATAGGATAAGCTAATATTTAATGCTTTTGAATTGTGGGTGTGGAGAAGAATGGGAAAAATGAAACGAGCGAAAAACAGACGAATACGAAACTAAACATGGTCGGGTAAGGGAGAAAGTTTCCGGGATAAATCTGAAGAAGGAAGAAACAGTGAGTCAAGGCATACTGAGTGTAAATGGAATGCTCAGAGGAGGTAATATGGAGGAATATCAATAGGTAATGTAGAGAATATTAGGTGGGCAAAATAGTTAGATGAATGTGTTAATTAATAAAAAAATTTAGGGCACTAAATTAAGTACGTGTAAAATTGAAGAATGATTTATTTTAATGAGATGTGTCAAGATGTTAAATTTTATGCGATTCTTATAAGTGTATTTTTTTTGTAAGTTTCTGGGTTCATCATTGATCTATCTTTACTGGTATTTTACTCTGAATGATAATTAGCAGTAGAGTACCAAGGCAGTCATTAAACGATATTTTATTTGATTTTTAAAGGTAGAAATATCGCTGCAAAATAATCAATAAGGCACATGACATTATTATACCGAAATTAGGAGTCACATTCTTTCTTTATGCATCTACTCGTTTCCATTTGAATTGCTCGTGGCCAACGGCTGAATTTGTCAACATTGGTTCATAGACTTCATTCAATATTAGAATCCGCATTCATTATCTAAATAGCTACGGGCTCTACCTACTAGACCCCTACAGCCAGCGAAAACTATGATGTATTACTTTTATAATTTGGACTGTCCTACTACAGTATTTGATAAAATATACTGTATTTTTGATTTCCCTTACTGCAATGATTGAACCAGACGCATTAGATGTTCTTTGGGATCATCAGGCTAACAAATGAGTACGACTCATTTGTTAAATGGTTATGGTTAAGTGTTATGTGTCTGAGTATTTTTTAAATATATGATAGTTATTTGTTTTCAGGCCTAAAGACGCGAGCACTTTCTCAACATCTATAGAGTTGTCCCATAGATGAATTTTTGAACCTCTTGTCTAGAGAGTTCCTCACAATTACGGCCATAAACTTCGTGGTTATTTTTTTTAGCATAAATTATAATGTGAATAATAACCCATAGTTTTGAGTTTTTTGGAGGAGAGATTTTTCTCGATTTAAACGGATTGAATGTGATTATCTATCCTCTTTTCTCTCCCATTTGTCGCAGTGCATATGGCACCAAGGGTACTGGATCCGTGAATATTATTCCAACGGTCCGGATACCATTTGTGGTTGAGTACCGTAAGAGATATTTCTCTCTTCTCGATGCCCCATTTCTCCGCCGCCAAACTTTTCATGAACGTCACCGTATAGCTTCGAGACCGTTCGACGTTTCTGTACTGCACCCCTCCCCCTGCCTCGCATCCCTCTATTCTCCCCTGGCTTTTGTTTTGACGAAAGTATGGAAGAGGGGGGGGGTTGCGAGGTTTGACGGGTGAGAAGGGAAGAAAGGTACATGCATATTCGGATGGGTTGGTTCAGGAGTCATTGGATAAGTTTCGCGATTGTGATGCATGGGACGCAAACTGCAGCCGTTGCAGTTGCCTCCTCCTCCTGGCGCTTAAACTTTCATCTCGATCGACGTTGTGAGACGACATATGAATTCCTAGTTGCGAACACATCTTCGTATTTGCGCAGCTGTTTGCGTGTCCCAATTACGTAGATATGCAGATTCGAATCCGGAAACTGCTGGGAAAAATGTTATTCAAATGACGGCGTTATTAAATTTTTGAAGGTTAGGTAAATATTTCAAGTTTCAGTTATTTTCCGTCGATCGTTTTTCCACTTTAGTGGAAACGGCGAAAATAAAAGTTTCCCTTACCAGCGATATATTTGCGAAATATTCCAAGTAATCGTCGTCCGATTTTAAAATTGGGTAAGTAGCACTGACCCTGCCCTGATTCCCTGCAGTAATTTGTGTCGAAAGTTTTGCAATTTCTAACTCAAAAAATCACGTCATGACATTTTCTCGTTAGCCTCCTTCTGAAATGTTTTGTACAAGGTTAACATACTTTTGTCATGAAATGCATTCCAGATACAAGTAATTCTTGAACAGTGTCAAAAGCATAAATTACAACTTATTATCAAAGATTGTCCAACAGCATGGGGTAGGTTTGATGATGACTTATTACACAATAGTATAACATTTCGGGTTACAAAAAACGAAGAATCCTTAACCTCAACAATAAATACTTATTGTTTTGCTCTGCATGCTTCCTATCTTCTTTAATTTTATCCTATTCTTTCTCTCTCTCTGCTTCGCTTTCCCAGCAGTTTCCCATCAATTACCCTATTTGGAATTTCATTGCATCTCTGTTTGTCCTGCATCCACTTATCGTACCGTCTTCAAATTTCTCGGAGCAGTTATCTCTCCTATTCTGCCACGCCTACATTTTAACCGTGTAATATCCTTTCCGAACAAATTGTTTTTTCCCTCTCGTCCTCTCCCGCACATTTCGAAAGCCTCAATTCTACCATTATTCTCTTGCCTCGGCAACTACCTCCCCGAGTGATAAAAAATAGCATATTTCAGTTTTCATCAGACTTTTACTTACAAATATTCAAGAGATTCAGGCCTAATGTAGTGGAAGTTCGTCATTATGAGAAAAAAATTGCACTTCTCAACACATTTAAATTATAACAGATTAACAGATTTTCTTACAAGCTCTTCTTTCAATTTTTCTACTTCTTTGTTTACCTTCTTTTAAAAAAATTTGTAAAAATCCGAACCATTCTAATGCTTCTAGTTTATGCCTCATACCTTGAACATTTACCTTACCCTTCATCTTTTTTAAGAATTTCATAGCCTTCGCTTTTTTGTGATTGCGTGGTGAACGCGTCAACAAGATGTAATAAAGAAATGTAAAAATTACTAAGTATCCCTAATTTGCAAGGATAGAATTCCAAAAGGTTAAGCCATTTACCATAAAGCGCACAAAAACCACGTTTTCCAGAAAATTATCAGTGATCACCATTTCGTCAGCTCGGAGTCAGAAAAAAGATCGTTCTTTCTAGAACAATTGGCAGAGGTCTGTCTGATAATGGGAGGTTTTCTCTTGGCCCTGGCAAACACACATACACTATTGTACTCCTAAGACCTTACTAAAATATCCTCAGACCCTATGACACATATTTCAATAGTTTGTGCCTTATTTCTTCATGCGTTCTACCTCCCTCTATATTATCCATGATTCCCAATCTAATCCTCAATATCCTTCATTTTCCCACCAATCTCCCCTCTGTTACAGTCTTCAGTATTCCATGGCCTCTTATTTTTTGCAATCACTTATCCTTCTTTTTTTGAGATCACACAACAATCTCTCTTCCCCTACTATGTCAGGAGAACTTCACTGTTTGACTCTCTTTTCGCCAATTTTATTTTTCTATTATTCTCCATATAGATATATATTTCTATACATATATCATTAATCCGCGTTTATTCCCTCACCTCGGCCACCATGTTTACGAGTCATTTAACCTCATATTAAAATTATCACTAGGTTTTAATATCCTATTTCTTTTATAGATTACCAAATTAAAGCTCGCTTTCCGTCGATTACATGTAACATTTGATTCAGTGTATTCAATTATTGCTGTGTACGATTATTTAAGATAATGCTTAGAAAATATACCAATGGCTAATTTGTCAAATTCAATACTATGGAGGGATGGGGATTGTGCGGTGACTAACGTACTGGCTTCCTACCCAGAGGCCCCGAACATTTTTCAGTAGTATGCCGATCCCTACTCAAGGTGCTTTTTGGGAAGCAATTTGAGTGAGTACGCCTCCCGTCAGATGGGACGTTGAACTGCGAACCCCTAGGCGCCTTTCGTAAAGAGTAGGCTAATGCCGATGGGTTTGTGTCCACCCTTAATCCTTTCCTGTAAATCCCTAAAGGAGCAAATGATCTCAGCTGTCGGAGCAAGATAAAATTGGCGTGGTAAAGATGACTCTGTAAAGTGAACCATCATTTTTAAACACCAACAAGATTATTTTCAATGTTACTAAATGATGATCTCCCCGTGCTAAAAATATCAAACAAGCAATTTTATATTGAATTGCACTTTTTCAACGTAATATCTACGGCATAGTTAACGGACATAACCACGCATATTTATTCAGTCAAACGCAAATCTACCTCAACTCGCGTTTCGGTGAAAATTTTCCCGAGAGCACTTTTTCAATTGGAAACTACACGTAAATGCGCATTAATTTTATTTTTATGATTCTTTTTATACCCGAAGCATTCTCTGACAACAATCGTGGACTTCTCTCTCGTCAACGTGTTCATTCCGATGTTGGCACCACTGACTCCCACCTCTCCCTTTGGTTTTCATCCACCCACAAGGTCAGGCCTTCGTGCCCTCACCCAAGTCACCCGCCCACTCTCTCGCTGGAGTTTCCAGTCTCCGTTCTGGGGTCAGCTCTGCAGCCCAGCTTCCCCACCATCCACCCTATTCCCATAGTCGGTGGATTAAATAATTTGAAACAAAAGAGCACAGAAATGCGTCGGTGGGCTCTCTCTGTCTGTCTGTCTCACTCGGCGTCACGAGTTCCTTTGATGTCATTGTGCCGTGGTCCCATTCGCTCCCCGAGTCCGCCCCGCGCCGCTTCAAACGGCAAGGGGCGGTGGATGCGTGGGAGGGGGTGGTGCAAGAGGGGGAAGGAGGGAAGTTTTCGGGGTTGAAACTCTGCAGGGTTAAATGTGGGAGAGTTCAGTTCCGACAGTGAAAACCTTGCGGTGGGTCACAATGGGGTGAATCGGCCTCCCCACACCAGGAGATCTTCTCCCTAACCGGCAAAAAAAGCTTTCTGGCGATAACCGGGTTGATACGCGAGTAATTGAAGGGGATGATCCACGCAGTTTAAGGGTTCGCGCTCGGGGCGAAATGCTTGATTTGAACTCATGCGGTCTCCATCACCGAAACGATCCTTCGTTTATTCAGTCTTCGGACAAATCACAAACAACTTTATGCCCTGAAACTCGCGTTCTGAATCATTGATAAAAAACGACAAATTCAAGAAATATTTAGGATTACGCTTTGTTGGAAAAATAATGAATTCAAGGAAACATTGAAAGGCATTATATTGGGAATACTTAAAAATTATTATTAAGTGATAAAAGTTGAGATAACATGATCGGCAAGGACGGCCCTCTTAAGAGTAAGAAGAAGCTTTCTGGAAAGCGGAGTAATCTACTTGATGATGAAGTAGGTGATTTGTGCAGACGATAATCAATGAACAATTAGTGAAAAGAATAGACTAGAATAAGAATGGAAAGACAGAATTAGTAGTCTGATTAAAAAAGGAGAAAGCAACGAATTGCAAGGAAACATTGAAATAACCCGCACTGTAATCGCAGATAACAAATATCACCAATTATACCCTTTTATTGTCAACTGGCGGAAAGAAGGTTATACAGGGTTCGTCCGGAAAATAAGTGTAATAAGCCCCATTGTCTTTTTTGACAAAAGGGGAGTCGTCCACTACGAATTTGTACCTGAACGACAAACTGTAAATGCTGCATTTTACGTCCAAGTGCTCGAAAGGCTTCGAAAACGAGTCGCCCGCGTCCGGCCAGCGATCAAAAACATCTGGCGGCTGCATCACGGCAATGCGCCGTCTCACACCGCGCTTGTCGTGTCGGACTTCTTGGCCAAGCACGGCGTGGCAACGCTGCCGCACCCGCCCTACAGCCCGGACTTGGCACCACCGTACTTCTTTCTGTTCCCGAAGATAAAGAGGAGTTTGAAAGGAACGCGATACGGGACTTTGGACGCCGTCAAAGAGGCCGTGACGACGTGTCTTCGAGATGTTCCCGATGATGCCTTCGCGGGAGCGTTCCAGGAATGGGAACGCCGCTGGAACAAGTGTATCGACTCACAAGGGTCCTATTTTGAGGAATATTAGCTTAAGACATGTAAAAGTTTAATAATTTTTTTTCCTCAGTTCAGTACACTTATTTTCCGGACGAACCCTGTAGAAAAAACGAAGCGCTCCATGCTGAAAGTCTTTGTAGTGTAATCCAGGAATTTTGGGAAAAGACGAAGAAAACCACTGTGAAAATTTACTGTCATGCGGAGGCCTAGACGAAATGGTTTAAACACGTTGACGGCGTTGTATTTCAGCGTATCCGATATTTACAATTTTATCCTGAGGACAATGGGCGGTGGTGTGCCAACGGAAGACATCATGAAACCGGTGATTAGCACCGTGGCTTTTCATGCAGAAGGATCAAACTTGAATCCCGAGGGTGACGAATTTTTCATTTGAACCCCAACCCCGCGTGGGCAGCGCTTCAAGTAAAGTACTCAGTCATTCAAAATGGTCGTCAAAATGCTTGATCTTTTAAACTGCCTTTGTTCAGTGTTTTGACCTGAAGAGGCTAGCTGGAATGCTGAGTAAAATGTTTTCTTGATCCAAGGTAAAAACGTGTGAAAACCCGAGAACTATGCAGAGGTGATCATTATTAAATGATTTAGGAATTCATAAATTTCTCTCACAGAACGTGCCAACCGAAAGATTGGAGCGTTTGACTGTTATCTGTAGGGTACGTACTCAATGGCTGTCTCACCTAACCAATATGAAACAACATTTCGACATCCTACGCCGAAGGGATTGATATCAATTTAGTTCCACCCTCTCCCAACAATCTTCGGTCCAAACCTATTTGAGCAGGTACGAACAAATAATCACACTAACACTAAAATACACACATTCAAAGGTTACGCCTGACCCTATTGAGTTACTTGACCCCCCCTAACCCTAGAATGCCTCGATAGTGGTAAAATATTTTAGCGAAACGAAATAGCCATTTCTGAAAAGACATTATGAAAAATGCTTTAAATGCATTATGTGTTAATCGAGAAGTAACGGGATTTGGATGAGTTTAGCGGGCGTTGAAGTAAAATTGAAATATCGGAAAACGTAACTAGCTTTTGTGTTTTTGTTATGGAGTTGGTGTCATTCATCAGATGCCCCAGAAGGAAAGGCTTATTTATTGTCCAGAATCTAGTCATTATTTCCTGAATACAGCCTAATACCGAGTGATTAGAACCCCTCCTCACGTTTTGTTCTCACACCGAAGAGAAAACATCGCTCATATACTTGAAGGATTTTGATAATTTTCAAAGTGCTTTCACTTATTAGACCAATTTTCTTTAATAATTGCAGGAGCATTAATATCCTATAGTACTTTCCATAGCTATCTACGAGAGAAATTACGCATAACTTATATTTTTATCCCTATTTTCCGATCTCTAACCCTATTCCCCACCATGTCTTCTATCCATCTTCCTCTCATTACTCTGCACGAATAATCCCATAGAGACTCGGCGGGGCTCCAATCCGTCTCTTTGCTTTCTAATGCCGTAAGAAAACACAAAGGTTTTATTTTTCGCAGAATCTTCTTAGAGGTAACATCTGAAAGGTGAGATGGGAAAATATTTGAAGGTGGTGGGGGGGAAATTTTTCCGCAGATCGTATGGAGCACACGACCCTAGGGAACACCGAGGGGAACCCTTAACATCTCGTAAGGAGTTCCGGCATGTTCTCTTCTTGCCCCAATTCTTTCGAACATCGTCATCTCCGCGTCTTAGGAAACAACGTCTGCGCGCGATCCGGCGTGCGAGTCCCGATGCGAGGGGATTTGGTCCCCGGGAGGAGAGGGGGGAGGAGAGAGGAGGGTGGGACGTGCGGCGGACGTGATAAAAGGGGCTTAGGGAACCGCACTCACATCCTGCTGTTTTGAGGGAGATGATCCCTTTTTGCGGAAGGGGTTCGGGTTTTTTGGGGGGGCGGGGATTCCACATATTTCCAGGGCGGAAGTGACGAAATGCGGTCAGGGGGTGTTGGTCGATCGCTGATCTGCGGAAACCATTCCCCCCTCTGACGCCATCCGTTGGTAGCCACCCCCCCCCTTTCCTCTACACTCCAACACGCATGAAGCATTGGATCTGTGGTTCAAACGAGTAACGTTCCGACAGAAAAGGGATTAGCATATGATGAGATATCTCCCCGTTCTCTATCGTATACTTAAATCCCTATCTATTCCCTAAGAACGATCGTCCATAGAGATAACAAGCGTTAGAGCAGAAATATTAGGTAAAATCAACATATGCTTAAGTATAAATGATATGTCGTTATCAGTAGTCATACCAGAATGTAGAAAGGGGAATTGATGGGGTTGAAATTAAATAGAAGGATAAGGGAAAGTAATAGAGGGATAGTGTGAGGGAAAGGAGGTAAAAGGAGTAAGCAGGTGAAAGGGAAGAGTATGGTATAGTGGTAAGGACATAACATCCTTCCCAAAGCTGAAGCCAAAAGAAACACAGTTTCTGGCGTCACTTGGTGGAAAATCTTCATATTGAAATTGAAAACTTGGCTTTTCCACATAGATTTTTTTTAATTGACTCCCTAGCTTTTGTTATGGTATAACATCTTCAGGTCAATTTTTACCTGAAGATGTTACACCGTAACGAAACCTAGGGAGTTAAAAAAAATATTTAAAAGCTTTCTTGAGGAAAAACCAAGTTGTTTATATTTCAATTTCCAAGCTGAAGATGTTGAAGGAAGGACTTAAGAAAGCTGTACAGTTTATGGTTGAAATAAACCGTCTTGAAGATGACTTTCGAAGAACATGGTGGAGAAACACTATAGTTAATGGGTGGGTTAATCATCATCTCCTGCACAAATGCGCAATATCCTGCTAGACGCTGCAGAAGGTGTTTGAAATGTTAAAGGATCTTGTGCTTGGTTTAAGTTTGGTCATTAAGAAGAGTATTATTTCTTAAAGAACTTTGAGGTTCTTAGGTACCGCTGTATATGACACGTTCACGACACGGGTGGCGGTGGGAAAGGAACGAGGAAAGAGTTAAGAAAGCAAAGGCATGACAAATGATTTGAAAATAGAACCTCGCCGACTCTTGCTAACGGTAAAGGTTTGTGTAAAAAAGAATATCTCTTTGCGAAAGCCGTTTTTATGTCAAGAGTATCTTCATCAGTCAAAGGTTTTTAAAAACTGAGATTCACATCAGAGAGAGATAGGGGCTAATGAGTAGGAGAGGAGAGTGAAGTAGAAAGTGGGAAAATTGAAGTACGTAAATAAGAACCGTACTTGTTTATGATCACCATAATTTCTGTTTTTCTCTCTTTTTCTTCTTTAAGAAAGCCAAGGTTTTCCGGAGAGGTATTTTGTGCACAGAGGAAATATGAGAGGAGCAAGAGAATTTTTTACAATATGCTTTCAAACAATCTTTTACTCTAAAGGTAGTCTATCAGTCACGAACTCAGGCGTTAATGACATGTCCTCGATTTTCACCACCATTCCACCTGTGAATATCTGGCCAGAATAATCAGAGTATGACGAATAGTTCTCAGAGAACTCGTCAAAAATTCGACTCCGTGATTATTCTGCAAATAATTGGTGGCTGTTAACACCAGTCAAAAAAGTCCGGATTGTTAAAGGGAATATTTTTATGGTTTTTTTTATCATTTCAATACAATGTAAAATAAGTGCAAATATGGTAAAATTTACGTTCCTAGGTTAACTATTCTTGATTGCGCCTGCCTACTGTTGTATTCAAATTAGCGCATATCCCATAATTCCTTTTGACGTATTCCCAGGCTATAATTACGACGCGTATTCTGCTTCAGACGATTCAAAAAATGAGGTAAA
This sequence comes from Hetaerina titia, assembly GCA_037158775.1. Lineage (NCBI taxonomy): Eukaryota > Metazoa > Arthropoda > Insecta > Odonata > Calopterygidae > Hetaerina > Hetaerina titia. The sequence continues at coordinate 24,231,846 of CM073775.1, read as the reverse complement.
TTAGCATGGAATGACGAGTGCTTGTAGAAGTTGGATATCGAATGAAAATACCTGATTCGAATTGAAAATCCCTTCCTTATTGGGCTCAATGGATTCGATAACCTAAGCCGTGGGTCGTGTAGAAGGGAGATTTTTCGATCACCTCCTAACTTAGGAAAATTTGCGCATTTGTCATAAAATTAAAGTCACAAGGAGAGGACAAAATTTTTCCATGCGTTAAAATTAACTTTTTCATTATTTTATATTTTGCTAAAGAAGTCAGGAACTGCACAAGAGGTCATTTTTCCAGTGGTTTTTCTATCCTTAGATCTTAATTTGGTTTCTTCTGCGTCTATTTAAGGTTATGTAATTATTATGCGAATGTTTATGTTAAATTATGTGACTTTCTCAGCCACAGCAAGTGATACATAGGAAATATTCATGCGAAACTCATGCGTAAAAGTTCACTAAATCAAAAATATATGAAATTAAAACAAAGATTCTTACTTGGTAAAACATTTTTTTAAATATTAATTTACACATTGGAAGAAAGAAAGTTTTTACTATGATTTATAGTTTACCCTTCGCGCCGTATCTTTCGTGAGTTAGATAAAATAAAAAATTCTGATATTTGTACAATTTCAAAAACCTTGCCCCGCTTTTAACTTCTCCCGTATGGTCATGTAAACGCATATCTGAATTGTAATTTCTTCTTTTCCATTAAAATCATTGAAAATTTTGGAAATAAATGGATGTGAAAGTTTTTTAATGATATTTTATCACTTTAATGATGGTATGCAGGCACTCAAGTACGAATTGTTCCATTATTCTTTAATGGATTTCAACACCTCCGTTTGGATGCATAATTTTTATCATCTTACAACATTTTTAAACATTTAAAGTAGACGTTTTTATTGTAGTAGACGAATTTATATGTAGACGTATAAAAGACACCATCCAGGCGAAGCATATTGATATTTAAAAAATGAATGAAAACCTAAAAGAACCTTAATTTTAAAGGAAATTTTCTGGTGACCACAGAAGAACATGTTGACCGCATTCGATATTGATGGAAAGAACCCTGTTATTTTTCAGTGGTGAGGAAATGTCTAAGACTCATTGAGAAATTGTTCTATTCATTATAGAATTATAGTTACATAAATGTACACATTTAAAAGTTAATTATTACACACGAATCGATATTTTATCTCTAGTAGCAGACAGAAACGACGGGTAGTCTAAAGTTATTTTGTGGTGGCGACAATATTCAGATTTATGCATATGTGCACATGCACATACGTGTATGCAGTGTAATTAATGGCACTGAAATGTTTAAATGTAAGTTTTGCATGGCCACGTAGACTAACCACTGCTTAAGTTTTTTAGTAGAATATTACCAAACAAATAGTACACGTAAATAAAGCACTTATCATTGAGATACATTTATTAGAGCAATATGAATTTCCGTGGTAAAAACACCTGCTACGCAATATTAATGAATATTTAAGCCTTCTGTGCTTTTGAGATAGTGAAAAAATAATACTCTAATCTCTCAGCTGGAAATTAAATTAAGGATATGAATTTTTTTCTTGTTTCTGGGCTCATGCAGTTTCATTTTAGTCGTTAGGATAGCGAAAAAGTTTTAGTTCTCCAGTATTTAAGTCGCTTCATAGAATGCTTTGCTGGCGCCGCAGGTGGAGTGCGAGGTTCGTTCCAGTTCTAAAGTATCATGATTATTTTCTGGAAAATTACCTACATAAGAAAGTTTATCTTTGTCACCTCAATATACAGCCTCTCTATAAACTTAAACATTAGTCACGACGTCAATGACAGGATACCAGGGCCGCGGAGGACTTTTGCGCTTATTGGGTACCTTTTGCCCCCTGGAAAAATCGGCTAGTCCATGGGCGAGGCTTTTTTCGCTCGTTGCCACGTTACTAGGCTCGGCATTCTTTAAAATGTTGAATCTCTCGGACGCACATTTCATAGACATATCCACCATGACCTCCGCAAGTCTTGCTCAATTGATGATGAGTTCTAATGAGCAATAAACCACGTAAGGGGAGAAAACTAATGATTGCATGCTGTTTCCCCGTAAGTTGTACCTGTTACCCGTAAAGTGACGCAACTGTAAGCATTGGAATCGGCTCTCTCTCTCTAGTGGTAACTAAACAAACCCTGTAGCTAGTGCGGTGCTGCCGTCACTGTCTAGTCCTTATAAAGACTTCTCTCGCATTTTAAGTCAACCAAATACTCCCATCAACTCCCAGGAAAAGATTGAGTTACTTTAGAATTTGAACGTACCTCATATTTACGGTACCCCTTCACGCCAGTATTAAATCCCACGGTGGTTGTGCAAAATTTCCGCCCGGTTTTAAGTAATTTTTCAGGTCCGTCCGAGTAAATTAATTCAATTACTGCAGCTATTATAAGCCTTTCTCGTCCACTTCAGAGGTTAACGGTTTTACCAGGGAGAGTCAAATTGAAACCCTTAAACATATTTTTTTTAACCTCGTTATTTCTTGAATTCAAAATGACCTCAATTATATTTTTTTCGCATGCACTCCCCCTGCTGCACAATAGAAATATTCCAGCACTTTGAAATTTCACGATAACTCTAGGAATACCATGGCTTTAACTGCTGCTAAGGCCAGTGGGCTACTAAGCCATTTGGATGTGCTTGACCTGGTCAAGAGGTGTCTTCTAGAGACGTAATGGTGTTGAGAAACTGCGCAGTTTACATATAAACTTGTTGGAAGGGACAGTGATTAATCACCAACATTCATTCATCAATGAATTTTACTTTTTCTCCTCAACCTTTCAACAAAAAAATAATGCCACTGTCCCTCTGGGGTGTATGTTGCAAATCCGGGTGCCATGTCTACGTTATTGGGGCGGCCTGGCATCATGCTGCTAACTGTGGTACACTCATTAAACAATAGCAATCATAATTTTCAATTAATATTAGAACAGTGGGACATCATTTTGAAATTTTAGTGCACATTCAAGGATTTTACTTGATTCACGCTCGTTTAATTATTTACAATTTAGTGTTGAACAACATTCACGTATAATATTAATTTTAATTACGTATTCGTTACGAAAACGTTTGATTTAAGGCAACAGATTGTTCAAAAACACGTGCAATTGTTTTTCAACAATTTCTCTGTGGTCTATTTCAATCACTATCACATGGACTAAGCCAACTATTTTATAAAATAAACAGTAATGCGATCGCCATAATTTGACGTCTGTATTTCCATTTATTTATTTATTTCGCTGCGATATAAATCAGGCGAATTGACACTACCAAACCAAACTTAACGAAGTAGTTTCACTAAAAAATCATTTAAAGCCAATAGGAAGAGCTTTTTCTTGGATAAATGTTTTTGAATGGTAGTTGATGAAAGGATAAAGACAAGTGCTACACAGTAGAATGCATTGCTTTGGTTCCTATTACAGTTTGTTGTCACCTTGTTAGAAGTTGGAAGTAAAGTTCTTAATCCGTTTGAAAAATCACACCTGTACGCCTTGTGTTGGCTGTGGTAGATAGTTTTTAGTCTTTAGAAAGGAAAAAATAAAAGTTACTCCGTAAGCATCTCGTACGATTCTCAATTAAGGATTTCAATCAATTCCACTCGCCATGCTGATGCCTTTTTTTGAAAGAATTGGTCTTCATTTGGTTCAACCTTAAGGTTGAATATGTAAACCCTAAATATATTGGGAATATCGTAAGATATTCTGAAATTTATGCCGAACTATCTTTCAAAAGAAAATTTATCATATGGAAGTTTTAGTAACTCCTTTTTTCATTGTTATTTTTCAAGCATTTTTTCCTAGGTGCGTTTAACCTGGCTTCCAATGAACGATTGAACGTCAAACAGAGTATTTTACCCATTTTAAATGCAGGTTTTTGACAGTATATTGTGACTATTCATTACAAAACCTTCGTTTCCCTAACGTCCTCATCTCTATCACAGTCTTCAACATCCTATTGCCAATCAAAACGCTCTGCATTCATTTCTCATGCCACTATTTGATTCATCCCAACAATACCCTCTCCTCCCCTTTCAATCTTCCCCTTTTGTTTTCCTTTCCGTCCATTGTACCTTTTTTAATCCAACACCCATACCTCAAGAGTGTGAGGGTAAACACTAAGGCAGGACAAACAAACACCTAGGCAATTTTATGGACCAAGATGTTCAATGGGAAATTGATAATAGGGACGTTGAGTTAGGACGTCATAAAAATTTGTATGCCTTAACATTTAATGCGGAATTTACGTTTTACCATTCCCAAACGTTTCTAGATATACGTACAATGGGAAACAAATAACCACCGGTCCACCACCGAGTGGCAAGAGTATTAAAATGGTATTGTTCGATAATCCTTGTGCTGAAATGTCTTCAGTAAAAATGTTAAGGTTTTATCTTTGCTTATATGCTCTACATTTTTCCATTTTACTTGATTCCTTCAAATTCAGGATTTCTCAGTCCCAGGCCATCTATTTTATGGAGCCATTCAATGGATGGATATAAAAAAATAAGAAACAATGTTGCCTTGTTTCTTCGTAAAAATGAAACTGATGCTCGATCCAAACTTCCTGAGCTAAGAAATTTGACAACAAGGGACCCCTTTTAGTGAAGGCGTATATATTGGAAGACTCTCTGATTCCGGGGACTCTTACGGCTTCTACATGAGATTTCTTTTTTAATATTCGTGTGAAAAGGAGATTCTTTCACACCATATTTCGCTTCTCGTGACCTTTGTTATTGGTCATGTGTTTGTGGAGGAATACGGCAACAATGGATGTCTTTTCCCTCGGGACACATCCATTGAAAAGATTCACAACGGACGCTTAGTTCTTTTACGATACTATTATTCATTTCAGGCAAATTCAGAAAGATAACTGAAGGTATCCACTAAAGAAAAGCTTCTCGAAAAAAGGAGGAAAGTGTTCTATTGTGGAAAAAATGTGAAAGCTTTCTGTTCTATTTCTGACCATACCTTAAGTCTTGACGTCATTGATTGCCAGGAGATAGAATGAAGAGGGCTATTAAGGAGTAATTTTCCACTTTGGCAATTATCTTTGCAGAACTTCGGAAACTTAAGGTCATCTAGTTAATTCAGAATAAACTACTGGAATGTAATTCGGTACGATGAATGAAATGTCTAGCGAGCAAGCACTGAAAAATCTTAATATCGAAGTCACTTGTATGACATTTTTTCCATTAATTACAAATGTACGTCAGCTTAAATCTTGTAGAAAACTTAACCGTTAGTGCAAGAAGTGATTTCATGACGAATTTTATCTGGTCAGAGTCTAAAGGAAACGCTAATTCTTTTAAAGGTTATTGCGGGAATGTCAACTAAATTACTGGTTCAAAATCCGCGGCACCCGAACATAACTAGCAACACAACTTTCACCAAACCACAACAGAATTCTTTTTAAATTTCTTTTTAAACCTCTTTGTTGAAGTTACATTTTTTGTAATGTCTACCATTGATGAAATGAAGGATAAAACTATTTAGATATAATGTAAAATAAAAAATAAAGAATGATATAAGGCACTATGAAATATAGCATGTGTGTGTGTGTGTGTGTGTAGATTCAGAAGCTATTCATGGGAGTAAGTAGGATGTGAAGGAGCAATATGAGCCTTTGAAAATCGGATTGTAAGTTGAATGTGATTGTAGATAATATCAAACATGGATTGTCTTCACTCTTAGATTGGCATTTGAAGTGCAGATAAATATTATTCAATGCGTCTAAATGACGCGAGACCTAAAAATTGAAGCAACAAGTCTATTCATTGGGAGCTATCTTTAATTTCGTAAAATAAAAGGGGGGGTTTGGAAATATTATTAAGATCTCTTGCGTAGATTTATGTACGTCGTCCAGAAGGATCTTACTCACGGTTATTTTGGCTTATTGTTTATGAAGGAAGAATTTTAATTTTTCTTGAAAACGAAAGCTCACGTCGTACCCATGTTCAAATCTGTAGGAAATTCCGTCCGTCAATCAAAATGGAAAAAGTTTTGTAAAAACATCATGTATTCTTTTCATGGGTGCTCGGTGATTTTAAAAAAAGTGGAGCCAGAAAAAATAGTTATCATCTCAGTGAAAGCTTTTCGGGGATGGGGGCGTGACCCCCTACTTCTCTCCGGATTCGCCACTGTGAGTGTTAAAATTTGCATCAAAAATTAAACAGTGCTACAGTACTTTTTCATATTAGACCACTATATAATAAAAACATCAGACAGATTTTTTCTAATGTGAAACGAATCATAACTTAATTATACTTCAATCAAACAGAGCTCGGAAACTAGAGTGATGCGTTCTTCTCCTAGTATTTTGTATCCATTCGGGTGTTTATGTGCGTCCTTGGGTATGTTTGTGGATGAGTGTGGTAGTATAGGCAAGTGCTTCTGCGAATTGAAGGCACGTACGCTTCCTTCTGACCTTGTGGTGAGAAGACAGGGAGGCGACCAAGAAACCTGCTCACTCGGTGTTTGCTCGTGGTCGCGTTCGGTGTGGTTTTTCGCCTCAACTCCAATGCGGAACCTCTTCCCTAATAGCCCGGTGTTTTGTTCTTCAGCGAAGTGGTGAGGGCACCGAGGTGTCTTCGGGAGATCCATCTACTCATGAACGAACTCGGTCGACTGATGGTGAGTTTTTAATTGGACGCCTGTATTTGAGGCATGTCCGATAATTTTGCTTTGAATTCAACACGCGCATATTAAGTATCCTTAGTTTTCCTAGCAAATAGTGAAAAAATATTTTTGTGTCAGTGCACATTGAACAAAATATTTGATTCTGAAAAGATTGAGCTTTCTGAGCGAATTTCATTGCCGTAATGGCATTACAATGGTTTCCTTTTCATGTGATTGTGTTTTAAACGCGTTTTGTAACCTAAATTGTAGTGCAAAATGGTTTTAGAAAATTAATCCTCTATACATTAAGTGAGAATTCACACATTTCTCAGCATTGGTCACAGATATTATAACATTGCCGAGTAAGTATATCAATTTGGTGGGGGAGGAGAGAGGATTATTTGAAGAGATCCAAAGGAGGCAGTAAAGTTCGATGCAAATCATTTTGATTGGGGATTGGGGCAAGCAGAAGACAGTGAGGGAGGAGAGAACGTGGGACAGGTGACATACGTGTAGGTGGATGAAAATAATAGGCTAGATAGACGGAATGAAGGGCCATAGAATGCATGCGGGATGTTTTTCGGGTTTCTTTTTGTTTCTGATGTTAGGTGTTTTTTCGCGAGACCCTGAGAAATGTATATTTGTTAACTAATCAACTTCTGTCGAAATTGCCACTCCTCTTCTTCAAATGGGGAGCTGAACGGGAAACATGGGTAACCAATCATCTTGCATGAGATTATCAAATGGAACAATCAGATAAATAAATGCATAAATGGCACTCATCCGAAGCCAAATGTGGCCATCGCCACTAAGACATATTACTTGCCTTGTGTGTTTCGAAGAACACGTTTCCATAGTCACCTTGAGCTTCTTGGAAATGCCTGCGCCTCTGGGTGGGGTATTATTCAACAGACCCCGCGCGGAGTTAAGGAGGAGGAGAAGGCGGCTTCTCAACCGCTGATTTGAAAACTCGTGTCATTTTACGGAGCAGACTGAATTCGCACCAATGGTCAATTTGACCCGGGAACAATGAACTACACTATAAGCCAGACTCTCCGACTAGCGGTAGCGAGGAAACCCGCCGCCCTATGTGTGCCAGGTCACCGTGGAGTTTTGACTCCGCCTCCGATAGCGGCGGGCGCTTGGAACCCGAGCGGTCAAAACGTAGTAGTCAGACGACAATGCCAATCTGAAAATGCAGTAGGTGATGGCGCACCATTAAGAGCCGTTCTTAAATTATCAAATTCGTTAAGAAGCTCGAGGCATGCTGTCCCATTGCGTCACGTATCACCCCAGGGATTGAAATATAGGGTTCAAAAGGAGGAATCTTATGTAAGGCTACTAAGATATTTTTCAAATATTCTTTTTGATAGGAATTTTAATAAGCGTTAATCCCCAAAGAAGACATCGTGCTCACCAATTAAACTTTATCAGTATGTAAGCATTCATCAAACCATATACAAAGCGTTCCTGAACTTAAGCTTCATTTTACTGTTTGTATTTTAATGCTAAGAAAGTAACAAAAAACTCAAATTTTTTTTCTAGGCACCAGTTCAACCATATTTTTTTGTTCTTTTCGAATATCTTATTTTATCGTGAAAACTTTTTTATTTTTTTATAATTCGGGTGCACGTTGTAGGTGACTACTGGCTATTTTGAACTAATGTACCCCTTGCCCTGTAACTGTTTTCAGGTTAATATTTCCATGCCGCTTCGCAACCGTTACAAAGTCCGATTGCCTTGTATATGGGCCACCTAGTTGCTTCTATTTACTTTTCCTTCGAAAACTAGACCTGTCTTTCTCCCACTAATGTGTCTCGTCCAAGACCACAAGTCCTCGTGACTCCTTCTACCTCCTCCCCTTCACATGCTTGCATCCCAGTGTTCCATCACTCTATTCCGCCACCCCCTGCCCATTTTAGATTTTCTCCATTTCACCTACTCTGTGGTCTTTCCCAGGCATGCAGGTACACTTGAAAATTAGATAAGTATTTTGTATTCCATCAGAATGTACACCTGTCACTCTATCACGTTCGCGTGTATTTATTTGCTTAAACACAGCCCTATCTGTCTTCATTTTCAACGCTATTCTTTTCTCATTTGCTACTGTCAAGGAAAGGTGTATTGCCGTCGAAACTTTCTGTATCTGATACACTCTTTCTATTTCTCCTGCGACCATAAGACTGTGTGTTTCTAATTATCTCTGGTTTTAGGTTTAGCTAGGTATAATTCTTACAGGGGACTCCTGATGAACAGATTTGCTAATCTGAATATTCTTGGTTATCTTTTCCATTCTTTACTCTTATGGAAAAGAAAATCCATGGAAGTCCGACCCCCCAAAATATTCAACTGAAGGAATTAGGGACTTCGGTCTTGGCTCTAAATGTCGAACATCCCTTGTGTTTATGCTAAAGTTTCCAAGCGCCTTCTAATTCTCTAGGGTAAGTTCTGTGGCGGTTTCAAGTTTCGCTGCACTTTAATTAGCCAACCCTGGACATAAGGAACGCCCTCTGTTGGCAGCCGCCTCTAAATTGAGGAAGAAATTTTGCCTTGAGTCATTTCCTCCAGTCAGGATTACCATCCAACCCGAGAAACACTTCCGTCCATGTCCCTGGTCCATCCTAAGGTTTGTCAAGTTATTTTCTCCCTCTGCGCACCCAACTTTGCGACTTTATCTGTGCTGCAAGGGAGCGTCACGAGGCAATTACATTTCCGTTCTGTTAACGGTAGTCTATAGGACATCAGACCCCGATGAGTACGTATGACAGGGGCTGTTAGGTGATCAACTATTATAAATAGCCGTAATCGGTGCTTATTGGTGTTGGTTTTATTTACGTAAAGTTCGAATTATCATGCTTTATGCTTCATGCTGTTGAGGTGATGATTATTGCGATATAAATATAAATCCTTGCATTTATCTCTTCATCCAGCTGTCAAATTCCCTTAAAGTGATATCGCCTGCAAATGTTGTTCGGGGTGAAATCATTTCCTCTGTGCGAGTGTTAATTCGAATGATTTTGTGCACATCTAAACGCATACGAAGTGTGCTTGCAATATTCGTACTTTATTTTAGAGGGAATAAACCAGAACAAGGGGAAAAGTATACAGTATATCTTGGAGTTGGTATGGGCCACAATGGTCAGAGTATTAGGCGTATCAAAATAAAATTCGTGTTCAGCAATGAAGCCTGTGAGAGTTTAAAGGTGGATAGTGAGATGTAGGTGCGGAGAACATTGAAAAAGGAAACGGAAATCGATGGAAATGAAGACTAACGAAAGAAAACGAAGGAAGGAAAAAATGGAAGAAGGTGGTGGATATTGAGTGGCAATAATATGTTTGAAGCCTTACATATAAAGTAAGAAAATGTTGGATTATGAAACATAGGAAAGATAACAGCAGTAGTAGTGTTTATAGGAGAGATGAGTGACAACTGAGGTCGCTTGCGCCATTAAGAATAGGTGAGGGTGATTTTGTTAGGGTATGATACTGAGAGAATGAAGAAAGGTGGCGATCAATCCTGCATTACCCTTAACCAAAGAAGCCAATGGGTCACATACTTCATCCTCACCTCCAACGGACGGCGTTTTCCCTTAAAGGGCTCTCCACGTAGCCCCGCTGAAAAATTCTGCCTCCTCCGGGATTCTAACCTGGTCTATCTGGCGGGGAAGCCGATACATTAGCCACAACACCATCCTGATGCCACAGGAAGATGGCAGGAAAGTTAGAATTGCATGAAAAGGGTGGGAAAATATGTGGAGTTAGAAAATGGTTAACTGTGAAATAGCGGTATGCTGTATTCAGTATTGTTTTGGAGCGTGGCCTAGTATAAAAGCAGTGCTTTGACGATCGGTAGGTGAAAAAGTTAACTTTACCGTCTGATAAAAAAATGAAAACTCTCGATTGCTTTGTATTCGATAGATTTATTTGGACTTGAATTGGTCGGTGGTAAGTCTCCCCGAGGCTCGACCACCTCCATTGTTGGGGTTCTATCTGCTGTCGATTGGAATCAGACTAGAGTCTCCTATCGGGGGTGGAGGGAGCGGGAGAGGAGAGTTTGAATAGGAGAGTGTGGGGAGAGGGAGACAAAGGCGGAAAGCGAGTCGACCGGGGGAGGGACCGGACGAGCAATGCCCATCGAAAGGCCGCGAATTCCTCGATTGCATGGACGGAGAGACGATTGGGTAAATTGTGTGATTGGCAATTGTGGGTTCAAGGATGCTAGGGATCCATTGACGGAAGTGGAGCGGACAGGAACCGCGAGGAGAATGGTTGACGACGTGGGTATTGGATGTGGTCTCCGGTGTCCGGCTCCGAGAGTGGACCGGAAAATCGTCCCGTTCCCCATGCTACCTCTAATTATTGTCCGATGGAGCTGAGTTGTACCCGTAATTTTTTTTTGTTCATCCCTACGTGGAATAATGGGAGATTCCAAAAGGACATTTCGAAACTCAGTTTATTTTCTTGTCGTCCTGTCGTTCAACGATCATGATTCACACTTTAATATGCACGCTATGGCAAAATTGTCGCTTCAATGCAAACGTGGAGAGCTCATTTTCCCACATTAATCCGATAGTATAGAGATATTTTTAGTATTCGCCGAGACGAGAAGTTATATCTCTTTCTCAGAAGTCTCAGAAGTTATATCTCTTATATATCTTTCTCACTACCATGATTTTGTGCTCGGAACAAAATTTTTAGCATTTTATGTCACTTAGCGACTAATTAAACGATGATTAAGTCATTGATGTACCAAAATGTTAGTGTTCGAAGCCCAGATAATTTAGCCAGTTGAGTTTTTCAGCGTTAAGTTTCATGTGACAACGGAAATAATTTATTTTGTGAATGCGGATTTTCCATTGGATGAAATAAATGGGGAAGGAGTTATGAAGTATGAGAAATTTGGAATGAAGGGGGACCTAGTAGCCCCCGATTTATGGTTTTGGTTAGGAGAGTCAACTGTTGTACAATTGTTAATGTAACAATTTCAGAGTGTAAAAACATTCGCCTTGACCGGGATTCGAACCCGGATCCCTCGATGTCCGACCGAGTGCTGTAGCCACAATTTAGCAATTGTTAGGTTGTGTTCAAAACTTACCTTAATCGGTAAAATAGCAAACAGAATTACCTGCCGTATTAGGCGGAACGTATATATATATATATATATTTTTTTTTTCAGAAATTAGAAATTTGTTTGATCAAATATCCGCCATGCTCGATATACTAGTCTAATTAATGAAATGAACTATTTCGAGTGCAAGATGTGACTGAAATTTAGTATCTTTTTAATCCAGATTTACACCCAATTTACGTCGTAAACTTAACGTTAAGTGCGTGTATATGTGGAAGTCCAGTGAAATAACCAACGTTACTTTCAGTTTAATAGTTCTTTATAGACTTGGATGAAATTGACCAATGTTAGTTTTTACTTAATTTAAGAAAAATTATTACTTTTACGGCCTCTGGTCTCGGTACTTTTTTCCATTTCTTCTCGTCCTCTGTCTATTTTTTCTTCGCTTTTGGTGGAGATTTCACGAGTGTCCCTTCATCCATAGGTGGATACTGTACCAACGCCGCTCTCGACGAAATGATTTCAAGCATTCGGCCACCGCTATCATTTTGCAGCATTTGATAGTTTCAATGAACTTCTGAGATGAAATATTTCTTATGACGGGGATTATGGTCGTATTTTACTCTTAATTATTCGTTTTAAGTTTCATTGCATTATGTTTTTATATAATTTATGATCCCATGTTTCGTTACTGCGGGATTGAGTTAATTTCAACTCAAGAAAAACTGCACTGTCCGCATGGAGAATTCGTTGAATAGTCGTGGGGACTCGCGTTCGTTCGGAGGCGATCTACTCTTCTTTGCAATTCGTCTGCTCATGACTCAATATTGTAATGCCCCATTTTCCTCCTCTCATTCTTCGCCCATCGAAGGTCATCCCTCGCATTGATAGCTGGCCACAGCGGATTACACCTTTACGAGAAATCTCCGCGGTGACTAAGCGTAAAGAGGTTGGAGGAGACGGTCAACTACATATACCAAAGTTACATCCGAGTCGAAAGACGATATTATGGCCGAGAAAGTTTCGTCACTCTGAAAAAGGGTATATACTGGCGTGAATCAAGTAGAGTGTAGGTACCGTTTCTAGAATCACGTGTCTGGAAAGGCATCACCGCTCTATAGTGCGTGTAGCATAATCGCATTTAGCAGAAGGACGTTTAAAATTACATTAGTCTGCCAAAAGTTTTTTTTAATGGATAAGGATACAGCTTCACCTAATATTGAGTCCTAAGTGGTGTGTACAATTCAAATATAAGCAAGATAATCACGGGAGGATAGTTCATTCCCAGTGTCTCCTCCGCTTACCCAGGCAACTAAAACAACGCATTGTCTGGGTGAAGCAGAAGAAAGCACTAAGGTGACAGCAAGGATTAGCCTCTCTGTTCCTTCCATCAGTAGCAGTAGTTCCTCCAGCAGGGCTACCACGACCCATAAATAGATTTAACCACGTAAATAAATAGGAACATTATTTATTAGGGGAGTCGAACGTCGTATATACTGTAATCTATTCGACTATTCGGCGTTTTTAACCCGTTGTTACGTTACAAAGCATCACCTATTGTATTCTCTAGCTTCATTATTAGTGAATTTACAAATTTAACCCGTCGTTGTTGGCATACAAATTCTTAAACGCATATGAACGACAACTACCCGAAAATTGAAAAAGGAATTTACTTGATCAAAAAAACTGATTTGGAAACAGTTGTTTAACTTTAAAATTGATTAAAAGAGAAAAAATAATGAATTTAGTAATCCATTAATTTTTCGACCAAACAGTACGGAATATATGTATTTTTATTGTGCACTACTTGCGTAATAATGAAATTGTACCATTCCATTATGTTTTTGAGTCGTTTCTGCAAATCCTGGCATTATTTTTGTTGCGTGCATTCTGGGTCCCGTGGGTCTATCCAAGAGTGAGTCACAAACTAAAGGCCATGCAAAAATTAATACCCATTTCCGTATTATTTAACTGTATAGTTCAAAGGAAGTCTTAGAGCGATTTTCAAATCCCATTCCAGGGGTAAGGCAATACGAATAAATCGTAACTATTGGCCGTATGGCAAATGAAGCTCTTTCAGGTTTAATTTAATTATTTTATTTGAAAAAACATTTGCTGCGATATTTGAGAAAATATTTTATAAACAACACCTCACACTGCCGTATCCGAACCGATTTAACTCTTACCCTCCTTCAAATATATATCTCGTAAACAGTCAGTCACAACAATAAATAATATGGCTCGTTTTCGAAACAGGATTTCTATGAACACACTCTTTGAGATGGTTTCCATAGTCGAATATAACCCTGAGAATCGCACTCCGGAGTATACTGTTTTTCTTTCTTTTGCCCTCAAAATTTAGCGAAGAACAAAGGAATTTCTCTCCCTATTCCTGGCTTTATGTTGGATCTAAGTCGAATTTTCAGTAATTCAATGTATAAGATAACTTACCTATCAAACCAACCTTTGGATTGATAACAGTGGTCAAATGTATTGCTCTTACGAAAGATCAACTTGCTTGTGTAATGTAATTTTTATTCTTTTAGTAAATGCTACAGTTTTCGTTTTAATGGTACATCTATGGTCAATGGTTTCAATGGTTTTAACGGTCAATCCGAAGGTTAAAAATACGTGGGACAAGGTTTCATTGTTTGAAGTTCGATATATAATTAACGTGTGTTAATTTCTTATTGCCCAATCGGCTCTAATTAAGCAAGTGGAGATTTAAAATATAATTTTAGGAAGCAATGAATCCATTTAAACTCCATAATGATTTTGATGATTCCCATATTTAGGGATTTTTTATATTTTCATTTTGAAATGGTTAAGTTTGTGGCGCAAATGGCACTTTCATCACTATTGACAGTTACGTGTGTGAAATGTAGTTTGCAACGAATCAAGAAAAGGTCGTGGCACGAAGTTCAAAACAAGTATATGTTTGATGCAAATCAGGCTGGTAAAAAATAAACGGTGACTACAGCAACAAGTTATGTCTCGAAAAACTTCAGCTACAAATTTTCTTCCGGAAATCTCACATCACAGGCAAAAACTTTATATTCTTTTACCAAACTATTCAAGTGTTATGCTCCAGGGCCGAAGAAAGTACTTTTAAGGGAACGGATATGTGGCGGACTTGAGGAAAGTTTTTCATGAGGAATAGAGTAGGGAGGACACTTCTGGACCTATGGAACTAACTACAGACTCACAATGTAAGCTATTATATCCTGATACATTTACGACTACTGAAGAGTATTCCTTTATATTAGCGGCACTGAAATAAAGCTGAACAAAATAAAATATTTGCAAATTTTTATTAAGACCATCACAACTTACGAAGCAATTCACTTTAGTTTCTCCTGTGAATGACTGAGATAACTTAAGACTTTGTCCTCAACACTTTTTCTTGTAAACGCGTTACGTATTTCAAAATTTGGTAATTAATTATTTCAGACTCAGTGCCATAATTTTGAGTTGAGACTTAATGGAAAAAGACAAGGGTCTTTTCCAGTTTAGTCAGACAAGTTTAAATAAAACACAGTTGGGACAGTTCCACTTTTTTGAAGAAATTTAGGACTTTTAGAAGAAGTTGAATAAAATAGCTAGTGTAGTAAAAGGAGAACTGTAATTGGTAAAACGGAGGAGAGTATTGATGACAGGGACCAAGAGTAAAGATGTAAAAAATACATGTGAATGTTTGAGGGATATTTGAGGCCAAGACTTTGTAGAATTCCATTTTACTCAACAAAAAAAGAATCAAAATAACTTTCCAATTCATATTATGCCACAACATAGAAAAGGAACATGACGTAGAAGAAGATAGCTTTGGTCCAGGCATACTCGACGATGAAATAGAAAGGGCATTAAAGGAGATGAAAGCAAATAAGGCCGTGGGGGTGGACAATATCCCTGTGGAACTGTTGAAATGTTTAGGAAAATGTGGGAAGAAGACTCTATATAGACTGATTCGTAGTATCTATGAAGAAGGAATCTGGCCGGAAGATTTTGTGAGATCGGTGTTAGTTCCTATTCCAAAAAAGGCAAAGGCTTCGTCATGTGAGGATTACAGAACAATAAGTTTGATATCTCACGCAGCTAAACTTATTCTCAGGATCATCAACAAAAGGATAGAGAGTAAGGCAAATGATTACTTAGGGGATGATCAGTTTGGGTTTCGGAAGTGAAGAGGTACGTGCGATGCCATTGCAGTAATGAGATCACTAATCGAGAGGAACATAGAATACAATCAGGACGTTTTTGCCTGTTTTGTAGATTTCGAAAAAGCGTTTGATAGAGTGAATTGGGAAAAATTGATGCAAGTATTGCAGAAAATAGAAATGGATTGGAGGGACAGGAGACTGATCCGCAACCTGTACATGTCTCAGACTGCTCAGGTGCGAGTGGGGATGGGCAGTGTTAGGAAGAGCAGTGTTAGGAAGAAAGGCAGGGTTGTCCATTGTCACCGGTGCTGTTCAACGTATATGTGGAGGAAATGATTAAAGAGGCATGGGAAGAACTGGAGGTAGGAATGAAAGTCGGAGGGGAATTCGTAAAATCGGTTAGGTTTGCTGATGACCAAGCATTAGTGTTCAGTCAGCCAAGGGGTTGCAAGCAATTTTGAGTGAATTGGAGGTTCAGTTCGATAAATATGGGATAAGAATCAATATTAATAAAACAAAGGTTATGCGATTTTCCAGGAAGAGAAAGGCTAAGCTAAATATTAAAATAGGGGGGGAAAAATAGAACAGGTAGAACAGTTTACATATCTCGGAAATGTTTTGGACCAATACGGTCAAAGTGGTAGGGACGTAAGGAGAAGAATTCAGCTAGGCAAAGAGGATTTCTTAAGGAGGAGGGAGTTGATGACGGGTACGTTGAGTAGGGATGTTAAGATAAGACTCGTAAAAACTCTTATATGGAGCGTAGCTATGTACGGCGCGGAAACATGGTCGCTGAAGCAGGAGGATAGACGTAGATTGGAGGCTTTTGAAATGTGGGTGTGGAGAAGAATGGAGAAGCTGAAATGGACCGAAAGGAAAACAAATGAGGAAGTACTGGAGATGGTGGGTGAGGAGAGGTGTTTGTTGAGAGAAATCCTATGGAGGCAGGAAAAATGGATGAAAGGCGTATTGAGCGTTAGTGGAATGTTGAAGAATGTAATAGAGGGGAGAATGTTGGGCAAGCAAGAAAAGGGCAGGAACAAGAAAATGATGTTGGACGGGATGAAGGGAGGAAAGAATTACACAGAGATGAAGAGGGACCTGATGTAGATGAGGTTGCTGGATTGGGTTTTGTTTGGAGTTGCAAAATGTCTATTTGATAGTTGTGTCCATCCAAAAACCTACCTTAACCGGTGGATTACCTAATAAATAATATTATGCTACAGTTTAGGGAATCTATTTGACAGTATAAATTTCTATACAGTGGAAATGCGAAGTTATTATGACAAGTGAAAGGTTTAATATGTAGCGTACTTTTTAATGGCTCCGAAACATCGCTGGAGTCGCTGGAGGAAGTTAAATAGGCGTAGATCGAAGGCTTTTGGGATACCGGCGTGAAGAAGGATTGGGAGAATAAAACGATCGGAAAGAAAAACCAATGAAAAAGTACTAAATATGGTAGCTGAGGAGAAAAGATTTTTCCAAAAAAAATCAATGTAGGCTAGAAAAGTGGATGCAATGCATTCCGAGAAGAAAAACTAATGTTTACAATATTGGGTGATCTAACGTGGAGAATATTGCGTAAGGGAGGTAGAGGAAGGCAACAAATAGGCATTCTGAATGAAGATAGGCAGGAAGTATAGTGAAAGAGTAATTTTTGTAATCCAGGCATTGTAGTAATTTAAAACATTCGTGCTTAATGGAACGTAGACAAGTAGTGATTATGCAGTTGAAATATCCAAAATCAACTCTGACAGATGCACTATTATCAATAATTCGTATTTAAAAGGGAAAAATGAATACGAAAAAATGCAATACGGTGTAAGACGCGGCTGCGTTATTAATATTCCGTTTCAATTTTGTAGTCCATGGTAACATTATTCTAACCGTGCTTTTTTGGTGAAGAGGACAGTTTTTAGAACGATAGAAAATTTATCATTCCAAGGGAACACCATTCCTGAAAACCCTGTAGAAAAATTTGTGAGTCTGATTGCATAAAAGAATGATGTTTTCCTGAAGTGCTTGGATTTTGTGTTCGTATACCTCTACGTTTTACCCTCTTGTGTAAGCGATATCATCAGTGAGTGTTATCACGATATAAGCACTCATTTACTCGGCCCATGGCTTATGATACTTGAAAATATTACCTGTAAAAATGCGGAAGTAGCTTGGCAAAATGGGTTTGAATTGAATGTCTACTCTGAGACCTTCAACAGATCTGTGGGCTATGGTTCTGAATGGATTAACAACAATATTCAAGTTCATTTAATCACGTAAATTTTTAGTATGACATGGTATTTTTAACATACATCGAATAGTGACTTCCTGGCTTGATTGAAATTTGCCTCGCTTGTTTTTTGTTATCGCAAATAATTCGTGAAATAATAAAGAAGAAAGCATATTTTCGATTCTTTAGTCAGATTTTTATCAACAAATATGTATAGCCTACAAAAATATGTATGAGGAAGTCATATATTCCATTACGGAGCATGCAAGTTCAAATTTTTCTCCAATCGTTTTGGAAAACCTTTGAAAATTAATTAAAATTTTAGCTATATCTATGGTGGGTGTCATTTTGAAAACATTTATCAGTATATATTTCTTTAACATAGCCTGCAGTGTTAAAATATTTTTCCAAGAGTGGTAATTTCATTTATTTATATTTAGTAGGAATTTTAATCATATTTGTTGATTATTTTTTTATCTGTCAACACTGTTTGAAGAGATTATTAGTCTGCCTTCACTTTGTCCTGCGGTAGCTTGCGCAACGCAATCATGGTGGTGGAAAAACATTCATGAATGAAGTATTTCCACATTGAGGTGGTAATTTAATCTATTTTGCCATAGAATCCTTCATATTTTTGGCATTTGATTTTGGTGCGCGCAATTTGACGCTAAAATGAATAAAACATTTCTTCAAACATTCAATTTCTCGGAACCTTGTGCAAAGATGTCAAGGATGGCGGGAATTTCCGCTTCATCGCGCATTCATAAAGAAGAAGAGCCTCTCCTCGACTCTGGGTCTCTTTGAGCTTTACTCATTTGAAAGAAAAAAAACTTAAGTGAGAACCACTCGTCGATTCCTCCGAAGGCGTGTTGTCTTGAACTGTGTCCGTAAACGTCTTTTGTGGCGAGTTGCAAACAGCAATTAACTCCCCTGAGAACGGAGAACCGAAGAACTTAAGCATCTCAAAAGAGAGTCGGGCTGTTGTTTGCCGAAGAAGGAGGGCGAGAGATTTCTCGCGCTCGACGGGGCGAGAAGTTGGGGAGGGTTGGGCAAACACCGCCAAGCGTTCCCTCCACACTACCCCCCCCCCTCCTTCTCCATCTACTCCACCTTCCCTCCCCCCGGACACGAAACACACGAGTTACTAGCGCCCCCATGAAAGGTATGTTTTGAACTGGGGAGAGAAAAGACGATGGGGTGACGGATAGTATGGATGGGAGTGGAGTATGCTTTGGTTTGCAAGAAACGGTCTCGGAGGGTCTGGCGGACAAGTGCCGTCTTCCCATTTACTTGCGTCACGAAGGAAGTGTCGTTGTCGTCTTTTTAACGCTTTGTGCGACGTTTCTCGGGAAATAAATTTCTTTCATCTCTTCTTAAGTCCATTTTTAGTCGTCTCGACACGAGTTGCTATTTATCTTTGCAGTGCATCGAGCGATATTAGATAAAGTCTATATTTTTTCCATTTCTTCTTCCATTATTTATTTATACACACCCTGCAAGTCACCGCCAGGGTGTGTGGCAGGGGGTGAATACATACCAGAATAATTTCACTTGAGCATGGTCCTACCGGGGTCGAACAATGTTATTACGATCCCCTATTGCACTTGGAAAAAATGATATTTTAAATCTATTGTCCTGCATTTAATCTCTCTAATTTTATAAACATGATCTCTCCTACCGTAGTAAGATGGGGCTAATACATTTCCGACATTACTGCTAAATAGACATCCTTCCAATTTATGCAAGATCTTCAATCTGTAATTTAACTTTCGCTCCATTTGAGTGATTCCCAGCCTAGCTGCTCTAATATTTTGGATACGCTACTAAGTTTATCATAATAATATTTTACAAATGTAGATCCTCTACGCTGCACGCAATCCAATTCGGCAATTAATCCAACTTCATGATTAACCCATACTCCTGCATCATATTCTAAATTAGGCCTAACATTCCATTACATACAACCTATTAGCCTATCTCGAACTGACAGAACGTGAAAGGAAACCAAATCTTGCATTGGTTGACATCTAGAGAAAACACTGTCTTATTGATGCATTGGTCTCAGCATACTCCTATATTTCATAAAATTGGGAGTAGAATATTGGGCATATCTTGGTATGAATATACAGGATTTACGCTTATGAATGCATCATAAATTATTAGTAGTAATTGTATAAGTACTAACGAATCGATCCCACTTTAAGAATTTTTAATAATTTACCAAGTATTAAATTAAAACGAAATATATCACAAATCTTTTTCGCTGAGCCCTCCAAACCTTTGAATTCTATGGTCTCAGGCTCGACTTTGTGGAGGTTCATGTTCGTTTTAAACGAATATACTTTGTAACTTCCACACAATTTTTATTCGTAATACCGGTTTCAACGCTTCGGCGTCATCATCGGGTACAAAAATTTTTCTTCACCACAGGGTAATATATATATATATATATATATATATATATATATATATATATATATATATATATATATATATATATATATATATATATACATATATATATATATATATATATATATATATATATATATATTTGAACTCTTTGGAAGGAATGTCGGGGGAGGGGGGTGGTGGGGTGAAAGGCTAATGGGAGGAAGGGGGGTTAGGGGGGAAGCCGCGTGGCTTGCAGGTGAAGGTCCGTTGGGGGGGATAGTATGGACGGGAGTGGAGATATAGTATATAACGATAGTATGGACGGGAGTGGACATAATATAACACTTAGAAAGTCTCACGGATGTGAATAATAATATTTATATGAAGTTAGCACTAGTGGACAAAGACAAAAACACAGAAATATACAAAAAAGAAAAGAAACTACCTAGTTTTAGATTTTTCGGTGATCCAAACCAGGATCCAAGAACTCCTCCTCCATACAGTTCCTTCCTTCTCTTCCTTGAGAAAGGTGGCTTGGACCACCGAAAATTCGAAAACTAGGGAGTTTCTTTTCTTTTTTGTACATTTCTGTGTTTATGTGTTTGTCCACTAGTGCTAACTTCACATACGTTATATATATATATATATATATATATATATATATATATATATATATATATATATATATATATATATATATATATATATATATATATAATGTATGTGTTATATATATAAAACCATAAACACAGTAATCAACCCGAAGGTCGGTTTAGTAGGTGATGGTAGAGCTCACCCATGTACCAAGCCCCCTATACGGCGTGTGAATATTCACACATCAGGGTAGGGGGGCCAGTTCCTTTCCCTGTGCCGGTTATGGTTTCCCAGGAAGATCTGGTACCCGAAAAATCAACTAGCTTGGGTGGAGCTGCAGGTGCCCAAAGTGACTTGCCCGGGAATTGAACCCGGGACCCTCCGGTCAGCAGTCCAACGCTCTACCCGCTAGACCACCGCGACCCGCGTTATATATATATATATATACATATATATATTGTATCTTGTACAATCACGCACTAAATAGAAATTCATCTAGGTGTGTTATAACTAAAAGCTGAATATATTCGAGTCAATTTTCAAGTTTTAAAATGTTTACGAATTCCATTCGCGTACTGCGCATCGATGAAAATTAAAGATCATGGAATCATCCCGGTGGTCCTTAATTCTTAAGTGGAGTTCGCTCTGACAACGTACGTTTAATAATAATATTTTTCATATTTCTCTGTTCCATTTTTCTCGGTAGCAATTTGCAATCCAGCTCGTTTCCAGCAGGTAAAACTCCACTAATGTTTCTTGAGTTAGGCTGTGACCATCATGTGTGACGTTAGAGTTAAGCCATCAAAATCATAAAATTTAAACTTTATGAAACATAAAAAGCTAGTTCACTAAAAACAGTACGTGAATGTGAATTTTTTTAGAGATCGGTGCTTTCTATGTGCTCCTTAGGTTGTTTCACGAATTCCAGCGCCTACGTATGTATCTCATCTGGCCGCCATTGGTAGAGTATGGCAGTGTTTCATGGTTAAATGATCTTGATTGCTTGATGGGCGCGTCAACAATAGGGTTTGCGCCAACGAATGAACTTGAAGACTAAATGAGAAATCGTGGGGCGTTGAAATTTGGGAAAGGAATTGCTATTAAGACAGTTACCGGGTAGAAGTGAAGACTGTTCGAGCGTAGTCACCGTAACGAGATAAATTAAAGCCCGAAGATCTTTCTCTCGAATTGTTAATGACGATGATCCCCATACGAAAACAAAAGGTTCTTTGCGTTCCACTCTCCTAATTGTGTGAAGGAGGGATTTTTCCACTAATTAGGCCCACCGGCGATTTGAGGAGTGATTTTCACCCGAGACGGAGTTTTGTTGTGGAGTTTCAGAGCGACCGTGAAATGGGTAGAGGCCTAAGAAAAAAAATTAAACTTTATACATATACATATATATATATATATATATCCCTCCTATGGACCTTGACGTGGTAGAAGGGCTTGTTCGTACGTTCCGATGACCCCTAGAGATCTGCGGGCTTGAGCAATGATAATTGTTCATATTGAAATGAAATAGTTTACTTTGTAATTCTATACACTTTATTTAAAATAAACACGACCCAAGTTTCGACGTTGAACGTCATCATCAGGTGATGACCTGATGGTGACGTTCAGCGTCGAAACCTTGGTCGCATTTTTTTTTAAAAGTTTGTGGAATTACAAAGTAAACTATTCATTCAATATTTTATGCAAATGCCATAAATTTACGCCTGAGGCAATAAAAATTGCTCATGGTAGGGTCATCCATAGCACCTAGGTCGAATTTTAGGAGCCTAACCTAAAGGTTTAAGAACCTAATGGTAGTCTACGCAGCGTCTGTTCCTCAGTGAGGTGGCTGCAAAGGCGTCTGACCCCAGTGGGGCGGCCATTAAGTGATGGTGTCACGTTAAAAACACTATTAAAGAAGGCAACGGGAAACCACCTCAATTGTCATTCCCCAGACCAAATGATGGACACGAGAGAAATTGAGTCCTGGCAACTACGGGACTCGGCCCAAGCGACCGTGTGTCGTGCCCGGCAGCAGGGGAGGTAAGTCTTCATCTACATCTACTCAATACCCCGCAAGCCGCTGCAAGGGAGTGTGGCGGGGGGAATAACAAAATATTAATAAGTCTTCCGCGGTCGTCATCCCACGAAACCCTTGAAAAAGAAAACCGACAGCAGCAGGGCAGAAGACGCAGAAGAAGAAGACCAAATTAGTTAGAACTTGGAATGTTGGGACAGGAAAATTAGAGAATATTAAGAGAGAGATAGAAAGATAAAATATAGATAGTTTGGTTTATGTGAGGTGAGATGGCAGGATAGTAGGGAATTCTGAAGTGATAATTATAGAATAACATACAGCGGCGGGGACGAGAGCAAACGGAGGGTTTCCATAATATTAAATAAAGAGGTAGGAGGAATCGTAGTAAACATAGAATAAGCAACCGATAGATTATTTGTAGCAAAGATAAAAACAGGACCGACGAACTTGGTCATTGTTCGGATATTTATGCCACCTAGCAGTAAAAAGTAAGATGAAGTGGATAGGATATACTATCAGTAAGAGGACATAATCGGGTGTGTTCCTGCAGGGAAACATTTGATAGTGATGGAACATTGGAAAACGACAGTAGGCGAAGGAAAAGATGGTGATAAGGTGGCGGACTACGGTTAGTTACTAGTAATACCTGTGGGGTGAAAACGATGGAGTTCTGTAGGAGACAGGGGTTAGTCATTACCAACACTTGGCTTAGATACCACAAACGGCGTAAGTATACAAGGAAATTTACAGGTGTCTCAGAAAGGTATCAGATAGATTATATTCTGGTTAGGTACAGATTCAGGAAGAGTGTGATGAATTCGCACAGCTTCCCGGGAGTGGATGCGGACTCTGAGCACAACTTAGTTGTTATGAAATGTGACGTCCGTCTCAAAAAGATAAAGCAGGGGCGGCGGGGTAGGTAATAGAATTTAGAAGCATTAAATGGATTGAAAAGAAAAGAGTATCTGCAGTCTATGGAGAATATCATGGGTGACTGTAATGAGCTGATTACTATCGAAGAAAAATGGGAATTTATCAAGAAAGGGATATCGAAAGCCGCAAAAGAAACTATAGGAACCCTTAACGGGAAAAGGATAAGAAAACCATGGATCACGAACGAAATGATTAGAATGATAGATGAGAGCAGAACATGAAAGAACGTGAACAGAGAGTTGTGTGGTAGAAAGTACAAAGAGTTCAATAATAAATTGATAAGGGCAACAAATAAAGCGAAATAAGCATGGTGGAAGACGCAGTGCGAGGATAAGGAAAGTTTGCAGAAGAGGCTTAAATCACTTTCGGGAAGTAAGAAGGGAAGATTTGTGCTAACAGTTAGAGATAAGTCGGGTAAGAAAATAGTTGACACAGAAAACATCCAAGAGAGATTGAAGGTATATATAGAAGAACTGTATGGTAAGGATCTTGGGCCAACAAGGTTAGACATAGAAAAGAAACATGACGTAGAGGAAGATAGCTTGAGTCCAGGCATATTCGACGATGAGACAAAACGGGCATTAAGGGAGAAAAATTAGATAAGGCCTTGGGGGTAGAAAACCTTCCTGAGAAACTAATAAAAGGTTTAGGAACATTTGGAAGGAAGAGGCTATCTGGGCTGATTCGTAGAATTTATGAGGAAGGAATTTGGCGAGAAGGCTTTGTGAGATCAGTATCACCTCCTATTCCGAAAAAAGGTAAAGGCTCTATCATGGGAGAACTATAAAACACCAAGTTTGATACCCCACGCAGATAAAGTTGTTCTCAGGATCATCAGCAAAAGGTTAGAGAGTAGGGAAAATGATTACGTAGGGAATGATGAGTTTGGGTTTAGGAAGGGAAGAGGCAGGCGTGATGGGCAGGTCGATTATCCCCGGTGCTCTTCAACGTATATGTGGACGAAATAATTATAGAGGCAAGGGAAGAACTGGAGGTAGGAATTGAATTCGGAATGGAATTATTAAAATCAGTTAGATTTGCTTATGACCAAGTTTCCATTTATCAGTCAGACAAGGGGTGGCAAGCATTACTGAATTAATTAGAAATTCAGTGCAATAAATATGGGATGATAATCAATATTAATGAAACAAAGATTATCCGATTTTCCAGAAAAAAAGGCTAAGCTCAACATTAAAATTAGAGGGCTAAAAACTATAGTACGTATAACAGTTAACGTATCTCGGAAGTATTTTAGACAACGCGTATCGAAATAGTAAGGATGTAAGGAGAAGAATTGGGCAAAGAGGCTTTCACAAGGAGGATGGAGTTGATGACAGGAACGATGTAAGTAAGATATCGAGTAAGGATGTTAAGAAAAGACTCGTTAAAACTTTGATATGGAACGTAGTTATGTGCTCGAGTTCACTGAAGCAGGATGACAGAAGTACGGTATGGAGAAGAATGGAGAAGGTGAAATGGACTGAAAGGAAAACAAATGATTAAGTACTAGGTATGATGGAGAGAGGTTTGTGGAGAGAAATCCTATGGAGGTAGGAAAAATGGATGAAGGGCGTATTGATAGGCAGTGGGAGGTTAAAGTTTGTAGGGGGGGGAATATTAGGCAAATGGGGAAAGTGCAGGAACGGGATAAGAATGCTGCACCGGATGAAGGGAGGAAGGAAGTACACAGAGATCAAAAGGAGCTCGATGTAGCGTAGGTTTCTGGACTCTGTTTTTTTAGGAGCCACAAAATATTTATTTCGTGGTTGTATCCATTCAAAACATACCTTAATCGTTGTATTACTTAATAATAATATATATTCATTCATATGGATATACATATAAGAAAAAAGAAATTGGAAAACATACAAAACGCTAACAGCCATTCGTTCGCCATTTGGCGAGTTTTCGCGTTTCAATGTGTGTGAGGGTATATATATATATATATATATATATATATATATATATATATATATATATATATATATATATATCGATGATGCGGAAGTACTCACGAGAGCAATATAACTTTTGGACGGAACAATAGAACACAGAATAAAACAGATAACACGTAAAAGGACACTCACACTGTAGGTGATTTAAGCTTTTGGCCCACTCCGAGGCCTTCTTCAGGTCAGTCTGACCTGAAGAAGGCCTCGGAGTGGGCCGAAAGCTTAAATCATCTACAGTGTGAGTGTCCTTTTACATGTTATCTGTTTTATTCTGTGTTCTATTGTGCCGTCCAAAAGTTATATATATATATATATATATATATATATATATATATATTATTAGGTAATCTACCGGTTAAGGTAGGTTTTTGGATGGATACAACTATCAAATAAATATTCTGTAACTCCAAACAAAACCCAATCCAGCAACCTAAATTACATCAGGTCCCTCTTCATCTCTGTGTACTTCTTTCCTCCCTTCATCCCATCCAACATCGCTATCCTGTTCCTATTCTTTCCTCGCTTGCCCAACATTCTCCCCTCTATTACCTTCTTCAACATTCCACTACCGCTCAATACGCCTTTCATCCATTTTTCCTGCCTCCATAGGATTTCTCTCAACAAACACCTCTCCTCACCCACCATCTCTAGTACTTCCTCATTTGTTTTCCTTTCAGTCCATTTCACCTTCTCCATTCTTCTCCACACCCACATTTCAAAAGCCTCCAATCTACGTCTATCCTCCTGCTTCAGTGACCACGTTTCCGCGCCGTACATAGCTACGCTCCATATCAGAGTTTTTACGAGTCTTGTCTTAACATCTCTACTCAACGTCCCCGTCATCAACTCCCTCCTCCTTGAGAAAGCCTCCTTGCCTAGCGTAATTCTCCTCCTTACGTCCCTACCACTTTGACCGTATTGGTCCAAAACACTTCCGAGATATGTAAACTGTTCTACCTGCTCTTTTTTTCCCCGCCTATTTTAATATTTAGCTTAGCTTAAATCACGAACGTAAAAATATTTACTAGACCGGGATTTGAACACCGGATCTTCCAATTGCCGGGCGGATGCTCAAACAACCGGGGAATTTGGTGGTATATCACTTTGAGAATCGCAGTGTGAATTGGATTTCTTAGATAGCTCAAGGGCTAGAATCCCGATCTAGGAAATGTTTTCACGTTTGTGATTCTGTCTGATTCCGCCTTCCCCACCTCTTCTGTGTTCGTCCTTTATATATGTTCCGAAACCTTTTCTTTATATCTATTTCCATGTAATATATATATATATATGTTTATATATATATATATATATATATATATTCACTTTCCAGGAAAAGCCACGAACGTGCACAATGAAACTCACTAAATAGTCACAGCAAACACAGAAACCAAAACACACAAAAGAGGGACTCACTAGTTCTCGAATTTTCGGTGGTGCAACCACCTTTCTCAAGAGGAATTAGGAACAGAACTGAGACAGAGGAGAGCCCAAAAGCCGTGGCAGGAAGGAGAAGGGGGAAATGGGGGAAAAAAGAGGGGAAAAGAGGGGAAAAGAAAGGAAAAGGGGCGAAAAAAAGGGGGGAAAGGCATTCGAGGTGAGGGGTGTATATATTTCTCCTTCAGACTTAGCCCTCCTTTCCCCTCCCCACCCACGCACTCCTCATTTCTATATCCTTCCGAAGATTCACAAGCCGGGTAATCCTGGTCGACCGATTTTATCCTCCCGTCACTCCCCAACAGAAAGAATCTCGGCATTTGTAGACCACTATCTCCAGCCGATTGTCCAGGCCCTACCATCATTCACTAAAGATTCCTACCATTTCCTGGATAGGTTAAATTCTATCTCCCTCCCTCCAGATGCCGAGATCATTATGGCCACTATAGATGCCACATCCCTGTACACATCCATTCCCCACTTAGAAGGTCTCTCCTCCCTCCAACACTACCTCTCCCAACGCCCTGAGCCACACATCCCCAGCACAGATTTTCTCCTCAGCCTTTCCGAGTTCATTCTTACCCGCAATTCCTTCTCCTTTAATGATAAATTCTACCTACAAATCAAGGGTTGTGCCATGGGTAGCAGGTTCAGCCTGTCCTATGCAAACCTCTTTCTTGGTCTCGCGGAGAATAAATTCCTGTCACAACAACCCCTGAAACCGCTATTGTGGCTCAGATATATTGACGATATTTTCCTTCTCTGGCCACATGGTCCTGATTCCCTGAAAACTTTCTCCTTCACGTCTACAGTTTCCTCCTCCCAAATCGCCTTCCTAGATGTAAACATATCATTTATAGACCAGAAGTTTCACACATCCGTACATATAAAACCCACAAATAAACAACAGTACTTACATTTCAACAGCTGTCACCCATACCACACCAGACGTTCCATTTCTTATTCCCTTTCCATAAGGGGACACAGAATTTGCAATGACCCTGACTCCCTAGACAATTTCCTCATAAATTTACACCATTCCCTCCTCAAACGAGGTTATCCTGAATCCCTCCTGAATAAGAGGATCCGTAGACATACTTACACTCCCAGACCTTCCACCACCGCGAAAAACCACCCTCTTTTAATTTGCATCACGTTTCTTCCTGACCTAGAATCTCTGCGTTCTATCCTAAAGGACCTCTATCCTATCCTCAAAAACCACAATTCCACCACCAACCTTTTCCCCAAATGCCCCTCTGTCACTTTCAAACGCCCCGCCAATCTATCAGATCTTCTAAAATCTACCAATCCACTTCTTAAATCCTCGCCCCGTTCCAAAATCACTCCCTGACCCTCCAATAAACCTATGTGCAAAACATGTCCTATTTTCCTAACCAGAATCCCATCCCTCTCCCACCCGCTCTTTAACTCTCTCCCACCAATTCCCTACTCCTCGTGTACCTCCAGTAATGTTGTCTACCTACTCAAGTGCCAACTTTTCCCTGCCTTTTACATTGGACAGTGTACCACACCCCTTAATATTAGAATCAATAATCATCGAGCCTCATGCAACAATTCCTCCCTTATTGGTATGCTCCCAATCCCCAAACATGCCTCCGAACACAACACTGCCTTTGACCAATGTTTTAAAGTATCCGTCTTAGCATCCCTCCCACACCTCCACTGAAACTCAAAACATTAGAGCTAGCTTTCATCTGGCTCTTGGATTCCTGGAATCGCCTAGGTATTAATATTAGACATTAATTGCCCCCTTTATGGATATAATTTCATCCCCCTCCGCCCCCAACAACTTCCATATCATCCCCACTTTTTTTTAAAATTCCAGCGCTATACACTACCCCTCACCTCGAATGCCTTTCCCCCCCTTTTTCCCCCCTTTTCCTTTCTTTTCCCCTCTTTTCCCCTCTTTTTCCCCCATTTCCCCCTTCTCCTTCCTACCACTGCTTTTGGGCTCTCCTCTGTCTCAGTTCTGTTCCTAATTCCTCTTGTGAAAGGTGATTGCACCACCGAAAATTCGAGAACTAGTGAGTCCCTCTTTTGTGTGTTTTAGTTTCTGTGTTTGCTGTGACTATTTAGTGAGTTTCATTATATATATATATATATATATATATATATATATATATATATATATATATATATATAGATGAAACATTAAAAAATCCAAAACTTTTTCCATGGAGTGAGTGGGATGGGAAGTTACATTTGACGACTGAATGGTAATGATTTGATGATCTTTTCGAGTTACCTCTACCATTGATCCAGGGAATAGAGAGGGAGAAAGGGGAGAAATAAAAGTCGGCCTTAGGTTATTCTGTTGGGGGAGGGGAGAAACAGAAGGGATGGTCTCTGAACAGTATTTGAGAATTCGGGAAATATATATGATGGATTCAAGTCACAACTCTAAAAAGTTTCACTTTGGGAAAAACTAACTTCTGAGTTGGAAGAGTCTTTTCGATCGATTGTCGTAGAAACTACAAAATAGGTGAGGAGAAGTTTTAGTATTCATGTTGCACACTGCCAGACGGATTCGTCCATGAATGTTAGCGGGCAGGTTTCTTTGGCATGGAAGCACGATTGTCACCTCTTAAAGAATAGACGACGCTTGTGGGTATTTATGAAGTTCCGTCATTCGCGATAACTGTGTCTATTCTCCTCAAAAGTACTTTAGAGCGTTAAAAAATGATATGGAATTAATACACTCCCTTCCTTGAGTAATTACTTCTGATTTGGAAAGCTTTCCTTTGTTTAATCCAGTCTCTCCCCCTTAGTGAAGCTTTTCAATTTTTTTTGACATTGGCATCTCCAATTCTTTCCAGACTTACCCTTTTGATTCGCTCTGGGAAGGACCTCAGGACATTTTTTCATTCGCAATCTCTTCCTCGTATTGTCGATTGTTCCAAAATTTCAAAGCATTTTGAATCTAAGGGGTGGCGGAATTTTCTTTAGGTTTAAAAATCCTTTGAGGTCGGGGAAAATTGAGCTTTAAGTAACTTACTCTTTCCTTTCATTATCTACTTAAAATTCGTTGGTAGATGTTTTAATAGTCGGCTTACTACGGAGAAAGCTTTGCTTCTACCTTCAGTCATTGGCGGATACAAGGGAGGAGGGACACGGGGCTCATTCTCCACTGCCCATAGAGGAATATTTTTTGTTTTAATACGGCATTAAAAATTAGTATTACTTTTACGCCAGGCACTAAATTCCAACATCCGTAACTAGTTTAAGAATTAACATAATTTTTTTTGTTTTCCGCATATAAATAGGTTTATATGATTATTTTTTTATTTGTATGAAGTATATTTTTAACTTTGTAATTTTTTAGATACGCTATCGTCCACATTTCAAATAAGGAACTATTACAAAAAACATCACATGAACGAAGACATTCAAAAAACCCTCACCACCGCAATCTTGATCGTGAATCCTTTGTAATTAAATGAAAATCAGTCAGACATTTGATGGAAATCGAAATGGTTTGGTGGGTATTTTACTGGCTTTCTCACCAAAAAGAATCTGGTTCAAATCTCGCGGTGGCCGAATTTTTTAGTCCTATCCCGATCCCTACTTGGGGTTTCATGTGGATAGAAGTTCAAGTGGAGCATGCTACCTGTCGAATGGTGCGTTAAATTGGGTGAGGCTGCTTTGGTTCCTTTCATTAATATAGGAGGCTAATACCAACACCAAGATTCTCTCTCTCTACCCTTCCTCCGCCATTCCCGGAAAATATCTTACCCCTATCAAATAACTTTAGCTATCAGCCACCTTCCCCCTTACTTCCACAAGACAAATATTGTCTTCTTCTTAAACGAGCATTTCGATTACTCAAGTTTTTTCCCAGGAATTTCAAGAAAAGAAATGGTGTCGTGTGAAATGATTAATCCATTTGTTCAATATTTTTATCTTCGGTGAAAATGCTACGTCTCGGAATGAAACTTAACCAACTGTAAATTTTGTTTACCAGTACATATTTATAGCTTAAAAAGTCCATATTCGGAACTACATTCGGTTATATCCGTGTAATTCAACGCACTAGCAGTAAACTCCACTGGCCACCATACGGATCCGTTTACATCAGCACTCGGCATATTCTCAATTCAGAATGGATGCCATTCCAGCAGTGTAAAACACATTAAGCGTCCTGAAGGTTATATTGATACGCGATGGTCGATCCTGTGAATATTTTGTTCTTCTGCAGA
This sequence comes from Hetaerina titia, assembly GCA_037158775.1. NCBI lineage: Eukaryota > Metazoa > Arthropoda > Insecta > Odonata > Calopterygidae > Hetaerina > Hetaerina titia. The sequence goes on along the minus strand of CM073775.1, from coordinate 24,200,205 downwards.
TACTTACAGACTATGTATTGATGTAACGGACATTCATTCAACATTCAACTCTCTGGTGTATGCCGTCTGCCATAAAAGAAATTAGTAGACAGTAGAACTTGAATGAACCTTCTATATTTCTTTGATTTAGACGACTTCGATTTTGACGAAAGTTATCCAAGAGATAATATTAAATAAATGTTTATTTTTTCGATGGTGACACAAAACGTTTATAGGTAGCAGACACAAAATAATACTACATTGTATCATCCTCTCCAGATATTTTTGTGTCAATCCGAGGTTACGTTTACAGTTAGGTTAGGAGTTACACGTAACTCTCCAGAATACGTATATTCTCTCCCCTATCAATCTCTCCAGTCTATCATTCTTTCTTCTTTGGCTTGCTTCTCGTAGTTCATCCTTTAGATTTCTGCTGTTATTCCTTCCTTGAAACTTTGCTTTAATTACTGCCCTCCTCATAAACTGTCCTGTCCTGTGCATAAACTTTTCTCCGCGTAAGAAATATCCCGCTCATTCTTGAAAGGGTTTCCATGGTCTTCATCCTGCATCCTGTTCAAAAGATACTTCTAAATTTGCTACTTTTTCATTCATGATATTACACTAACTTAAGAAAAGTATTTAGATATCTCTTAAGCATTATATTTTTCAAAATATCGCGAGTACTTCCTTTTATTTATCCCTTCATTTATTTTTTGTTTGCATTAATTCGTAACTTCTGCCTTCCTATTTGCTATTAAAAAAAAGAGACGTTTCAGGCGTGATATGGTGGAATAACATGATTAAATAAAATTGGCAATTTTCCACAAAAAATTTTTTGTGGAAAATTGCCAATTTTATTTAATTCCTATTTGCTGTCTAAAAAGGCCGGTCTCTCTTAATTCCTGTAGTCAATTCATCTCAAAATCATTTGTATGTGAATAAATATTTGAGTAAAATGTTTATCAGTGACTTGAACAATAATTCATCTGTATATCACTCGTGGATTCCGATGGTAGCAATGGCTACGGAGTAGAGACTGCAGTTGTTTTCGCTTGAATTCCAATTCATCGTTTCGTTTATCTGTGTTTTTCTTCTTTCCTCTCTCGTAGAATAAGATGCTTATCCTGGTTTTTTTAGTATGTATGTGTTTGTTTCCCGGGAAAACGGGTTAGTCTTCGATTCGTCAGCGCTGCCAAGAACAGGGGCGTCCGTTGTGTCCCCGATCCCCGCTGGTCGCCTTGCGACATGACCGAGGGCGATTTCGGAATGAGAAAGGGGATGCCTCTCCATCCCAACGCGTTAATTGACCAGTGGGAGGTGGATGGGAAAGGGTGCGGCGACAGTCTGACTAACCGGCATGATATCTAACTAGACACCATCTCGCGAATGAGTACATATGAAAACGTATACGATATGTTCAGCTGGCGTAAAATGACACATGCAAATAAATACATAAATGCATGCGAATATTGTATGAATATGTATGTATGTTTATAAATAAATATATATATATATATATATTCAACCACATGAAAACAGATAAAGGGAAAGGGGTAGAAACACAAAAAACGAGCCCAGTAGAGATGGGGAAGGCGGAATCGAGCAGATCACAAGTGCAAAAATATTTCCCTGACCGGGACTTGAACATGAAATATTTTTCACTTTATCTTTTACATGTGAATGGTTTTTTTTCGCCGTATGGCGGAATTTCGTGTTTGAATAAATGTTTTGATTTCGTTGAATCGTGGAAGTCGAGTTGGTAGAGCATTTAACTGGTGACTGGAAGACCAGGATTCAGGGGACGCTAGACTAGACCCAAGCTGTGTTACTTTTCGGGTATGACATCTTCCTGAGAAACTATAGACAGAACAGTGAAGGAAATTCTCCCCCTTATTTATTCTCATGTTTGAATTGCACACAACGTTTGGTTTAGCTCTTCTCTCATCTATCATGCCACCCTTGGTGAAAACTGTGTGAAAAATGAATTTTATGGTATGTTATATAGTCATTCAACACAGTATAACGTCTAAGTATTTCACCAATGTGGTATTTTATAACGTTTGTCCAACACGCTAGAATATAAGAAAATCACAATGAAAAACTACTCAATTTTCAAATATTTTGGCATTGTACATTCCAGTACTCTTCTCCCACAAAAGGTGGGAGAGGAGTAACTATAATGGTATGTGTAATAATGCCACCGAAATATTTTAGAAGTGAGACGCTAATTCTTTGGAGTAGGTTCCTAGTAGTCTAGGGGAGGCGACCGATAGCTGAAGGATCGACAGGAAAGGATGAAGGGTAGAGAGTGACCCGGCGTCGGAATTAGCCTACTCTTAACCAAAGGTGCCAATGGGTCCGAAGCTTGACTTCCCATCCGACGGACGACAAACTCACTTAAAGTGCTCTCCGCTAAGCACCTCAAGTAGGGATTGGAATACCACTGAAAAATATCTCCCGCCTCCAGGATTCAAACCCGGGAACTCTGTGTGGTCATTACGTTAGCCACTGCACCATCCTGATGCAACGAGTAGGTTCCATTTGGCATAAAATCGTGTGAGTGCATAATACATGAATAGTTCTCTCTTCTCATGTTCTTCCTTCCTTTGAAAAGGTCGTTGGGGACAGAAGTTTTTAAGAATGAACTTTTGAATGCCATTTTGTGTTTCTACGTTTTTATGACTAACTTTTTAAGTATATATATAAAAATAAATGTGAGTGCATATATATATACATATGTGTGTGTTTATGTGTATATCCGCAGATATGTTAGGTAAGATGGGGTTATTCACTTCCCCACTGAATTACGAGTGTGTAAACCTCCGTCACTTCTAACCCCGAATCCCATTCCTGCCACTGCCCAGCCCGGAAGCAGAAGGGGCGGTAGTAGATCAGGGGAAGGGGTCGCAGCGTTTTTATTTTTAGCATGTGGGAAACGAGAACACGAAAAAGAGTTTCGCTTCTTGAATGGGTCATCGGGTGTGCCGAGAGATGAAAATGAATGGATAAATAACTTTCTACATATTTGCTGTCTTAGATTTTCTCTCGTAATAAAATTATTGAACCTATGGGATTTAATAATCATAATAGAGTAAGTTTTGAAATTTATCATTAAAATTTATTCCATTAATTATGTGAATTTGCGAAAATAGTGTAATTAATGAAACTTTATTCCATAAGGAATTACATTTTGAAGAAAATTTTTTAAGACAGCGGTAGAAAATTCATTATTTGTACTACCTTTGTCATGACAACCATTTCAGTACCTCGAAAAGATGTACTTGTAACTTAATTGCATGAATTCGTTTTTGCGTCTAGTTAGACCGAATTAATATAGTTCCAATTTCAGCAATACTTATGCATTAGTACCAAAAATTAGAATGTTTTTTTTAATTTTCTTTACACTAATAAATGTGTCCTTTCTCTTAAATTCAAGTTATTTTTTTTTCATTATTTTTAAGTGGGTGCGCTCTTTACGAAGGAGTTGCTTGTTACAAATGCGTCCAGTTTTGGGCACCATGGTGATCTAACAACATAAATAATTTATAAGTTTCCAGCCCCTTCTGTTATAACCTTTCCTCAGTCCCTTCCATATCTCCCTTGAGAAAGTTGGTTTGTACCACCGAAAAAGTGTGAGTTTCTTTATATTTATGTATATATATATATATATATATATATATATATATATATATATTCTTTAGAGTCCATAGATCTGTATAACACTGGTTTGGGTATCTATCAAATGTAATCATCTTAAAAACTGAATACAATATTAATGTATCGTATCAGTAAATCGGCCACGCGTTTGGTTGGAGCCGGGCTTGTATTTTTCTATGCGCTCTAAATTAGAGAGTATGGCACTCGCAGTTAACAAAAGTACATATGTAGCAAAGTAGGGTCCAAAATTTAATTCATACCTTGAATGTATATTTAAATTCCAGGGTGGTCGTAATTACAAAATATAACTTCGAGGCATATCAGTCGTCCAGCTGCGTAACCACGTGTTAAAGGTTTGACCCATGTAGCGTGATTTATATAGGGGGATGGAGTCACAGGTATGGTGGAAGAAGAAGCAATTCTCAATCTCTCAGTCTCAATCTCGCCCCATTAAGTCGTTAAATAATTAATTCTTGGCACAGAAGACTACCCTCCAACTTTTGGAGCGTGGACTTCTGGGACCATAATGTTTGTAACTGAACCATTGACTTGGTTAAACGTCCCAATCGGGAATCCGGATAGGGCGGAATTTGTCAAAGTTACGGCTATAGATCATTATTAATTTTTATCTTAGTCGTCTATCACGTCAGTTTCTCCATTTAAAGTAAACAACGAAGCTAGGATCATTCGTAGAATTTGATGTTTGCTTAACGTGTCGCTACTTGTCTCGCTCGTTCCACTTGAACCTTGTGTACGGCAGCTCCTTCACATAGCGGCCCTATATTAAGGGAAGTATGGTGAGGAAAGTTCTCACGGAGTAGGCATGCGTACCTAGGCTCCCCTTGCCCAAAAGGCAACACGCCTCGAGAAGTATGCTGTCCTTTGAGGTGCCCCATTCCGCGGTCAAACTTAATGAAACTTCCGTGGCCAAATTTAATCAACTTCCGTGGACAAACCCAAAGGGATTTTGAAGGCCAGGGAGTATAACAGTAAACGTTAAACGATGAGTCTATAGAGAGTACGGTAATGGCGCTATACTCGTAAACAAACAAGCACCTTGAAGAGATAACTAATATAGCATCTAAAATAACGGTAAATCCAAGATAAACAAAATTCTCAGGGGCAACATCATTTTTATGAATGTTAATTATATAAATATATATATATATATATTTATTTATTTATGGAACAAAAATTAGGAGCAAGATGGCGTTAGCCAACAAAATTTAGAAGAGTACGTAACTCATACATAAAAAAGGACACACATTCCGAAATTAACGGTGGCAAGACCAAACTCCCCTGCTGAAATAAGGAGCTGAAGAAAATGTGTGCCGGTGTGTGTGAGTATATATAGTATATATACATATATATTTTTTATTTATATATATATATATACTGAAAGGAAAACAAATGAGGAAGTACTAGGGAAGGTGGGTGAGGAGAGGGGTTTGTTGGGAGTTATCCTATGGAGGCAGGAAAAATGCATGAAAGGCGTATTGAGCGGCAGTGAGATGTTGAAGAAGGTAATAGAGGGGTGAATGTTAGGCAAACGAGGAAAGGGCAGAAACAGGATAGGGATATTTGACTGGATGAAGGGAGGGAAGAATTACACAGAGATGAAGAGAGACCTGATGTTGAGTAGGTTGCTCGATTGTGGTTTGTTAGAAGTCACAAGATATTTATTTGGTAGTTTTGTCCAACCAAAAACCTACCTTAACCGGTAGATTACCTAATTATATACATATATATATATATATATATATATATATATATATATATATATATATATATATATATATATATATATATATATATATATATATATGGGTCGCGGCAGTCCAGGGGGTAGAGCGTTGGACTTCTGACCGGATGGGCCGGGTTTAATTCCCGAGCAAAGCACTCTAAGTACCTGCAGCTCATACCAAGCAAGGTGACCAGGGTACCAGATTGAAAACCAGTTAAAAAAGGAACTGGCCCCCCTACCCTGATGTGTGCATTTCACACGCCGTGTAGTGCTTAGTTCTGGGTGAACTCTACCACCACCTACCAAACCGACCTTCGGGTTGATTGCTGTGTTTATGGTTTATATTATTATTAGGTAATCTACCGTTTAAGGTAGGTTTTTGGATGGACACGACTATCAAATAAACATTTTGTGACTCTCCACCTAAACTAATCTCCCCACCTATAAAACTATCGAACTATCTTAACCGCGGTGTATATTCCGCAATAGATTCCCTAAACTGTAGCATAATTTTATTTATTAGGTAATCCACCGGTTAAGGTAGGTTTTTGGATGGACACAACTATCAAATAAACATTTTGTAACTCCAAACAAAACCCTATCCAGCAATCTCATCTACATCAGGTCCCTCTTCATCTCTGTGTAATTCTTTCCTCCCTTCATCCCGTCCAACATCCCTATCCTGTTCCGGCCCTTTCCTCGCTTGCCCAACATTCTCCCCTCTATTACCCTCTTCAGCATTCCACTACCGCTCAATACGCCTTTCATCCATTTTTCCTGCCTCCATAGGATTTCTCTCAACAAACCCCTCTCCTCCCCCACCATTTCTAGTACTTCCTCATTTGTTTTCCTTTCGGTCCATTTCACCTTCTCCATTCTTCTCCACACCCAAATTTCAAAAGCCTCCAATCTACGTCTATCCTCCTGCTTCAGCGACCACGTTTCCGCGCCGTACATAGTTACGCTCCATATCAGAGTTTTTACGTGTCTTGTCTTAACATCCCTACTCAACGTCCCCGTCATCAACTCCCTCCTCCTTGAGAAAGCCTCCTTGCCTAGCGCAATTCTTCTCCTTACGTCCCTACCACTTTGACCGTATTGGTCCAAAACACTTCCGAGATATGTAAACTGCTCTACCTGCTCTATTCTTTCCCCGCCTATTTTAATATTTAGCTTAGCCTTTTTCTTTCTGGAAAATCGCATAACCTTTGTTTTATTAATATTGATTCTCATCCCATATTTATCGCACTGAACCTCCAATTCACTCAGCAATTCTTGCAACCCCTTGGCTGACTGAGCAACTAATGCTTGGTCATCAGCAAACCTAACCGATTTTACGAATTCCCCTCCGACTTTCATTCCTACCTCCAGTTCTTCCCATGCCTCTTTAATCATTTCCTCCACATATACGTTGAACAGCACCGGTGACAATGGGCAACCCTGCCTTACCCCTCTTCCTAACACAGCCCATCCGGACTCTCCGTTCCCCACTCGCACCTGAGCAATCTGAGACATGTACAGGTTGCGGATCAGTCTCCTCTCCCTCCAATCCATTCCAATTTTCTGCAATACACGCATCAATTTTTCCCAATTCACTCTATCAAACGCTTTTTCGAAATCTACAAAACAGGCAAAAGCGTCCTGATTGTATGCTATATTTCTCTCGATTAGTGATCTCATTACTGCAATGGCATCACGCGTACCTCTTCCCTTCCTAAACCCAAACTGATTATCCCCTAAGTAATCATTTGCCCTACTCTCTATCCTTTTGTTGATGATCCTGAGAATAACTTTAGCTGCGTGGGAGATCAAACTTATTGTTCTGTAATCCTCACATGACGAAGCCTTTGCCTTTTTTGGAAAAGGAACTAACACTGATCTCACAAAATCTTCCGGCCAGATTCCTTCTTCATAGATACTACGAATCAGTCCATATAGGGCCTTCATCCCGCATTATCTATACATTTCAACAGTTCCAAAGGGATGTTGTCCACCCCCACGGCCTTATTTGCTTTCATCTCCTTTAATGCCCTTTCTATTTCATCGTCGAGTATGCCTGGACCTAAGCTATCTTCTTCTACGTCATGTTCCTTTTCTATGTCTAACCTTGTCGGCCTATGTTCTTTACCATACAGTGTTTCTATATATTCCTTCCATCTCTCTTGGATTTTTCCTAGTTGAACTATTATCTTACCCCCCTTATCTTTAACTGTTAGCACAGATCTTGCCTTCTTACTTCCCGATAATAACTTAACCTTGCTGTATAGAGCACCAATTTCACCCTTCTTCTGTAAACTTTCCACATCCTCGCATTGCGTTTTCCACCATTCTTCTTTTGCTTTATTTGTGGCCCTTCTCAATTTATTGTTTAACTCTTTGTACTTCATTTTGCCTAACTCTGCGTTTACATTCTTCCATCTTTTTCTCTCATCCATCTTTGCAATCATCTCATCCATGACCCATGGTTTCCTTATTCTTTTCCCGTTAATGGTTCCTATAGTGTCTTTTGCTGCTTCCGATATCCCTTGCTTGATACATTCCCATTTTTCTTCGATTGTACTCAGTTCTTTACCGTCATCCATTATTTTCTCTACAGCCTGCTGATACCCCTTCTTTGTTAATCCATTTAATGCTTCTGTCCTGCTGCTGTTATTTCTCCCCCGCAAGGATTGCGTGGGATGACGACCGCGGAAGCCTTGCCTTCCCCGTTGCCGGGCACGGCACACGGCCCCTTGGGCCGAGTCCCGCAGTTGCCAGGACTCAATTTCTGTTTTGCGTCCATCATTATTTTCTTGGGAATGATAATTGAGGTGGTTTCCCGTTGCCTTCCTCAATAGTGTTTTTAACGTGACACCATCACTTAATGGCCACCCCACTGGGGTCAGACGCCTTTGCAGCCGCCTCACTGAGGAACAGACGCTGCGTGGACTACCTTTTGTCTGGCTCCTAACCTTCGACCTATCTGGCATGGGTGACCCTACCAGGGGCAATTTTATTTACTCCCGCCAGCACAGCTCTAGGGGTCATCGGAACACACAAGCTCTTCCACCACGACAAATGGTATATATATATATATATATATATATATATATATATATATACATGTATACTTGTAAATATACACATATATATTGGAGAGAAAGAGATATTAGTCTATCGAGGATAATATATTCTCAGTATGCTCATTGAAAGTTATATAGCTTGCATGATATCTCCGTTTTTTTAATTGATAAGTTGTCGACTAGTTAAATATCCGTTCAGGGAAAGTCTGTGATTACTTTTTCATTAATATGCGAATGTGTTCCTTGCAGTTCAATCAGACCCTCTAAGTTGATTCGACTCTTCTAGCTACCAATGAATATACGATGAAGCTAAAATAAATTCTCCTACTGATGGAAACGCATTGAATTTTCGCGAGTTTTTCATTTCGAATAAATAAAAATATAAAGGAGTCTCCTGAGTAAATGGTTTTTTTAGCTACCTCTTTTTAATCTACTTTCAACATTCAAGTGGAATTTCTGTTTCCGCTTTTACGTGTTTGTTTACTTCAAGAAATCCATAACCCCTAATGGAAAGCTTGAATATAGTTGTCGGAAAACTTTTCATCGTAATTCATAGCACGAAATTTAATTCTCTATATTTTAGTGAACTGGAAAATTTTCAGCCATAATTTAACAGATTTTACCAATTGCGTCGAAAGTGCACTAATCAATTTTTTGTCATTTAGCTGAGTTGCGTGTGAGTCCAGGGAATAAGAGGCCATAACAAATTTAGGGAATGTTTTTAGCTTCAATAAAATTTGAAATTGAAGCTCGACAATAATTTTGAATATCTGCTCTGTCCCCGGAACGTAATATTATCTACTGACCGTTGCGCTGTGATCATCGAATTGCTACATAAAGTTCAAAATTTGATATTAATTTCAACTTTTTTAGTACTCGCAAGTGAAAGGTTTATAACATTTATTTTTTAATTGAATGTGATCACTCAAAGATATCGCCTAGATCCGGAGAAATACAGTAATAAAATGTTATTTAAACTGTTTGAGAGATGAGATTAGGATTTGTAAACAAAAAATACCGGGACCGTAAACTTGAAAGTCGTAACGAGAAAATTGATTCTTTCCAAAGGTGGTTGCTGAGATGAACTTGGGAAGGACCCCGAGCTTTTTGCAGTTTCTAAGGAAGTGTATGTCCAGGGAAATTTTAAATAGATTTGTCTTAAGTCGGAAATATCTGTTACGTTCAGATGACATGGAGGCCATGATGCAATTTAAATATACAACGAACGTAGCTACGGTTCTTGTATATTTAAGTTAGAGATTAGGATTGGTTAGTTTTAGTAGAGGCAGAAGTGAATTTCTTGAATAATAGAAAAATTAAGGGTGTCCTGTATTTGAAATTTTACTACCTGTGGTCTTGTTAATTATGTGACCCCTGCGCCCAAAATATTTGAACTATAACATTCATATCACCGAAGCAGAGTGCAAATCGTCACATAAAAATCACGACTAAATAATTACTATTTTACTCAATTTTACCAAATATTTTAAGGATTATTATCCAAGTATAGAAACATTTTTTCCTTCTCTTGACGTGAATGGCCAATGAGAAGGTGTGCGTTGATACAATCATTGTCTCCACTCTCCTCTAACACAGAAGAAAAATTAAAATAAGTTGCACAAGAGTTTTCACTGAAGGAATTAGCTTATTCAATTACATTGTTCTTTTTTAGCTGTTGGAGGCTCTGTAGTAATGATTCCTCTCAAGGGAAACGCCCTCCCGCAGAACTGAGTTATCCTGTTAATCAAAATTTCAGTGTGTTGCGGAACGAAGTCAGATGATGGAATTCCCTCCCTTGTTCTCATCATGTTAACCAGAATTTCCTCAGCCACAACGCAATTTTTGCGAAAGCGTATGCGAGTTTCACACGTGTGTGCCGATACATATGTGTCCATATATAACTCTTTACGGGTGGGGGGGGTATTTTTAAGTTAGATCTTGTACAATAATATGATTTTGGGACTTTTTATAATAAAGAAATATATCACATTACCCTGTTTGACAAAATTAATTTGGTATGTTGAATTTAAATTCATGAGCCAACAATGTTTCTTTTAATGTTGATTTTTTCACATTAAAAGAAACTGCGGGAGAGGCCGCGAAAGTAACTTCTAACGGTAATGCGCGGGACGGTAATTAAGGTCTGTAAGCTCTTGACAACGCCTGTCAGTAGCCCTTTTTGGCAAGTCGCAGAAGATGGAGTAGATCCATGACTAACGTGATCAACTGTAAATTGGCGAATGTTTCATTGCATTGAGAGTGAGATAAAACGCAAAAAACGACGATTAAAAAAGAAATCAGTTATCCAACGTCACGATATCGTATGACGGTGACTATTTTGAGTGGATAATTCCAACGCCCACTTCAATTTTGCGGTTTTTGCAGCTCATTTCTTCTCTGGATCGTGTCACTCATGATTTCTCCCGGTCTGCACGATATCTCCCTACGAATTTAGCACGAAAATAATATACATGTACACACATGTGTATTATGCATTTACTTACATTTGTACTAGTGGGCATTGTGGCGCAAAGAAATGAGTATCAAACGCATTTTCCGTAGCAATCCTTAACCGGTATGTATTTGAGGTAGTGGGTGTATCTCCCATTCGTTTGTCTCGTCTTTCTGAAAATTTTCCAAATTCGTAATTATTTGAGTCTTTCATCCTCGTGCCTCTCTCTTTCCCTGGCACCCACGCCCTATCTCTCCCACGGAACCATTTCCCCCCTGCATCCGGGCGTGGGCGCGGGCAGGAATTCCGTCGGGAGGGTGATGTGGCGAAGAGGACATTGGAGAGACATCCGCTAGATTTATGAAAAAATATTTGCGAGGAAATATCAATTTCGGGGAGTGGGTTTAGTGTGGTAATATAATGGTTTCGCAAAAAACGTAAGCAGGGGAAGATGCTAAGTCGATACACGTGCAACTAACTAACTCCCTGCTGTGGTGATCCCTTGGGAAGATTCTGCTTCAAAAATTGCACGGTTGGCCTAGTTGAGACTCCTGAATTGGGAATCGAAGGCTGTTAAAAGTGTAAGGAATTTCCATTTTGGGTGCTTAATAAATAAAGATGGAATAAGCGTGAAATATTGAATGTTTTAAGGGTAAATATAATGAATTCCGTTTGGTAAATTAGGTTAGAAGTAGGTTTGAAGAGATACTCTTGTACTAACCTTGTATAATAGTGTGTGTGTAATATGATACTTGTATTTTCAAAATTGAGGCGAATTCAAGAAGCGTAACGTTGAATGTATTATTATGTTATAGCAATCTTCCACTGGGTTTTGGTAGGTTCTTAATGAGCCCAATATATTCTGCATCACTCCTAAAGCCTAAGTAACATGACATTATATATCCTCATGCACGGGATTATATTATTACAAATACCCGTTCTATGGCTCTCCCTTAACTTTATACAAATGTACCTCCTCTTTTTACTTCACTTTTCTTCGATTCCATCTGCATCACCATTTTTATCTCCCACTGTCTCCTTATCTTCTGCACTCACATGTTCTGCCTTCTAATTTCACCGAACCACTCAGCATCTTTGTTTCCTTGATTCTGCTAGAGCTGTTTCTTCATGAATTAAATCATTCTTGATCTGGTAATCGATTCTCACATTTTTATCCGTTGTAACAGTAAAAAACGTTATAGAATTCCAAACAAAATGGTCTGTTTCAGGTATCAAATTTTCTATAGCCACAGAGTGACATTACGAAGATGCGAAGGAATTGTAGTTCCGATCAAAGCGAAACATTTGGGCCCCTTAAAGATATGTCTGTATCCTTTTGGTAGGAGTAGATATTCTGGATCACCGGAATATTAAAAGAAGAGAGACAGGCGGGAATCAGATAGGTTCAGTATCTATTGTACTTGTCTTTTCACCTCAAGGATTCCGATTCGAATACCGGAGGTGCTAGTATTTTTCAGAGGAATCCTGACCCTACTTATGTGGCATATTCGGAGAGCATTTGAAGTTAAGCACACAGTCGGATGAGGCTTTAAATATTTTGACGTCTCGACACTTTTCATCATTACAATAGGCTAATTAGGTGGCTGGTAGGATAGTAGACTACGGTCATCGGAGTAACATCACGTACATTCTTTCGTCTTTGAGGGACGAGGCGAGCTTTCCAAGAGCTTAGAACAAATGGAGGTCGTAGATAAATGGGCAAAAGCAAGGAAATTTGACGAATGACGTCCTACGTATCACTCCTCTCTTATTAATATTCCTCAATAGATGTAATGAAGGAATAAGGGACAGGTGTTACGTAAAGTTGTTTTAGTTAGGACGAATTTGTAATAAGCGTAAAGTACATATTTAGGACCCACGGGAGAAAATTCAAATTAAGGATATGGATATGTCCCAGCAAAATCCCACCAAATATGTTGAAAATTAAGAAGAATTGAGTAGTGGGAATGGTAAGAACATTGGAGGAATTAGGTTGTCAGTCCTGTTGATTCACACGACTTTAACCTTTAGGACAACTAAGATGTCTTGGGACAAAGGGGAATTTAATTAGTATATACGACTACCGAAGTACGTGTAAAATAGGAAGAATAGAAACCATAAAGTGACAGAACCAACTATTCGCTCCTCCCTAACACAATAAGCAGCCTTAACAAAATAAAAACCAAACAGCCCATCATTTTTAAGCAAAAAGTGCAAAATTTAAAGATTTACTCGAACGCACACATTTTTCCATGATGTAGTAATCATGCATGTTTTTGTGAGCGTATTCGTGTTTAAGTGCCAATATGTATTCATATTTATGTACAAGCGTATATTTATTCATGTATGTCTGGATCCATTACTAGTGTATTGTGTAGATTTAGATGAGGAAAAAGGTCCCCAGAAGTCAAGTAGGCGGGGTGTGTGGGCTGCATTCGCAGGAGAAGTAGCCTTTTTTCCCCTTGATTCTTTTCCACTTTCCTTCTCCCTTGCGGGAAGAGAACAGAGTAAGTGGGCGGTTGCTGACGTCTCGAGAAGGGGAGAGGAATCCTCTGGAGGGAAAAATATGCGGCATATGAATGACGGAGAATATTCTTTTATCAGAGTCTAGGGATAAGGGAATGGGTTGATGGTAAGTGGACGGGAGTTTATATCCGTGTATATCCGCACGTGTTTCAGGTTATGTGTGAAGGAGTGCAATGACGCAGTGTAATAGACTAGGTGCGTTACCAGCATATTAAGATTTTGGATTTCTCAACCCGTTAAAAAAACTGTCACGTAGTGTGTTACGCTGGCGCCAGTAACGTGTTTCCATCTGCTTCTCTTTCCATCCAAACCATATTTGATCTCACTTAACGTATTTAAATTATTTTTATCAAATCATTCATTGTTTTAATGTATTACGTAAGTTATTATTATGAATATTCTACAGCTAAAGGTAGGTTTCGGATGAATAAATCTAAAAAACGATACATTCCTTCCTTCACCTCGCTAAACAAGACAACCTTACACCCCATACTACAGTAAAATAAACTTTACTTAGAGTCGCGTGATTCTTTCCTCCATTCCATCCGACATATCTACCCTATTTCTAACCCTAAACTGGCTTGCCTAACGTTCTATCCTATAGATCAGAGTTCTGTATTCTTTCGTCAATCAAAATTCACTGCATCCGTCTTTCCTGCCCCCACTGGATTGCACTCAAAACTCCTCCCTGATCCCATATTACCATGCCCAGCACATCCTTGTTTGTTTTTCAATCTCCCATTGCACCTTTTCCATCCCTCTCCACACCTTTATCTCAAAAGCCTCCAGTCAACTTCTGTCCTCCTGCTTCAGTGACCACGTTTCCGCGCCCTATATAATTACGCTCCATTTCAAAGTTGACCCGAGCATTTTCTTAACAACTTTATTCAACGCTCCTGACAGCTATTTCCTCCTCCCTGTGGGAAAGCTTCGTTGCCTAACGCAATTCTAATGACCTTATCACGTTGACCACCTTATTTCAAAACACGTCCGAGACAGTTAAGCTGTTCCACCTGCTCTAGTTTATGAACTTCTTTTTTTAAGTGAATTTTGGCCTTTCTTTTTTCTTGAAATCCTCGTAATTATGGTTGTCTTCATGTTTCATCTTACAACTACCAATTTACCTTTCTAATACGCTCAATAATTCCCCTTTGTTGACTGATTAACCAAACTTAGCTAGATCTACCACTACTTAACTGATTTCATGAATTTACTAATACGGTTACAATAAAACGTCGTATGTGTTTCTTATTAGTCACTTCTTCTTTTGATAGTTATTTTTTCTTTTCATCGCCACACGTTTTTTGACTAAAATATATCGTAACTCAGTTAGTGAATCAATATCTCGTTGCTTGACAGCATTATAACTAATTTCTTCAGTGTACAGGTATTTTCGAAAATTATAGACAAATGTTACATCTATTCTAATAGTTTCAAAAATTTCTACTTACTATGGCTTCCTTCGTCAAAATTTTCTAAAATTGTTAGAATTCTATAGGCCCCTTAATCTGTACTGACGTTCTTTAGCATTGGAACATGACATCATTTCTTCCCACCTTTGCATTCATTTCTCTCTTCCTCCACTCCTCGCGAATTGTTTTCAAAACTGCAAGGGCGTAAAGGTTGTTAATTTGATATGGTTCTAATGCTTGAAATTCTGAACTGTCGAAATTATTTGATTTAGAACAGCTTTGTGATGGTTCGTAGAATTTTAATCCCTTCACATGTCCATTTCAATCCCCGCCGTGGCAATTGGGTCAAAGTCAGAGGCGTTGGACCCGAGCTCAGTCTTATTTTTTTTTAAATAAGTTCCTTCCTCCCATTGGAGAGATGTATTTTCTCATAATCTACGGGAAAACTGGGCATATGAGAGGCAGGATAAGGGAAAGAGAGAGAGAGACTGAGAATAGAAGAAAAAGACGTGGTCGCGGGTGATGTAGGTAAGTAATTAGCGTTATCAAGCGTGATTGAGGCACTATTCCTATTAAGGAAAGGAGCATTCCCTTTTCTATTTTACGAGCGTGTCCATCACATTTGGTGGCATTGTAATGCACTCATCTTTTCTGGAACCTTCTCTTTGACATTTGTTGCTCTATGCCTACCTCCCACCCCTCATTCCTCCACAAACCCTGTTCACTTATAACATCCGCGTTGGCCATTTTTGATCCATTTTTGAACAGCTGATTGTTCTACCCTTTGTAACTCGGACACGCTACAGACAGATGAGGTCACTCGTGCCATAATGATAGATGAGTAATTTGGTATGAGTAGGATTTTGAGGGGATGGAGGAAGGAAGGGTGAAGAAAGAAACCCGGCTGGAATATCAGCCTACCCCGTTGGTAAAAGACGCCGAGGGATCACAATTTTACGTCCCATCCGTCGGGCCACGTAATCCACTTGAGGTTCAATCTAAAGAAGAGACTCAAGTGTGTGAGATTTTAACGCAATGGGCGAGGAAGTGTGTTACAAGAAATCCGATGTCGAAATTAGGGCTACTGCACTGACAAAAAGCGCCGAAGAATCACATAAGTAAACGTCTCATCCGAAGGACGGTGTAATCCACTAGAGGGAATCTAAAATAAGGGAGATAGATTCCAATACAGATAGATTAAAATACTCATTCTTTCCCAGAACAATCATAAACCATGATAGTAAGAAACCGAAGCCCCTTTAGAAATATTAAAAACATTTAAGTTGCAAGTCGGAACAATATAAAAAATTCAAAGATATTAGGTTTAAATGTAGGTGCATGTGTATGTTTATTGGTAGTTTGTGGGTTTGAATGTGTGTGGGGTGAAAGGGTTCTTACCTGAATGTTTACCATGTTTGGTTTGTGGACTATAAATTTTTGGCTTCCGCATGCGGTTTTTTTCTTTCTTAATTACGGGTGGTGCCCTAACACCCCCCGCCACACGCCCTGGCGGGGTATTGAGTAGATGTAGATGAGTAGATGATGAGCTCTCCACAGGTGAGACCTAATAAGGGATCTGTATATGACCGAAAAATTCTTTCAGCATCGGGATGTAAACCCTTAACCCCTTGCGCTGCGGGAAGCTAGTTCATTAACAAGAACAGTTTTTAACTTAAGAAGTTTTTTTGGAATATTCGAGAATATCAATCGTAATATTTCGTTAATTAAATCACAGAAAATCGATAACTTTGGCAATGAATTTTTCGTGTGTCATAAATTCATTGACGGTAGGGAAGGAAACAAGCTTTTTGCGCTGACATTGTCATATTGAGAGTAGCTGAATCACCGAACAAAGAAATATAACATTAAGGTAAACGATTTTAAAAGATAAATCGATGCAGATCGAGAAAATCACGGATAAATTGATTTTGAGACGCTCGGAATAAGGTATTTTGGCATTTCCATGTACATAAAAGTGTATGCAAATATGTCAGGGGCGTAAGAATAATTAAATCTCGGAATTGTAGGGAGGAAGTCGTTTCTTTTTTTAATTATTTTAAATGAGCCTTTTCTTCGACCTTCCCACCCATAAAACTTCAAACGCCTTAAAGGTCCTTCATGCATTTATAAGATCGGAATTTTGGAAAGACTCGTCATGAAGAAAATCATGGAGATACCCTGATAAGGATATGGGAAGGGAAGAGGAAATTTGGGCATCTCGGAATGCAGTTTGGGATCTATTGGGAGAGAGTGATAATGGATTTTTTGGAATTTGGAAGAAGGAGTGAACCTTAGTGGGCCCGATGTATGATATTCCACGGTCCACGGTCGGCGTTTCGCATTCCCCAGCAGGGAGGAATTGAAGGGATTCTATTTATCGCTGGCAATTAACATCCACTTGGATAACTTCTTTAAAGGTGGCTCGGGTCTGACCACGCTAAGCTCTGTTGATATAAAGGCTCATCTCAATTTCTTCATGAGCATTTAATTCAATTTGACTTATCAAGGCTAAAATTTACCCATGAATATTTACGATATTGCTGATTAATAAAGCAAATTATGTATCTTCCTATAAGAGAACCTATAAAACACTATTGCAATTAAATATTAGGGAGAAACGTAACTTACCATGTTGCTAAGGGTTCTCGAAATATTTGGTAATATATCAGCATAATTCAGTGTTAATATACGTGTAAATTGTGTCAAACTATAATTTATTAGATTACTTTAAACGTTATTCCTTAGCGTTTACGAGTACCTTTTCTCTCATTTAGATATAAATAATGGCCAATAAGTTTTAGAGGTTAATATTCGTTTATCCTTAATCTGAGAGACGCATAAATAAATTCCAAGAGTATTAGATTTAAGGCGCCATTCTCCCGTTCACAGCGAGAAATTTGAAAATGATGGGATTTTAAAAGTTTAATATTAGTAGGCAACCTAGAAGGGAACGTCTTCTGCTCCATAAATACTTCAATATAACAATAAACTGGTAAATTACCTAGTCTCTCAAACATTATTATATTTTTTACTGATCGTCTTAATCGTCAATTTGGTAACTTCTTCCGGGTTATATTTTAAGAAAAAAGTTAAGAAAACATATTGCTGGTTGTGAAAATTTTAAAATTTCCAATGGCTTAAGCATTTTTAAGTAATGTTTTTGTTGAAATATTAGAATACCTGTGGTTATTCAACTCAGAGGCAGAACTTCCCTAAATCGGAACCTGTTTAAGCATGTTACTTAAGGGCCCGGGTATTTTAAGGTTGACAATAGGTTAGCTTTAAATTATTCAATAGTTAATTCTCGGAATTGAATGAACTTGGAGAAACAGAATGGAATGTTTCTACCACCAGAAACATTCTTCGTACTCCATCACAGTTTATTTGGGGGTTTTTCTATCACCTTGTAATTACCTCACTTTAAATTGTAATTTTAATTTTATTCATAATAATTCTGAATCCGAGGATGAATAGATAACCAAGTATCTTATGACATTATTAGTTTTCTTTAAGGTATCGGCGGAGGCCTGAACTTAATGGACTTATTTTGACGATTTTATAAGTGTCTGGTAGTCCCCTTGCCAAAAGTGTCATCTCCTTTTCACGATTTTGATGAAGTAACCTACGCATGCTACGTAGAATGTCGTATGATTGCCCTCATAAATTTTCGCGCACATTTTCTTTTATAACAAAAACTTTCTTTAAAATGATAATTTTATAAACTCATGTCATTTTAACTTTTAGATTTAGTTACACGAGTTAGGAAAAGGAAATTTCCTTTCAGCTTTTTATTTATTTTACTATAAGGTTAAGAGTCTTGAGGGACGAATGAAGTTGTTTGAACTTTTCCAACTTGGATTACTATCATAAAGCTATCAGGAAATATTCCTTCGTGCATTGAATCATAAATTAAATTTCTGCAACTCCTACATTATTTTAAACTGTCTAAATATATCGGAAAAATGACATCTACATCCTATATTCTACTAAACGTGACAATTGTATTAAAAAAATTAGTGATCGATCTAATGTCTTTCTGGTAAAGATAAGATCTGGACGATAAGACTGGTTTCGGCCTCCATAGAAAATAGATGTGAGTCGGATCTTCCAAGGTTCGTCCTCTTGACTGAGACATAGTGAGCCGTATATTGCATTACCTTTCTCATCCCCGATGTAATTTAACCTGGCAAATGACCATGATGCCACATGACGTGACCCTCTTCCCTTTTGATCCATGGCAGGAATGAGAATCGAAAGGAAACGTTTATCTGGAGAGGGGTGCCCAATTCGAATTACAACGTCCGATCTGAAAGCTTCCCTCGGGAAGAACGCTGAGTTGGGGGGGGAGGTAGTAATGGTGCAGAGCGACGTTCCTTGTAACTGAAGGTCAAGTAATCACGTAAAAGACGTTAATGGGTCTTTGCCTTCGTCGGATGGGACGGCCGAGAATTGAGAACTACCGAATTCTCCATCGCGTAATTACGGCTAGACATATATAACTCAGAGGAATCCCATTAAGTTCTTGTGGACAGTACCCATCTTTCAATTCTTTACCTATTGGGATTCCTAGTCCTCAGTGAAAATATATATCACTTATCGATCGCAGAATTCCACGGGCTAACTCTCTACCCGTCAGTGCAGTTCAGCTATTGGTATATTATTGCATGTGCAAGGGATTTGTTGCGAAAAAAAATATTCGACGCGATCCTTTGTTTTTTTTCACTAAAAAAATAATGTTTATTGGGAAAACTGCAAATATATCAATCATATTTTCCTCTACTTTTATTCATAATATTATATTTCCTGGAAAAACAAGTAAAGCATCGAGTGTAAGTGATAAATACATAATTATCTAAACCATGTTTCATGGGAACTCCTTAAGCATAATAAATGCTCAAATAATTCTAAAGCGAAAGTTTCATTTTTGTACATTTGAACGATATGTTCTTAGTTTATCATGTATAGTTGAAATTATTTCTTCATGAATAGTACCATGAATAATCCAATGATTAATCTTATGCAAGGTTCCTCCTGAAAATTTCGCCTCAAATCTACATAAAGAAAACCTAATGAAATAACGTAGACATCGTCTCCACAAACATTTATGTCATTAAGAACTCGTTAATATTTTTATGTATTTTTAAACTGTCCTTTTCTTAGACTTAAGGCTAACTGCTAAAAGTTTTTATTTGAGAGTCAAGTTACTCATGATTTGAACTTATTCAAATTTAGGGCCAATTTAACAAAAAATATACCTGTGCTCTCTGTTCCAACCCGCGCGAGAACCGACAATTTGCCGTTTAATATAATATTTTGTGATCCTATTTATTAAAAAAGACAAGTTGTGGAAAGGTTGTAAAAATTGAAATCAGAACCTATTCATGCGATTTTCCCCAAGTGATCAGAATTAGATTACATTAAGCTAAAATAACAAATATCAAGCATCGAGTGCATATAGTAAGTCATACAAAAGTAAAGAAACCGTCGTGTATGGCCGCTATTAATTTGACAGCTGCGACTACCTAATCCATTTTGTCTGAAATACCTCAGTGATGATGGAAATTAAACCTATTGTCATTCGGCGGATGGTGAATTCGCCTTGGGAAGAAAAAATACTTTACTCCTTTCTCCTTGGCCCCGCGATAAATCGTGAGGGTTGTTGAAGCATCTGTGGCGGTGCCCACGATTCTGGAAACTGGGAATCTTTCTCTTTTTTAAAGGGTTGAAAGCGTTTGGATCGACCCGAACGGTATCCGATTCATTAAGCGTGCTCCTCGCAGGGATTGCCTCGGAAAGGGCGGAAACACGAAGGCCTCGAATTGAAAGATGCAAATTCGAATGGGAAAAAGAAGGGCGAGGATACGTGCCCAAAGGGTGAAGGGGATTGAGGCGGGGAAACCCCAACCATCTCCCGCCAAACCCCCCTCTCACCTCCCCTCCTCCCCGATACCGCATTCCCTTGCATCCCTCCGTCTTCCTTCGTCAGAGGTGGATGAATCTCGGGAGATTTTCGTCTTCGGAAGGAAACTCGATAAAGGAGGGTAGACGTTTCCTGGCTCCATCTCGTACTCGTATCGAACGCCGAGCGCCTCGAAGGGGAGGACTATCGATTGTTGTTTCGCCGAGATGGAGCGACGACCGAGAACGGGATGAAGTCGGGTTTTTCGGAAAAGAGGGAATATTTAAGCAGGGAGAGACTATTTGCGTTACGGTGATGGAATGTGGTTTTTTTATGTTTCCGGTTTCGAACTGTGCGCAATCCAGTCAGTAGTTTTAACACGAACGAGCGATTGCTACGATGTTTGAGATGTAGTACCTCGATTTGGAATAATAATTCTAGTTCTGAATCATTACCTCTATGAAGTCCATGTTTATTTGTAGTACTGCCGCGTGATTACCTCCAAGCCGCGCAAGTGTATTCAATTACTCGAAGCATAATAATGGACATCTGACGAAAAAAGGGTATTTCTAGTAATGGCGGTGGGAATTATTAGGCAAACCAATCGAAAGACGAGACAATTTGCTCCAGCAAAGATTACAAGAGGGTAATTTGGTAGGGTTAAGATTCTCTGAGAATGGAGGAAGGAAGGAGTGAAGAGAGAAATCGAGCTGGAACTATTAGTCTATTACGAGGCATATTTGAAAGGTAAAGACCGATTGGTCATAAAAAATAGAAAATCGTTAAAAATATTATTTTTAAAGGTTTTAGTTTTATAGCAACCTACTCACTTTCCATTATAATCTCCGTTTACTTCTAAAATATTTTCGTAATACTGCACCTGAAATTCTCTATTCCCTTGGCATAAACGTTTCCCGCCCGGAAATCTTACAAGTTGGCAACTTGAATATTTTTAATTTTGCAAAAGGATGTTATTACAAAGCCAACGTCTCTTTAATCTTGAATTTAGCCTTCGATTTCAAAAGGTACCGTTTGATCTAGGAAAATGCCATGTGTCAATGCCAATGAACCACATTGTACAAACAATATTTGCTTTTTAATTATGACACAAGGAGGTTCTTTCATTGCTATGTCGGGACGGTCCATATATGGCCTCCGTTACTATAATTGCAAAAACGTAATCGATTTTTTCGCTATATCAGCATAATTTAGTGATTCATTTTTAATACGTATAATAAAGTACAGAGTAAGTCCCAAAAATGCTGCCACTTTGTATTTCATAAGATTTAAAAATTGTAAGTACTTTTAAATATCAACTATATTTAGATAGGGTTTGTTAAAATAAGTTATTTCGTTCTATATTGCACTCCTATTTACGAAAAGAAGTCAGTGATTATGAAGAAAATAAATTGATTTTAAAAATATAGTATTCCAAGCAACATTAAATTAAGCAAAAAGCAAATATAATAAATATATTTAATTAATGCGTTAATGCGGTATTCATTTGTTGTTTTGATGACTCTTTAGGCATGTATACAAGCATATATTTTCACATACTTGAATGGATTACTGTCGCTTGTAGCTCTTTTAATTTTACCTTATTACAAATTCATGTATATGTGTTTTTTATAAACATCAAGCGATGTAAAACAGTTTGAAATTAAGTTTAAACTGACATGTTCTCGTGCCAACGGATGAAACTCTTTGATAGTAGTAATAAGTTCAAAAATTCATGTGGTACTTCATTTGAATTAAATATATGTTTTCAATTCGAATTATTCGAATAAAAAAGGGGAACGAAGCAATTTTCTTTATTTTCCGTGGCCTCTCATTCGCACTAAATATATATTTTCAATTCGAATTATTCAAATTAAATAGGGGAACGAAAGATTTCTCTTTAGTGTGCATAAAATGTTCTCTTGGAAGACGTCTTAAATTGCTTTGGAATCTTACCACTTTGATTTTAGTTTCACTTTCTTTCTGCGTAATGCGAGGTTCCTACTCGAAGAAAAAATATAACCGGTGTCTTTGAAGAATTCTTTGCATTCAAGTCCTTGAGAAAGAGAGAGAGGAGGAGAAAGTCGGAAACTCCCTCTGGCGACTATCCTTAACTCTCTTTCATGAGCTATCCAAGAAGCCTTTTTACTCCAAGGAGCACTTGGGAGCCGTTCTCCATACTGTCGATGTGATCATCGGGCAAGGGGAAAGGATGGCGCGGGGATGGAGACGTCCTCTCGCCCCGGAGGAAAACTGAAGGAGTCAACTCGCCGTTCCCCTCAAAAGGAGTCCCTCCATCGGAAGCGGGCAGACGACGGCAAAAAGAAAAAAAAAGTACCGTGGATTCGTTCGAAACTTTTTCGACCGCCAGTCTCCGGCCACCAAAATGAGGGGACGTCTACTTTTTTTCCTGAAGGGAATGGGAAAGGGAATTGGAGAAGGAGAGAAAATGATGGAGATGAAAGAGGAACACGATCCAAAGCGCGAGAACCTCTCGTGAGCGAAGAGACAAGTGAAGGCTTGAATGCGTCCGTCCGTTCGTTCATTCCGTACGCTCCCTCCCCCCTACCTCTTTCTTGCTTCTAAAACGCGTCCTTAACCCGTCATGTTATTCCACGTCCATCGTGGCCGCGTTCACTCATGTGTTATTCACTCGAATGATTCTAGGATACCCAAACCTAGTAAAATAAAATTTTATTTGGATTAAAACGAGGATCATAGAGATATAAAAAAAGAAATATTAATACGAAGAAGTTACGATTGTCATGCCAAGCTAAGTTGTCGTGAATGTTGTCGCGCATTATTGATATATTAGATGTATTTTATCTGCAGTAGTCTTACCGGTTTAGGACGGGTTTTCAGTAGAACTTGGCATGATTCCCTATCTGCTTCAAAGCCTTAACTAATGTATCGGAAAATTTCTTCAAACCCCGTCATGCATATTAAAAAAACTCATTACTTTGCTCTGTTTAATGAGTACCACCCTTAACTTCAATCAAAATACTTATTCTCTTCCTTTCTCTCCCTGTCATTCCCAGCATTCTTATCTCTATTGTTATCTTCAGTACCTTATTCCTTCCTCACCTGTCACACCTCGCTCGAATGTCTCCCGAAATATCTATAAATCATCTTCGTTTGTTTTCCTTTTCGTGCATTACATTTTCTCCATTCTTTTACCTCCAAATTAAAAAGCAATTGATTTGTCATTATTATCTTAAGCAACAGCTTTTACATGCACGCATGTCTTATTGATTTGGCCTCGATATGCCGTGAACTTGTAATTCAACTTTTCAAAGACAAGTATGTTTTAATTTTGTCACAATGTAATTCCCACGTAAAAGGAAATCACATTATATTTCACATAACTTATGAGTTATATAAGTTTCAGCGTCGATATATGCACGTTTTTAGGTACATAAAAACTCGTTTGTAAGAAACAGACAATAACTATAAGCAATCAGTTCGTTAGATATCATTTACTTTAAGAGGGACCTTTACTTAATAGAGCGATTCCAGATATTAGGAGCCTTTCAGAAACAATGATGGAATTTTTACCTTAATCTTAATATTAATGTCAACGTTTCCCATTCTTTCGTA
Source organism: Hetaerina titia (assembly GCA_037158775.1). Lineage (NCBI taxonomy): Eukaryota > Metazoa > Arthropoda > Insecta > Odonata > Calopterygidae > Hetaerina > Hetaerina titia. Next base: position 24,175,880 of record CM073775.1, on the reverse strand, counting down.
TATCTACGTTTCAAATGCTTACATTCTATACCTATTATCTTGCTTCAGTGACCACGTTTGCTAGCTGTAAATACCACAAACTAATCAACTACAGGATGGAGAGCAGATCACTCTAGTGTTTATTTAGGTAATGATCAGATTGGGTTCAGGGTGGGGAGAGGCAGAAGGGATGCCATTGCAGTAATGAGGTTACTAATAGAGAGGGAGATTGAATACAATCAGAATGTACTTTCATAGATTTAGAGAATGAGTTTGATGGAGTAAATTGGGTATAGTTAATAAATCTATTACAGAAAATAGAAGAAAATTAGAGGGTAGATGACTTATCCGCTACCTGTGCATATCTGAGAATGTTCAGATTGGATTGGCGAATGGGGAGTCCGGATGGGCAATGGAATAAGCGAATAAGAAGCAAGACAGGATGTCCATTATCACATGTGCTTGCCGATAAATTTGTGGAATAATAGGTTTAAGAGGAAAGGGGAGGACTGTACACAGGAACGAAAGTTGAAAGTCGGCTTGCCGTTGATCAAGCTTTAATTAGCTAGTCGGAATATGGTTTACAATCATTTTTGAGCCTTTAAGGATACAATGTGCAAATGATAACGAGGGAAATTCATGAGCGAGGGTTAAACTGTCATATAATAATTTCGGGAAGTGTATATGCCCTTTGATAGTGGATTTCTAATAAAATATTTTAAAAGATGCAATTCTGATTTACCTTCTGAAACCAATAATAACATAACTTGATGGATACAGTATTTTTTTGTGCCCTGCAAGCCACCGCTAGGGTGTGTTGCAGTGGATGAATGCACACGAGACGAATTTTGACCCGACTATTTTTACCCCTACCGCGGCTAGACAACGTCATTCTCGTCCCTTATCGTGCGTGGGGAAAAAGGCATCTTAAATCTATCTGTTCTAAACTTAATCTCTCTAACTTTATTGATGCAATGATCGTAAAATCTCGCCTAGTACGATGGGATTATATGCCTTAGCTCCTTTAAATTTTATTACAATATTTAATAAGCACTTTATCTGTTGTAAAAATTAATCAATTTCACGTTGAAATTTCTTCAAAAGGACCCCCGAAATTATATTAACATTCAATGGGGATGGACAGTATCAAGAGTTCAAGTGCAATAAAATCTGATTCGGTAGAAAGCGATCTTTTTCCGATGTTTCTTGGTTCGTTCTCTTGGACTACGTTGCCTTGATAAGTAATTTCTTTCTCTTTTGGCCATAGTTTTAGGTCGACCTCCTCTATCCTTTCGCTAAGCCTCTAAACTCTTTCGGATATCAAGAATTAGGATAATACTCAAGAGTATCGAGATCGGGGATTTCCGTTTCAATAATCCAGGTGAAAGCAGGAGAACATGTGTGGCTCATTGAGATTATTTATTCATGACTCCATTGGTGGAGATGGACCATAAAGAAGGGGAACATGGGTGGAGATCAGACCCTCGGAGAATCCCCAAAACTCCGGGGATAGGGCAAGGGCCCACCATGGGTCAATTGGTCGGAAAGATTAAATTTTGATCCCCGCTTATGGGAAATATACAAGTATATTCCCTTCCGATTCCGTCGGCGGAAGCAACCACAAAGCTCGGATTGAAATTCGAGCCTATCGAAGGAAAATATTGTAAAAAATTATTCTTAGCTTATGACAAAGCCATAAGAGAATTTCCCCCTTCGTTTTCTGGGAGTCCAGGTTAGACCTCACCCACCTGACCCACCAAACTGGAGATGATGAAAAAAGTAATTCAATAGATTTTGCATGTACATATAATCAACTCTTGTGGATTTTAAAAGTATTTTTGCCGTTTAAATCATTAACTAAACATTGTTATTTCAACAGGGTATCCTCTAAAGCCATATTAATTTAATAACTCATGCATAATGCGCATATTTTAACAACACGTCGATATTAAAAAACTAGTCCTCCTGTTAAATCTTTTAATGATGATGCATAATGAAGGCTTATGCTCTTCAGAATATAACGGTTCGTTAATCACAGGATAACGTTGCTTTGCTATCCCGGCTAAACGAAAATCGTCGAGGTAGAATGTTGTAGATAAACCATAGATACAGTTAGTAAGAGCCATTGAATTATAGCTGCGAACAGATTTGTACATTCATTGTTTTATGGCTTTAATGGTGGTCATTTTAACTGCATACTAATATTTTCGGGTTTTTCGGTTGTGTATTGAGAATATTTAAAAAATCGCTTAGTGATAAACCCTGAGATAATTTCCATGACAGGTAGCATAGCTATCGCGTTAAATTTCTCGTAACTATCTCACAAACATGCTAAACACTTCCGCTACCCAAATGAAAATACTCGTAATACCCGTAGATACCGTGCATGCGTGTTCAGGACGACTTTTATGCGAATCTGGAAGCAACGCAACCACACGATGTACGACTATCGCATGATTAACTCCCATCAAAGAACTGTACCTCTACTAAGTAGATGCCGAGTTCATTTTAGCAGCGTTTTCTTACAAGGTCTTCGTAATTACTCCTACTACAAGTTTGAATTTAATAGTTTAACGAGTAGGAGTCTAAAATTAGTGCATATTTCGAATCTCTCATTGCATTAAAGTGAGCAAGGTTGGTATGGAGAAGGTGGAGAATTTCTGTCGCGAAAAAAAGTTCTGTCCGTCTCATCTGTCTGCAAGAACTGGACGCTAAAACTTTTCCCAAAACCGCATAATACCTCCCGGCCGTAAAATACGCATAAAGTACAACTCTTTCATTCTTCCGTTTAATCTTTTTTTTATACTTCAGTCCCTAAGGGAGCTCTTTCCCTTACATTATATTCATTTCCTGCGTATTCAGTCGCTCACCGCTCTCCGTGTGCGTGGAAACAGGGGAATCATCATCTCCTCGAATAAACAAAAGAAAGTCCAAATCCGTAAGACGACTGTCGCATAAATAAAATGAGCAGCATGGAAACCGTCGTTAAGAAGGATAGCGTGGAGTGTTAAATTAAGTCCACGTACTCGGATAATCCCAGAAGTACCCGACCCAGCAAAGAAAACACAAATATTTTGAAAAAAAATGCATTTATTTATCAACATAATCTCCTTTCAGCTCTATATACTTTTCCCAACGAAGTTCAATAAGTTTGATAATCTTTTTATAATAAGAACTATCTTGCTCCTTAAAATAGCCATTAACTGCCGACATCACTTCTTCACGATTGGAAAATCTTTGACCACCGAGCCATTTTTTCAAGGTTGCAAAGAGAAATTAATCCAAGGGGGCTAAATCTGGCAAATGGGGTGCATGAGGTGGCAATTTAATCTTGAAGTCATGAATTTTGGCCACCGTAATAACGGATTTGTGAGGTGGTGCATTGTCTTGATGAAACAACACTTTCTTCTTAGCCAAATGCGGCCGCTTTTGACTTGATTTCTTCGCTCAAACGTTGCAATAAGTTCGCATAATACTCGCCGTTGATAGTTCTTTCCTTTTTCAAGATAGTCAAAGAAAATTATCTCAAGAGCATCCCAAAAAACCGACGCCGTGACCTTGCGTGCAGATGAAACAGTTCTTCGTCTTTTTTGGAGCCGGTTCTCCCTTTTGAATCAATTGTTTTGATTGTTCTTTTGTCTCGGGTGTGAAGTAATGGACGCATGTTTCATCCATGGTCATGAAACGGCGCAAAAAGTCTGCCTTGTTGCTGTGAAACTTTGCTAAACACTCAATTGAAACTTCTTCACGACACTGGTTTTGCTCGAGTGTGAGGAAACGCGGCACCCATCTTGTACACAGCTTTCTCATGCCCAAATTTTCAGTTAATATGCGATGTACCGAACTTTTTCAAATGCCTACTACGTCTGCTAGCTCGCGCACTTTCAGTGGACGATCATCCAGTATCACTTTGTGAATTTGTTGGTGGATGCTCGTCTTGATAGCTCGTACGGCCTCGTTTAACTCTGCTGCCAATATTTTACTGTTTATTTGTTCATTTAGCATAAGTCCGAAAACAGCACATTTTGGTCTTGACATCGGACTTTTATTAATGGTAACAATGGTCACATTTACCAACATCCAAACCCTTGGTGGAAGAGAACTCACCCAGGCGGGGATCGAACCCGCGATCCTTGGAATGGCCGAGGACGTTACCCCGCCGTCAACGGGGTCGGCAAAAAATTCGCAGTCGGTAGGATTCGAACCTACGCTCCCAGAGGGAATCTGATTTCAAGTCAGACGCCTTAACCACTCGGCCACGACTGCCACGCAAACTCTATGCAAACGAAGGAGCAGACTCACCCAGAGTAGAATCCAGTTCAACTTCTATGTAGGCTGGTCTGAGACCTTTTAAAATTAAAGTATTTTATCACATAAAGTTGACCAATTTCCTCTTTTTGCAAATTCTGTGAAAACGTTCAATATTGATGGCTGCCAAACAAATACTAAACAATGTAGTGTTTTGAAACTTGAAACATATGCCTTATAGATTGCATACTTTCTAATACAGTGATAAAATTCAGATCAACTAAAGCCATCACTAGGTCAGGCCGGGTACTTCTGGGACCACCCTCGTATAAACTTCGAATGATTAATTATCAACGAAAACGTTAACACGAATTTCCGGAAAAAATCTTTCAGTGCGCAGTTTCCATAGATTTTTTGGTTTCGTTCACAAAAATCTCCGAAAATTAGAGCCCCGATGTGAAATTTTCGTTTTCCTTCCGTACTGTTAGCATTAATTTAGCAACCAAAAGTTTTAAATATCCTCTAATCTTGGAAAAATTGATTAGACACTTGTGTTGTGGTTAATCTATAAATACAAAATGGAAAACATTCTAGCTCAAATAACCCTTTTCCTACGCGAAATATTTGGAGTTTTAAAAAATATATCATACTTTGGCAGTAAAAGTCTCGGTTTGGTAATATATCATTTAAGTGAATATGTTATGTACTTATAAAGGTATTTGCATATATATATAGTATATATATATAGTATATATATAGTATATATATAGTATATATATATATATATATAACTTAGACAGTAACACACAGCACGAGAACACATAAAAAGAACACTCACAATAATATCTTGATAATTTCGACGGACTTGAGCTCCGCCTTCTTCGGAAGATAAGATATGAGTCATCATGGAGGTCATATCTTATCTTCCGAAGAAGACGGAGCTCGAGTCCGTCGAAATTATCAAGATATTATTGTGAGTGTTCTTTTTATGTGTTCTCGTGCTGTGTGTTACTGTCTAAGTTTTTTATTCAACACTTCCGTGTTACTTCGAAGAAATCATATATATATATATATATATATATATATATATATATATATATATATATATATATATATATATATATATATATATATATATATATTTCTTCAAGAGCATAACTATAGGTTACTCATTCGTCAGCTAATTTAGTGTGTCTTATAAGCAATTATGAAGAAGGATTTTCTCTTACTGGAAAATTGCAATTTTAGGCCATTTTTTCTCCTTGGCAGTCTCAAAGTGAAAAAAATGAAGTTTATTCCTTAGAATAACGTCCCTTTGATAGTTCAAACGTTTTCTTTATTCCTTTATAACATATATTTTTACAATGAAGTCAATATCACCGGCACCAATTCGGGGATTGTTTTTTTTAAATACCCTGGAGGTTTCGTCAACACTTGCTTGCTAATATCAACCCTCCAACTTTCAAAAGAGCTTTCCATTTTAATGAGTAATTTTACCATGTAAAAAAATACAAAATATGTACCCCAAGTGTTCTTATTACTGTCGCGTGGCCAGTAGTAAGAGTGACTGTGTAGGTCAATTTTGAACATTTTCCATACAGCATTAACAAGAAAAGACTCCACTTAGCTTTCCTTTTACTACTAGAATTACTGTCTTTTTTCATTGGCAAAAAATACAGCTTATTCAATTTATCCTCATAAGTTTATGGCACCCTGTTTATGCCGCAATGAAATGAAAATAGGGACTTCTTTTTTTGTATTCTAAATTTCGTTACAACTGGTGAGGGACTGAAAGCAAGATGGGTTTGCTCATGTATTTCTTTTAATGTCAGGTGTCTTTTTATTCTTTTCGATTTAATAGTAGCGTTTCATTGCTCGGTGAATATTGTTCTTTTAAGTTTTCAAGTGACTCATTGGCCCATATCTGTATTCAATCTTGCAAGTCAGCTAGGGAGGTGTGTATGACTCTTTATTGTATAAATTCAGGTGGGCTTAATCTAATATTAATAGGGATTTTGGATTAAAACCGAATTTTTATGGAATGTCACGAAATAAACCATGTATACCCAAACAACTGGAAGGACACATAATTCGTTGTCTCGGGCGTGACTTCATGGAATCGACTTAACATAATGAAAAGAGAAACTTTATAATTCCACATAGATTTATTAGACGGACGACCCAGGTTTCGACGTGGCACGTCATCATCAGGTACTTTTTGCAAAGAAGACAGAGAATATATAGTCACAGAAAATTGGGGGGGGAAAGCATAGGGGGCTGAGAGCATAGAGACTAGAAGAAAGGAAAGGATTAGGAACTCCGTAATCTAAGGAAGGGGGTGGTAGTGTAGGGGACGCGTGGGTCAGGAGGGAGAGAGGAAATCCAGAGTATACGTAAAAACGCTGTATTAAGAGCCGGTAGGGGAGGTAAGGTAGGTGAAGAATCATTAGGTGTGCAAGGAAGGAAGGTCTAGAAGGGGGGAGTGGGAAGGGTACAAGATTTCGTTAACAATATTAACCTTATTTTGAACACATTTCAAAATTTCATATTGCTCCAGCGCGTCAAGCCTCTGTCCTTTCCTCTCAAAATGCAGGAACTCTGGCACATAATCACTCAGATGATTCTCGTCCAGCAGATGTTTGGCAAAGAGAGACGCCGAGTCCTTATTTTTGACGCACGATTGGTGTTCCTTGATCCTTTCTTTAAACTTTCTCCCAGTCTGGCCGATGTATCCTGTTCCACATTGACAATTTAATTTATACACGCCACTTTTCTCACTTGTAGGAATCCTGTCTTTGGTATGAGAAATTAAATTCCTCATGCACTGTTTGTTATAAAACGCTAGTTTCCTCTAGCTAGCTCCTGGCCCACGCGTCCCCTACACTACCACCCCCTTCCTTAGATTACGGAGTTCCTAATCCTTTCCTTTCTTCTAGTCCCTATGCTCTCAGCCCCCTTAACCACCTCCGGGCCAAAACCCCCCCCACCCCCTGGGGTTTACCCTCTTCCACCCCCTAACCCTCTCTTCAGACCAGGGAGTTGTCTCTCTCTTCTCGCCTTTCCCCCCTCCCCGATCTCTCCCCCTCTTTCCCCCCCCCCAATTTTCTGTGACTATATATTCTCTGTCTTCTTTGCAAAAAGTACCTGATGATGACGTGCCACGTCGAAACCTGGGTCGTCCGTCTAATAAATCTATGTGGAATTATAAAGTTTCTCTTTTCATTATGGAAGGACACATACTGGCCATCCCCATATTTCCAAGGCTCGCCTAACAAAACACAACTATCCTTTCCCTCCTCATTTTTTTGCTTACCTAACGTTCATTCCCCCCATCACAATCTTTAACAGCCTAATGACAATGAAAATGCTCAGCATCCATCCATCTTTCCAGCCTCCTTTGGATTCCTCTCAACAATCTTCCCTCTTATCCTTTCATCATGTCGAGTACATCCTCGTTTGTTTTCCTTTCTGTCCATTTCACGTTTATATTTCTTCCTCCACTTCCACATTTGAAAAGACGGCAGTCTCTTCATATTCTCATGCTTCGACAACCAAGTTTCCACGCTGTACAAAACCACACTCCACCAAAGTCTTCACAAGCCATGCAATAAAATACTTACTCAACGCCTCTGTTTTAAATTCCATCCTCCTTGTTTATGCATTTTTGCCTGACGTAATTCTTCTTATTCTTTTTTTGTCCATTCCATTTTGACCATTTTCGTGGAAAAGACTTGCTTCCAAGGTATGCAAACGTTTCTATCCGCTCTAGTTTTTGTCCTCCAATTGTAACCTTTAAATAAGCCCTCTTCCGTCTCTAAACCTAATAAACTTTGTTTTTTAAATTATTTTCATCCCCTACTTATTACGCTGATTTTCTAATGCGCTCAGTAATGTTTGTAACCCCGTGGCTGACTGTCTGACTAAAAGTTATTCATCCGCAAACCTAACCGATTTTATGAATTCCCAACCGGCTGACCTAGTGTAACGAAATGAAAATTTCATATTTATTAGATTCGATATTCATCTGTTTTTTTAACTGTCCTGTTCTTCTTCCATTATTCCTAAATCATTAGGACTTACACAACATCCAAACTGAATATGTAGTTTGAATGCAATGCCATTGGGTTTTATAATCGGGCGTTATCCTCATGAAAGGGATTTTAAATATTTTAGTGTGGGGGATTTTAAATACTTTAAGATTTCAAATTTGAAACAAACAACTCGAGGCGCTAGGTCTCTTCTGTATCTATTGGAAATACTGAATTTTCGTCATTATCGAGGTAAAAAATTTGTTGATATCTTTTCCTTAGTTGAACTATGTACCGTTAACCAGGTCAATTTCTATTAATTTTTTCAACTTAGATAAAACTAAACAGTTGCTATCCAGCCAATTCATATCCCAGTACGTTATGAACGTTTCTTAGAGACACTTGGTTTTACGATAAAGTGAATCTAGCGTAACACGAAAAGTTATAAGGTAGCAAATGATTTATATCGTGATGATTATGAATTAGTAATTAATATGCTATAAATTTTAGCAATGGCTACCTAGATACTTGTCTTTGACGTGCAGTAAATGTCTCGATTAAATGTTCTTGCTTCTAATACAAAGATGATATATCCGCATCTCCAAGAGCTATGAAGCAGTGACAACTTTAGGCCATTATGATTTTGATTTAATATTTCGATTGAGATAAAATACAGGAATGCCTAACTATACAATTTGAGCACTAAGAGGAGCTTACCTTGGCGCCAGATGCCAAAAGATAGCAACAGTGCCCACGCTTCCTTTTACTCTTGAGAGCGTGCGGAGGAAGTTTGCCGGGAATGAGATCTTCTGCTACCCTCTAGTCCCTTTGTTCGAAGTGATGGAGGAGCATCTCATTCCGGGAGCCAGAAACGGATGAGATTGAGGACATGGGAAAGAGGAATGTGTGTAGGTGCGACCGACGTCGTTTCACGAAAGCATCCTGTGGTTTCGGGAGGAGGGTAGAAGAGGGTAATCCCCCCTTATAATCCCCCCCACCCACGCTGTTAATGGCCAACCTCTCGTCTCCTCTTTTTAAACTCCCGAACGAGGGATAGGGCTCAAATCTTGTCCTCATGCTGTCATTCCCCGGATGAAAAGGGAATTCTTATTTTTTCAAAGGGAGGAATTGGTGGGAGGGCGACGAAGGAAAAGGCGTTCCGCAACAACTTGAGGCAAATCACTTAAACGGACGCTGAGACTACCTTGAGCGATAGGCCGCGCAAGTGATTCGCTATCTCATATTCTTATCTTTTCTTTCATCTCAATCTCATTACCTATTACTCCGTATTCCAATCTGCTATTCTCTCTGTATCCCTGCTATTAAGTTTCATTTATTCCTTGTTTCCTCTCCATCATGCGCAATCGGTAGCTTCTGTTTCTCTTTGTTTTTATATATCTGACTCGTTCTTTATCTGAATTTTTCTCTTCATCTCATGCACTCTATCTCACTCTCTCTATAGCCTTTTCTTTGCCTTCTTTTCTTACACTTTTTCTTATTTCCCCTCTTGATTGCTCACCCTCACCATTTCCTTTTCCTTTCAATTTTTCTTTCCAGCTTGTTTTCGCTCTTTCCTCCTCTTTGTTTCGCCTTCCTTTCTCTCTTTCCGATTCCTTCTTCTCCCTGCTTCTTCTTTCTTTTCATTTCTCTCACATCTCCTCCTTTTGACTTTATATTATATACATCTTTTTTTCTGCATTTATATCCATTTAAGGAGGCTCGTTTGTCTCTTTGAGAGTCGTAAAAATACGTTTATGCTCAATGTGCGTAGATGAATCAATGAAAATACTTCATCATCCACAAAAAAGATATTTAATTGCAAAATACCTTATCAATTTTCTTCATTCAAAAATCTTAAAGTCGGGTATTCATTTTCAAAACTCGTGATTAAATGAAATGCAAGTCTAAGCAATGACATCAAATGGACTCTCATCAGATTATGATATTCACATGAGCATACGATAACGATATTAATTTTGTTGTTTTGATAACTGTAACTTCGTGATATTCAACGGGTGTGATTGGTTCTGTTTGCTGCTCTTTTCATTAAACCTTGAAAGTTTTTTTAAAGCTTTTTACGAGCTAGTTTGAGTATTTTTGCCTATTTATGTAACAGGGACTCCGAATTTGACTTAATTTCTATTTTAATAATTCTGGCAATATTAATTTAAAACATTACATCGAAGAACTCTCGTTATTTTTACGCATTTTGAATTTGAATTCGTGTAACTATGCTATCCGTAAGTATGATTCGTATCATTTTTTTAAGAGTTATACTATTTATCTTAAAACCGATTCTTTAAAATTGGTGCATGAAAAATTGTTCATATTCAATTGCAAGTATTTGAAAAATTAAGATATGAAAGTAAGTATGATTTGCAAAATTATCAGCAATAGTTTGAACGGACGAAATATGAACATGATATACACTTGTGATAACAGATGAAGTTTCACACAATAATCCAGTACCATTCCATATTCCAAAAATTCCATGTCCATCTCCGCGTAATATTTTTACAGATATATTTTATAGTAACTCTTTCTTTTTCCACAGTTTTCGAAGATCTCCCACATTTTGAGGTTTTCTGTACGCAAAAACATTCCTAGTGAGTCACATCTTCAGCAGTCCGTTGGGTAAGTTCGATTCTTCAATTAATAAATTCCTTCATACTATATGCTTATTTTATCTCTGGTTGGTAGTGTACTCATGAAATGTTGTCAATTTGACGTGATCACATTTGCAATTTTTGACCTCGTGAGAAAAAGTCCTAGTACAAATATTTTACTTTATACAAAGCGTCTATATATATCCCAAATCTAGAAATTCTGAGAACCATTCTATTGGTTTAGATCCGTTTTCTGGGGGCAGTTAAAATGTCTTGTCTATGTGTCAATACAACCAAATATGATGACTAACTAAAATCACTCCAATCCTCTAATGACTAATATAGAATCTATAAATCGATCTCTTAACGAGTCTTCTGCCTATGTGCAACGCTTAGGCTAATCTATCCAGCAATTTAGGCAAATTTTCCGAGTTTTGCTAGGAAATAGAATTAAATCGTAAAAGTATGCAAAATAATGTCAGTTTTTGACAGCTTTCGATGGACCCTCCTGGTGGCTTTTGGGATCGGTGATAAAGAAACAGAACAGCTACCTAATCCGCTAATACTATACAAAACATTTTAATATAGAGAAGTGGTTCTCGGGCTGGACTGCGTGAGAGACATTTTTTGGCTCAACGTTTCTCTCTCGTTGCAGGGAGCGTTTTCAGGAGCGAAGTAAGTCTTCAGGAGCTTACTTCGAGCTACAGAAGCGTCTTCAGGAGCTTACTTCGCTCCTGAAGACGCTCCCTGCAACGGGAGAGAAACGTTGAGCCAAAAAATGTCTCTCACGCAGTCCAGCCCGAGAACCACTTCTGCATCTCTCAACAGCTGCGAAAGCCTACGACTTACGATTTTAATATAGAGTAGTCCTTCAATTCGGATTTGTAGAAGAATTAAAAAAATAAAATAGAAAGAAAGGAAAACAAGCGAGGAAGTTTTAGGTATGGTAATGGGAGAAAAACGGCTGTTAGAAGAAAATTGAAGGGCGCAGGATGAGTATGTAGACAAAAGAGTTACTGAGAGGAATCGTGATGCCGAAGGCGGTAACAGAGGGGAGAATAAAATTGTTGGAAAATTGAAAGAAAAAGAGAGCAATAATAGCTATCTTGGACGTAATTAAGGGAGGTAGGAAGTGTGCAGAGATAAGCAATGATAACTTTCGTACAAGGTTAAAGATATTTTGTGTCTATAATGATGTTGATTTAAATAACACCAACTAAATTATACTTCAATATTAATTAATCTACATCAATGTTGAAATTAATTTTCTATATAGAGTTGAAAGAGGAGAAATGGCCATTAAATATATGGTGATGCCAATTTTTTATCCTTGCCAAAATTAAATGCCATATTTCCTCTGTTTGAACATGTTACCAAACGGGTTTTGTAGAAAGAGTGTAGAATGTAAAGGGGCAGGAAGTTGCCATAATATATAAAAATGACGCTCATGCGACCGCGAATAGAGTTTAATTATTTAGTTCACACTCCCCTCTGGAAGGGGGCAGATTAAAATCATTGATGCCCACGACGCAAGAGCCCGTAAAGGGGAATATTCTGTGAATGTGAATTCTGATTCGATTTTTTGGAAGAAAAATGTTTTCCAACTCTCCTCGGAACGGGACGCTGTGGCCAGGTGGTAATCGGCTTACCTCCTCCTCGAGCCATCAGTCGGAATATAATTGAGGAAAAACTCTCCGGGGAAGTCAATTAGCCAAGAAGAAAGAGAGATGGGCGTTGTTTCATTTTTTTCCGCAATTTAAGGACGAATTGTCCTGACGTTTTTGAGACTGCCTCTTCCACAATGGCCGATCGTCAACCTTTCTCCATTGTCCGCTTTCCCTCTGATGAGAGCTGATCCCTGGAAACTTTCCAACCCATCTTTCAGGGTTGGTTCCGCGGTTCTTTTTCCATGCACAAACTTTTTGATCCAGACGCGAGCCAAAGAGGCGAAAGGGATCCGACTTGGGCCTATAGCGATGCGAACGAGCGAAACAAAGTTTAAAGTTAATAGGAGGAGAATGTTTCTTGAAAGAATTCAAATAAGATAACTTTCTGTCCACGTTATTTTGTTCCTCATCCCCGCAGGTTCAACATATTAATTCACTTTTTCCAACTTTTTATGACTGACTAGAGGTTTGGTCTATTCTGTACCAATAGTAATGATGAATTATGCATTAAAATTCTCGGGGGATTCGGTGACGTTTTGATTTTTTAAGCTACCTTCCAGTTTGACATTGGTTTTTGGTTTCGGCTGTACTGGTAACTTATTTAGTGGGACGTATTAGTCCTAGGCGTTCTAGACTACCAACTAGAGGGCCCGGGTTTGCTTCTTGGCGATGCCTCTTGGAACCCTCAGCTTCACCCAATATGTGTGATATTTTAGGTATCAGATCATCCTCGGAAACCACAGGAGGCACAAGGAAAGGAAGGAACTGAACCCTATTATTACCGTGATGATGTGCAAATTTTATACACTCCGTATAGGGCTTAGTACAAGGTGTCACTTAAAATTTAGGAAACTTTATCTCTACGGACTCGTAACAATTTTTATGTACAATTGACCTCTATTTGAGCGTATTTATTTACATACTTATGATTCACTAGAGTCTTTTAAATATAAACATCCATTCTTCGGTAGCTTTGAGTGTAATAAAATGAAAAGAAAAGCTCACTGAGTTTTATTCAATCAATCGAATAGAGTATTCTATCTGTATTAAATGATGTTTTTAGACGGTTTCTGTCGACCTATCATTTCTAATTATCGTGGGATCTTCCCATTTCTTTCTTCATTTCTTCGTAAGTTCTACCTGCTTTAATACTGACTGAAAACTTTGCGCTATCATCCTTTCTCTACTTCCTCGCTTATAAATCGTTCCCCTTTCTAATGCAACAATTTCAGAGTATAAAAATGATTCGCCTTGGCCAGGATTTTACACTCTAAAATTATTGCACTGAAATGCATAGTAGCGGATGACTACGTTAAAAGTTACCGTTGCGGCATCTCCCGCCGCAGTTTCCTGGAAGTTCTCCATTATATTTATCACTACCTTCAGCTTACCGATTAGCCTTTTTAAATAGAGATGAACTATATTTTGGGTAAATAACGCATATTTATATTCTTAAAATAATTTTAAGGACCTATCGCACTTTGTTTTTCAGTTCCTAAATGCCATATTTCTCAGAAAATGGTTGCAATCATCCAAAATTCCCATCTGTACCTCTTTAGAAAAATTTATGAGTTCGCAATGAGTTAAGTCATAATCTTTCGTCAATTTTCCTTATACTGACTTTACCATAATATGACATTTATTCTAAGTCAATAATTCTGGATATGATTAGCAAGGACTTGGAGAGAAAATGATGAAAAAAGCACCCAGGTGATACGTGGTATTACTGAGAACAATGCTTATTTCACTGCTCTCAGTCTAACCATCCGTTTAGGGTGCACCGCCTCGGGAATGTTCTCCATTTTCGACTTCCATTGGCTCCGGCCATTCATGGCTTTCCCACTCGGCATCGGCCGCTGCACTTGGTTCCCCTTTGTCCCGACCGCCGACCCACGCAACCCATGAAGCTGGAGTGGTCGGAACGAGCGCGGTCTTTATCCTCCCGTGGATTCTCCCTCCTGCTCTTTCTTTCCCATCATCACTTCAGCGTCAGCGGAATGAAATAATAGGCCTCGGGAACGCGAAGAGATGGTAGTGGATACGCACGTTGCTGTGGTGCGTTGGGACGGTGGTGGTTAAGAGTGAAGCGGTGGACGAGTGATAGGAAATGACAGTTTTTTTTTACCCACTCGTCAACCGGCGTAACGAAATATTTTTTATCATAAGGCGGAAAAGGAGAGTGGAAGAGGAGGGTTGAGTTGTCGACAAAATGCCACGAGCACCCATAAAAATTTCTGCTTTATCGTTCATTTATAATGATATTAGTTCGGAGGAAATCGGTTGCGTGATGAAGATGAATGTATCTAAAATGGAGGGGGGAAGTGTTAATTGAATCAACAACACATATTTGATCATTGTTACGTGCGCATACAAAATCCTATATATTATGTAACTTCTGATAGTCTAATTATGGTTTACTTCTGTGTGAATAGACTCATGAGAAATACGCGATTAAAAAGATTGTTGTGTAAAAAGGTTGAGTCACGAAACATTAGGGATATTTATTTAGTTTATCGACATATATGCATACATAAATACGCACATAAATATATATAAACCATAAACACAGTAATCAACCCGAAGGTCGGTTTAGTAGGTGATGGTAGAGCTCACGCACGTACTAAGCCCGAGCCCAATGTACTAAGGCGTGTGAATATTCACACATCAGGGTAGGGGGCCAGTTCCTTTCCCTGTGCCGTTTATGGTTTCCCAGGAAAATCTGGTACCCGAAAAATCAACTAGCTTGGGTGGATATATATACATTCAAACATAGAAATAGGTACAAGGAAAGGGAATAGGAAAACACATAAAAGGACATCATACATGTCCTCATCACAGGACATCATACATGTCCTGTGTTCGCCTTTTATGTGTTTTCCTATCCCCTTTCCTTATACCTATTTCTATGTTTGAATGAATATTTGTGCGCCGTATGGCGGGATTTCGTATTTGAATGTATACATATGTATATATATATATATATATATATATATATATAATTTAAATGATTTACTGTACTATATACTACCTACCAAGAAGTGTTGAACAGTTTATAAAATACAGCGATATTCATGGCGTACTACGATACGTAAGAAAATTTTAAGTATTTTGGAAGAAAGAAATACTCAGTGGTTGTAATAATTAATTATAAAGTAATTATTTACATATATACGTCTAAAATTTGTAAAATGAAATGTATTTTGCCACATATGTAAACGAAAGGGCAAATTTTTAGTGTATGGAAATGTGAACTAAATCAGAATATTCTTTGGTGAACCTTTCGAGAGTCTACGGTATTGATTTCTCATATACAGGGTTCGTCCGGAAAATAAGTGTACTGAGCCCAGGAAAAAAAATGTATTACACTTTTACATATCTTAAGCTAATATTCCTCAAAATAGGACCCTTGTGAGTCGATACACTTGTTCCAGCGGCGTTCCCATTCCTAGAACGCTCCCGCGAAGGCATCATCGGGAACCTCTCGAAGACACGTCGTCACGGCCTCTTTGACGGCGTCCAAAGTCCCGTATCGCGTTCCTTTCAAACTCCTCTTTATCTTCGGGAACAGAAAGAAGTCTGGTGGTGCCAAGTCCGGGCTGTAGGGCGGGTGCGGCAGCGTTGCCACGCCGTGCTTGGTCAAGAAGTCCGACACGACAAGCGCGGTGTGAGACGGCGCACTGTCGTGATTTTTTTCGCATCTGTAATTGGTCTCTAATAATCTCGTGCACTATTGTTTTTGGCACATTACACTGCTCTGCTATCATCCGAATACTAAGACGACGATCAGAGTTCAGTACATCGCAAACTTTTCGCACATTTTCGTCTGTGAGTGTCGTTGATGGGCGTCCAGGCCGTGGTTCGTCGTCGACCTCTTCTCTGCCCTCCACGAACATCTTGTGCCACCGAAAGATCATGTTTCTGGACATGGCTGACTCCCCGTAAGCCTGGTTAATCATACCGACAGTTTCGGTAGACGATTTCCCAAGCTTTACCGCAAATTTGATGGAATAACGCTGCTCCAAAAACTTCGGCATCGCGTTCCGTGACGTGGGTCGAGCGTGGAGGTTGTGGTGTAGTGAGGAGCTTAACAGAGCTCCTCACTACACCACAGCTCAGAGCCGACTGCCTTTTTCAGCGTCGCTTGCCAACATACCCCCCTCCAATCACAGCCTGTCAGGGCGGTGCTGGGCGCGCCTGGAGCGGCGGGAAAAAATCAGTACACTTATTTTCTGGACGAACCCTGTATTTGTGGTTTAGTTATATTAAGAGTGTCTGTTAGGAAAGGTTTGATACAATTTTTGATTAAAAGTGTAAATTATATTTATTTAATGTTTCCAAATATTGCTTTTTAGTACTTTTACTTTTGAGTTTCTGCTTGATGGCGAGTTCAAAATTGAATTGAAAATATCCGTCCATATTTGAGTGCAGCACTGGCCAAGATTTAAATCTTATTCGACTATAGGCTCCATTTTTTCATACATAGTGACAATGTTGAGAATAAATCAACGATATGCACTAATACTTGCAAGTAAACGCGGAAAAAGTTATTTCATTCTTTCGAGAAAATTCATTTCTAATATATTACGTTTTAATTTGAAATATACTGATGCTTTCGTTCAAATTTTCCATGATGATTTTGGCTGAAGATTTTTGCCATCATTCATGTCATTCTACTATTAAGAATTCTTCGCCTTTTTGGAAAACATTTTGTGGGAACATTATCGTGGGAGTTGCAACTTTTTCTTCAGAGCGGTCAATGGATAAAATATTTTTTAGAATTTTTTTGATGGAGTCATTTAAATTGATTGTCAGAAATCGTCTGTGATAGTATCTGTTGCAGTATCATAATCTTATTGCTATCTCCAGCACCAAGTTTAGACGCTTACTCTGAGAACTTTCTATATTTCAACAACCTCGCCGTAGTGGAATGGAAACCAATTGATGTGCCCGAACGCGTGGTGGAGTGCTCCCATTGTGCTTCGGTATCGTTCGTTCAATGGATCGGGAGTTGCTGGACCACGACCCACTATATTTCCGTACATAAAAAACAAGTCATTCTGTCGGTGTCATGGTTATCACGTGTCCCCTCTAACTTAACTTTTAACACCTGCGGCTTCCACCATTCTTCTTTTGCTTTATTTGTTGCTCGTCTCAATTTATTATTTAACTCTTTGTACTTCCTTTTGCCTCTGTGTTTACATTCTTCCATTTTCTTCTCTCATCCATCTTTGCAATAATCTCATCCGTGACCCATGGTTTCCTTATCCTTTTCCCCTTAACGGTTCCTATAGTGTCTTTTGCGGCTTTCGATATCACTTCCTTGGTACAATCCCATTTTTCTTCGATAGTACTCAGCTCTTTACCGTCGACCATGATTTCTCTTCAGCCTGCTGAAACTCCTTCCTTGTTAATCCATTTAATGCTTCTAAATTTCATTTCCTAACCCGCCGCCCCTGTCGTATCTTTTTGAAACGGACGCAACTTTTCATAACAACAAAATTGCGATCAGAGTCCGCATCCGCTCCCGGGAAGCTGTGTGAATTGACCACACTGTCCATAAATCTGTGCCTAACCATGACATTATCTAACTGATGCCTTTAGGAAAATTCTTTTTGTATATTTTAAACCCTGATCAATCTTGGTGGGTGATAGGTACTTCTGATTTTTAGCAGAAGCCAGAAGATATATGTCTTACTCCCTCTCTAAATTCTCCTTTATGTTAAAACTCCCATTAAAAACTCGACGATGAATGACAAACAGAAGTCATATTGCGCAGTATTTAATGGCAAAATTGTAAAAAGAAATTTTCATATGCGTATTGAATGCAGAAAACAATGTTGACAGTAAGGTATCAGTTCGATCAAAATTTGATTCATTAAAATATTATTACATTTCTCCATAAATTCATGTTTTTTTTTCGGAGAGTCCATTTGAAATCCGGTCCACATGTTTCTAGTCACATTTCTCCATTGATTAGTTCATTGTTTTGGGAAATGAGTTCATTCAGTGCCCAGTGTACTGTCATGACACGTTGTTTCGAATCCCTGCTATAGGTTGGCTTTATATTCAAGGTGATATAATAATTTCTACTTGGATACTGCTAGAAAAGTCTACTGGATACGCCATCAGTCGGAGGAGAGATTCAACTGTCTGTCTCTACGGCGCCTTCAGCATTGATTTGAACTAAAGGCGATGCCGTGTTTTCCTCTCTTAACCCTAACCCGAAAACCCTTAAAACCCTTCCTCTAGCACATTACCCACCTAGATCCTTGTGAGCGCAAATGGTCTCAATGTTCCTTGCCTTTCCTAATAACTGCCACGCTATTTCACAGTTTTGCTGTGGAAAATGCTTTGATGAAGACCTCGGTAGATCGCAATAATGGTTCCGCATTAAAAAACCGAAATGGTGCTCCGTAACTTAATTCTCTTTCAACTCAACGATTGCGAAGTTTCTTATGAGATATCCGCGCTCTAATTTGCAGATATAATGGATTCGAGTGACAGAAAGACCTGCCTGAGTTAATGCTTTTTGCAGTCGTTTAGACGGAATCGCGGGTGAAATGAGTTTCTCACCCAACGTAATGACTTCCTCAATGAATCCTTCACATTTGAAAGCTTCTCGAAGAGTCTTCGGCTCCAGAATTCTTTCTCCATCGAGCGTGGATGACTGAGAGACGTAAACATTGAAAGGTGCCCCAAAGCATAGCATTCCTTTTATAATGCGTTCAGCTTGGAAAAGGATCTGCGCGATAATTTTGAGCGCAGCCTCCCTCGACGGGAGGTTTCCGCCTCTCTCTTTCTATCCAAATCTATCTCCTGTCCCCTGGCATTAGGAAAACTTTTCGAAAAGACGCCTAAATTGTCTAACCACGACAATGACGACATTTTGACGTCAATGTCGCTGGTCGTCATTGACGTCATCGGTCCCAGTGTTTCGTGCACAACAATCGGGTATTATTGAGGCTGTGAGGTCTCAATCACATCGTTGTTCAAGAGCAAAAATTTCAACTATAGACCTAAATTAATAGACCTCTCAGGATTATCCTAACACCGTTGCCAGATTTTGCACTCTGTACAAAATCTCTTTGTGCTATTTAAAGTACATCGATTTTCCATTTTTGACTCATTATTTTATGACTGTGGTATAAAATAATACAATGAAATATCAGAGATAGGTTTCTTCTATGGAATTATATATGAGCGGTGGGGTTCAGCTTATAAATCCTTTAACCTTAGGGAAATAAACGATGAATGCATGAGTGGATAGTAAACTGGGTAAAGTCTGACTTATTTTTGTAACTTCACCAAGGTTATAGGATAGAATTTTGTGAGTTTGGCATCAATTTCAGTGACATTTAAAGATACATTTTTGATCTTGTTATTTGTATGGAAATGTTAAAAAAAACCTTGGGAAAAAGGAGCAATGCAAGATCTGTCGCAAATTTAAGTAGAATAAATCTGGGGATAAATTTATTGCAGACCGAAAATACAAATTGCTATAATTCTTCATGAGAGAACCCTTGAGTATCGACACGCCAATGCCAGTGCCGCCGCCAGTTGTGGTACGAGTTAATAGTTCCTTACGCAAAAAAACTGTTCTTGCTACTAATATCAAGATCAGGAATCCTAGATTCCGGTGCTATTCTCTAAAGTTATGCTGTTCGGTACTAGGACATGTGAACATAATTCCCACCATCTGAGTACTAGTAGACATTCCTGTAATAAGAGTGCAACGCTCTATTTGGCTGGAATTTGGACTGTGGAGGATTTATATTATGGGTACACTGAAGCAATGTGAGCGAAATCTTGCTTGATTTTAGTAAAAGAGTAATTTTAAGGCGCATTGACAGCCAGTGTCATTTCTATATTTTCATTGCGTAATTTAAATCAGTAGAATAAAATTGAATTCAGATTGAAGTATGTTTCCAAATAAATATGATTAATATTTGAGTGTAATAATCGTGCTATCAATAAAAGGCATTCTATACCCTACCTATGTATACGTAGGTGGTCTACAAAGTTTCCGACTCAGAAAATTTCAGAAAAAATGTCTTGTATCTTTGTTAGGTCGGTAACTTTTCAGACCACCCTTTTATATAAATATATTTTTGGATAAATTATAATTTAATTTGACATATTTCCCTCCCAGAGGAATACGAAAGCATTATTTATCCGAGGAGGATATTCAGATAAAACCTAGCATAATGCTGCAGGTGTTTTTCAACGTTCCCTTAGTACTTGATACTTGCGGGATACTCCTGTCCAGTATTGTCAGACGTTTCTGGCAATACGGTCATAATTTGTACTCCTTAATACGGAAGAGGGAGTAAGAAACCGTCAAGATTCACGGGCAATGCTGATATTAAAAGAATTCCATGCATTAAGTAACCTAACCATTGCACTTACCTAATTGATGATACACGTAATCACCGTGTTCCCGAAATGACTAGTTTGTTTAGTATTTTTAAGTAGACTGGCTAAACTTCTCCTTATTTTAAAATAAAGTGTTCATTGAACTGTAGTCTCCCACCGATAGTGCTAACATTAAACTCTGCAATACTAAGACACACGGAGGGTCGTCAACTTCCAGGAAATCGGTTGCCACACTCACCTGGAGATCTCTCCAGCCGCGCTTGCCCCACGCTGACCTCAGATCCGCCCATCCCCTTTTGCCCCAACCATGCTGCATGTCCGCCCATCCTCGCTTCTCGGCCGACAAGGTCCCCGACCCCTGGTTGTGCTGATCCGCCACAGACTCGGCGCTGACGCCGCCGGATGGTCCGTCACCTTGGGCGGGCTGCATCATGCCGGCGGCCGCAGACGGGGGCATCTGCTCCCCGGCAGAGGAGCCGGAGGAGGATTGGGAATCAGAAGCGAAGGCCGTACCCGACAGGACCGCCACGAGGATCAGCGGGATGGCGGGCAGGAGTAGGCGGGCGGCGGGGGCCGCCGGCAACGGGAGCCGAGGTAGCATGGCGATTGGGTGGCCTCTCCCGGCGTAGGGCGTGCGGCGGGAGTGATAGGGGCGAACGCTGTTGGCGAGAGGAGGAAAGGTTGAGATTAGCACTGACATTTTATCTAATGTATTCGGATTATGTGTGTTTAAGCAACTTTCGAAGTCTGTTCCGAAGTTAAACTATGGAGCAAACAGTCTGCATCTGATATCAGAGAAAATGTTTCAGTATCAATCTATTTTGACTTTTTAGGTTAATTAGTTCAATGTGAAGATTCAATACGAAATAGTAAGCAAAGTTTTAAGCAACCACAGGGAAAATTTGAAATATCTCTTTGAAAAAAGTATGGAATGTTACAGATTAATTTCTTATATATTATTCCATAAATAATGATTTTAGGTTCATGAAGAAAGATTCACACAAATAATACCGTCTTTGCAAAACACGCATAACAGCCCAAGTTTAGGCTTTAAACTGCGACTATCTTCAAACCGAGAAGTAATGAGCAAATTAGATATTCACCATTGTAGCAAATTAGGGCCTTTTCTTACGCCCCGTGATAAAATAAATAAAAATGGAGTACGTCTAAAACCGTCAGCAGTTGGTACTACAAGTGGCTATCAGATATATATGAATGTGGTGTAATTCAAACATGATGACATGTTACATCAATATGATCTTCACAAATTAGTTCAAAACGATTTCGAACGAAACGCCAGGGACCAAATCACTTAGTAAAAAACAAAACAACGCACAAAATCAAACGCAATAATTTTAGTCTTATTTTATGAAACTGAGTGAAATCGTGAGGGGCGAGATTCTAATACGCATGGGAACATGAAGAACGCGTCTTAGCTCTCTAATGATATTTTAAACTTTTTATTCTCTAGTTTTTCAGTAAAATGATAAGCTGAATCTCTGAATCCTTC